>JAHHFK020000121.1:0-542673 GCA_024533555.2 Aedes koreicus | reverse complement strand
CAAGTAACATCTCACGAGTCACCATGGCCTACGGACCACGGATTCAATAAAACTTCTTCCCAAAAATAAAGGATCGAGCCCCTTGTCATAAAAATTAGAAAAAACGCTGCACAACTCCTCGTGGTAACGCTTTTTTTTTTCAATTACATTTTTGAGTCAATATAGCTGATCTGTCAGTCATTCATGCAACGTTTCAGAGAGACATTTCTTTTATATTGATAACAAAATATTCGTAGCTCTCTGTATTGTTTTCGTACAACGAACGAATATTATTTCTGTGCCAACAAATGCTTCGTGCTTTTGACAGTGGCGCGTGTGGCAGCAAATACAAAGATAGCTTCTTAGGAAGTACAAATCAGTTTAGTTGCTGAAAACAACGAAGAGATTTGTTAGTTCTACCTTCGGTTTCGTTATATAAACGAAATTTAATTTTCAGCATAGCTTATGCTATCGATGCAATAACGTTGTCTATTCTAAGGTCAAAGTATTTGAATCAGACATGAAAGAAGCAGCACAAACCAGCTAATTCTTGAGATTAATTCTGTCCACCGACGGTACTTGGATTGACTACCGCAAAATGTCCATCCCCTTGTCATGATTTAAGACCTGCGGTTGCAAGTTTCTAGTATTATTGTCAAGTTATTCAGTAGGATTGCAAAAAGTAGCGCTTCGAACAGACATTAGTAGATATTAGTAATATCACTTACAGCATGATGTATTGACTGTGCTGAGACTCTACGCTGCAAATTCGTACTATAAATACAAAAACACACCTGTTATTTGAACAGATTGATGCTATCCACCGAAGGTGACTTAACCGATGAAGTTCTATCACAGAATTGAAATGGACGTTGTCCACTGAGGTTAATTTGATTGATGCTTTCAAAGCGGCCAGCTTTCCGGTATGTCGATGAATATCTGATAAACTCTGTAGGCGGTTCAATGAGCTTTCCAGCCATGGTTATTTAAACACGATCAAAAAATGCAACGAAAAAAACAATAAAAACCAAAAAAATACTTCTTATAGATATTTAATTCATACTACAACAACGATCAACGATAATAAAACATCATCTCATAGAAAACCCTATGAATGTATTGTTTTAGCTTTATGAAATTTGACTCCCTTGAAATTTTCCTCTGGAATAAGTTTCTTATTATTTAACTAGCTTATCATCTTTGACATGACTTGTTCAGATATCCATAATAAGATTTGTGTTGATTATGCCCGATTGTGTTTGATCGCGCACGGGCAGAATGTTTCCTACGTTGTGTTTTAAAGTAAAATAAAAGACCACGATTTGTTGGCCGTCCTGCCATGACGCAGGCCAAGAAACAACTGTTTTATTGTTTACAATATAAGTACACTACAGAGGCGGTAGCTGGTATGGTCGGACATTTATAATGGACGTTTGCACAAACAGTGCCTTTCACGCTTTTAAATCTATCAAAAAAGGATGAATTCACTTTATGTAGGCTCATGCAGGTAAAGTTACAGCCACGAAGGCTTTCACCTAGCGCACATAACGTCTGGTTTTTGTAACATCGTGGTGAAAAATTCCAATTTACCGATAAGCATAAGTTCTAGCATAATATGGTTTCTATTTTGTTCCTGAGCCACCCCTCCCCCATTCAACAGGTATGAGAACGAGCGGAAAGTTCCATATGTATCAGAGTAGCCTGCTTTCCTATAGGTAAGTACCAAGATCGATGAAGTCCCCAGCCTGCTTTGCTCGATGGAGTGAAGAGAATCTTCGCCAACAACAATTCCGCTACTTACTATCATCCCGTAATGCAGAGATCAGAGTCGGGACTAAACCCGATGAAGGAACACGAACGTATGGGACGATATGCATAATAAAGGTTCCTATTTCATTTTCCATCAGCCGGGGTTATGGAGAGCGGTGTTTACTGACGATAAATAAACGCTAGACATGACTTTGCCCTTGCTTGCTTACTGGCCTCAACCACACAGCGTTGGAACTGACGAGTTAATTCGATTTTTTTTGTAGGGAAGCCCTACTATTTTCGCTCGGTGCTGGTGAAGTCTTAGGCGCGGAGTCCCTCAAAAGCATGCCGTTGAGAGAGAGAGAGAGAGAAAAAAAAATGCAACTGAGATCATAAAGCACCGCGAATAACTTCATAGCTTCGTCATGTACCGAACCGAGAGTAGCGCACGAAGAAAAACAACGCCTCGTCAGGCAGGATTCTTGCTGTCTCTGCGTATGTCGACCTATAATAACGAATGCAGTGAGAAGGGTGCTACCTTCGTTCGGCGCTACGTTGTTGCTAGGAATTTAAAATAATCTACATCTTCGGTAGCTTTATGCTTCCGCGATACAACGAACAAGACGGAAATTTTCCGCGATGCAATCTTCCTAGTAGTTCTGCCGAGATTGGCTGCAGGCGCAGGGGGAAATGAGTTTTCCTGTTGTTATGGGAATAGTGCTTTGCCTGCATTATTCAATTTATGACCTAGTGTACAGAAGCAGTAAGTTCTTAATCAGTTGAAAGTTAATGGATTCAATGACGAGAATGAACGTGACTGTTCTGCAAGAGTACCGTTTTTTTTTTTGTCAATGGCAGTTTGCTCTCTACGCCAACATGCAGATTTAAAGGTCATGAAGGTTTATCATTTGAATAAATACAAATTGAATTAGCATGTTGCTATGCAAATCCAACAAACAGTGACAAGTTCTGCATTAGTTTATGTAAGGTAAGTTTAACAATGCGCGGTAAACAAATTTTCTGTTAGTTCTGATACTTAGTGACTACGAAGTGCGGTTCCATTGTAATAAAATTTGATGGAAATGTTTATTTTTATCGGAAAATAGATAAACTTGAAAAATTGCTTTAGCTCTGAAATGGGTGAAGTTAGGGAAAAATTTATGTTTGATTCAAAAGCTTCAAGACTGAATAATAATATGCGTATAGTTTTACAGTGGGGACCGCTGATGAACTAAACTGTTTTCATAATACAAATAGGACAAAATATGTTATCTCATGGCCCAGAAAACTGGGGTTACTGTAATCTGGTTCAAAACTGACACCGCACAAGCGATTTGAAGTTATATAGCATACAATTGATACAGTCTATAGTGTTCCGAAATATATAAATACACTCTCTTTCTCAAATAAAAAAGATCATACTGTGAATTTTTATTATTTTATTCTCAAACAAAGTAAATAAAAATGTTTTCCTTCCATCTTCATTTCAATTTGCTTGCATGATTTTTCGTATGGTAGGCGAGTTCTCTAACTTTTCCCTTAACACTACTCTTATGATTGTGCCCCCCCCTCCCCCTTTACTTTTCTCCCTCTAATAATTAACAACACTCTGCTCGTTTGTTATGTTTTTTCCGCCTCTCCCCCTGCCCAAACCCCAAAAATTGAAAAGGGCGAAAAGTTGGGGAGGGTGGGGGGTTCCCCTCCCTTGGTACAAAAACACCGTTTTTCCCCTTTTACCCCCCCCCCCCCCCCATCTATATTGAAAAAAAAGGGGGGAACACAAAAATATTATGTTGTGTGAGAAAAAGGGGGAGCACCCTTTTTGCAACCCCCCCCCCCCGATGATTTGACCCATCCAAGAAAACCATTTCGTAAAGAAAGGAGAGAATATTTTTCCACATCCGCATATGGCCTTCCACACCATTACCTTCTTGCCGATTTTTTCGTTGTAAATGACTTTGCCTGATCCAAATGTCGTGATCGGACCGCGATGACCAGTGTCGGGACGGTTATACGTACAGACGATGCTTCGAGGTTTCCAGCCTCAGCCATGGTACGTTGTACGTTCCGTTGCCTCGTCAGGGGTTCTGCTGCTGCTTCGTTGGTACTGCTGCTTAGGGGTCCGTTGCTTCTAACGTTCGTCACAAGAATGCCGGCTGTGCATTTTTTTTTTTTAATTTCCCCCCCCCCCCCCCCCCCACACCCCCCCCCCCCCCCAAACCCCCCCATATATTCCCCTTTTTCCCCCCCAACCACCAATTTTTTTCGTTTTCCCCCTTCCCCCCCCCCCCTTCCCCCCCCCCCAACCCCAAACCCGCCTTTCCCCCCCCCCCACAAACCCCGAACCCCAAAACCGGGTCCTAATTGGGTGCCAATTTGACAGCTCGATTTTCTTGAAGGCTATATGCAACAAACACAATATTCGCGGCGGAAGTTTTCGTGTTTTGTCATTTATTTGATTCGAGAAAAATCTTCCGTGTTCTATTTAGTACAGTGGTTATCACAACGATTGTATTTTTTCATTGTTTATTAGCCAGGTATTATAATGTTTTATCTAAATTACTGTAACTAGTAGTTTGGTAGAAGAAATATTGTAACGAAATATAATCCATTGTGAACGAGTTTAAAATGTTAAAATCGTTACTAGCGCCACACCAAAAGTGGCAGGCTGCAAGAACTGACGCTTTATTCAGTCCTTTGGATTCAGCCTGTTGGTGCTTCGTTTTGGCTGCTTCTGCTTCCGACGGGTCTGCAGGCCCATTTTCTCCTTGGCACGCATAACTTTAGTCGCCGAAGTACTTTGCTTTTTCGCCACATCTTGGACTGATGCTTAAGGATGACGCTTGAAATAGTCCCTTACCTTACTGTCAATTGTAGCGTCAGCGGGACCGGGTTTTATACCCCGTCTCGAGGAATCTACGAAAGAGCACTGTTGTTGATGCTTCCGTAATGTTGTTTCAACTGCTCCGACGCTCACCTTCTTCCTTAACCAATTTTCTGAGCGAAAGACCACTTACGGTGCCCCGTTTGTGCACAATCTGTTTTCTTTCTTCCGTGCGAAAAATTGAAAAAAAAATATGACAACATCAGTTTAGGGATGCCACATAGTTTTTCAAAATGTCTGTAGGGAACATTGAAAAATGTCTGTATATATCTGTATTAAAGATTTTGACAAAAATGTACTTAAAAAATGGGTGATGAAAGTATTCTATTCGAGAACAAGGTAAGGAATGATTTCGCAAAAAATAAAGTAAACTTGCACTCTCAAATAAATTGGTTTCGGGAGCCTTATTCCTTTATTTTTTCCGTATTTCAACTGTCACAAAGTTTCTGGAGAATCTCTTAAGGAGGATTTTAAAGGAATCTTGGCCTTTTCAAATTTACACATATATTGAGGTCCTTCTTATTTTGTAGCAATTCGACAATGATTTTTCATTAGAGCCTAACTGACAAACGTAAACAAGAGTTTTTTCCTTGAATTTTTCAACCTTGGAAACTTGCCTTATTAATCTACCACAGCCATCTCGAAGAATAAGAGTCCTTCTATTCGACAGAATTGGAAGCTTACATGGTCGATTTTGTATTACGAAAAATTTACGGAAAAAGCCATTGTTTACGTTTGTGAGTTAGGCCCTATTCAAAAAACTTTATCAAATCAACGTATGCATTTAAAAAAATGAACTGATTAAAGCGATTCTGCATGCGATTATCCTGCCACCAGGTGGTGAATCCACTTGTGCATCGCCGATCGTAGCAACCCTGTTGGGTACCAAGAAAAATATGCTGCGGCCGATAGAAAATGTTTTTTCGAACCACAAATTGAGGATCTACTACAATAATTTCGTGGCCAAAACGGAGAAGCCAAGACCAAGAAAGAGCTGCCGAAATTCAATTTTTTATCGGCCATGGAGAAGGTTTCAGTCCAATGCTGTAGGACCCCTCGGCAGAAGCATTCTGGAAGAAAGTTCAAATAACAGAATATTTACGAAACTTTGTGCAATTGAATTACGTCTTGTAAATTTGTTTGCATCGCCATTCGAAATAGATCTATTTTTTTAATGCATTCGTAAATTTTGAAAAGTACTGGAGTTCGTTAAAATTATGTAACATACTTTAGTCTTGAAACACTTTTGTTTTGATTTTCAGAATGGTATCGAAGACATCTTAAATGTTTTAGAAAAAATAAGACCAGCTTAACTTAAGCTCATATACCAAACCTTCCGTAACTATGCTTCGTATTTAACTTGCTTTTTGAAATCTTACATATTATCTGAAGTTTTCCCACGTTTGACTTTTATTTAGTTAAAGCTTCTTCGCATTCCTTTGATTTTATTTAAGAAACATATCAAATAGTTTTTTCAATAAATTCCCAAAAAAGCAGGGCAAACTTGTCAATAGATGTCATGGTAGATAGTATCATTAAAAATCTTGATTCACAAGAAAATAGTCGTTGAACATTAGTTAAGATTGTACAGATTATCATGAAAAATTGCTTCCATGCTCCTAAAATTTAATTTTTTTTCTGCTTTTTTAAATATCATTAAACTTTTGATAAATTCTGCGACACGTAACATTTAAACAGAAGTTTTTTTTTTAAATTACTCGATTTTTAAAGTTAGTGAAAATCATTAGAAGTTCATTGAAAATAATATTGGAACGCCACATTCCAAACAATCTTTACTTCTTGATTATTTAATAAGTTTCCTGAATTTCTATGGGATTTTTCAGTATGCTAAATAGATTTGAAGTGAATGCGATGGCATCTTTAAAAAGAATAAACTGTAAATGTAATTTTGCGAACAATATTCTATGCGTAACTGAATAACTTTTTATTTATCAGTCTGCTATCAATAGAAGGTATGGTAAAGCTAAAAAAACGTGTCGCAAATTTTCAAAATATCATAAAATAGTATTTAGGCTCATTTTATTGTTAATCATGGCATAACTATAAATTGAGCCTAAATACTCGGCTCTGAAACATCTGAAGAAATGGACCTTTTTCCGAAATACTTTTTTTTATAAATAGAGGATGCTTTAGGTCAACAAACGAATTATGCCAACTTTATATGGAAAATTACATCGTTTCCGAATTATCTTCATTTTATTGATTGATATCAATGTCTGTATAAATCTGTAACTTTATCGCAATATCTGTATAATGTCTGTAATCTGTATGAGGTCTGTATGCATGATCAAATGTCTGTATAAATATCTGGCAACCCTGCATGAGTTTAATTTGGATGTAAACAACATGACGCAGCCAAAATATTGGCTGAATACTGCACGCGTTTGGAATTGAAAGTTAATCATTAGTGTATTTATAATTATCGGAACAGTCTTTATAAGGAATTCAAACTATTTGTTCATTGTCTGAACCATTTTGATGGAAAGTTTTATATCCATTCTTATTCTTATTGACATTTTTCTCACCTACAACTTTGCATCAGATTGCTTTTCAGAATTGTAGTTTCAATTGAATTGTCATTTATTAGATAAGCGATTGATAATATTCGGCCTTGACCAAGCAACTGCTCAGTAGCCTGATGATGATGACGATGATGATGATGATGATGATGTAATACTACCATCTATTGTAGCAAGGTAACTTTCCATAGCACTGGAATAATCTGAAAAACGATTTGATCAGGATTCTATTGTTGTTTGTGATCATCAAGCTCCTGTATGAAAGGCCAAATACGTTTGGGCGGGCCCGTAAGCATAGACACTTACACCAAACCCGCGAATATAGGGAAGAGAATCTCCTTCCGAAAGCAACTTCACACTAACAGCACTAGAATCGAGCCCTCGATTGACAGAATAACCCCCCCCCCCCTCGTTCTGCGAAATGTTAACAATAGGGAGGAGGCAGTCCCATACTCCCTATCCAAATCGTTTCACTTGGGTGTTCTGATGGTGAAAGCAACTGCTCAGTAGCCTGGGAAAAAATTTAAATTCCAGTTCCCCTTTGATTTTTGTGAGCCTTTGGGGTCCTATAATAACTGTTCAAAATTTCAGCTTAATATCAACTTTCAAACTTTTTTATGCTTATGATATCGGCTTTCCTCCATGCTGCGTGAACGCCACACACCACGTGGTTGCTTTGTGCAGACAGCAGCAGGCAGCAGGTCACGCTGCAGGTGGCAGTGTTGTAAGAAAAAATAGTCCAATGAGCCGTTCGTTTGGATAGTAATCAGTATTAGCTAAATAACTTTTTCCACAAGCGTCGAATCGCTCTGCGGTCTTGGTAAAAAAGTTTCTTCGGAAGATTTCCCAGAGATTGATGGGATTGACTTATTTTAAGAGGACAACGCGTCACCTTGTCAGATATTTCTTTGTAAAAGTAAGTTTCCCCATAGAAAATCCTATGGAAAATTAAAACCGCGGCCGCTAAAATATAGTTTCACTGATCGAGCTGAAATTTTGCACAGTTCTTATAAGACCCCAGAGGCTCCCAAAAATCAAAGGGGAGCGAAATTTTTTTTCTTTCATATGTCCGTGTCCCTGGCTAACTGCTCAGCCAGCAACACTGTATTAACATAGTCGTCATGATTTTTGTGTTCTATTTCACGTGGCAGAACTAACAATGTTGCCTGCCGATCAGTTGATTGAGCTTAATTATAAAACAAAAGCATCGTTAAATGACTGCAACTTTTGTTCCTTAGCCTTAGCTTTAGCTTATAATATTGTCCATTAGCTCAATAAAATATTTTGAAAATAGATCAATAGAGTGATACAAGAATAGAAACTTCAAATAATTTGTTCGAAGTCAGTTTCAAACTAAATGTGTTCAAATGTTGAGAAGCTTATGAGGGTCTAATTAGAAACTGTTCAAGCACTGTAGAGCAAGGTTTTCAAAATTTGCATCAGTCTACTACACTCCCCAATAAGACACTGGTATCAAAACAATCAAGCATTTGACTTTTTCCTGCATCTTCAGGTACACTTTCCACGATACGTTATTCGAAATGATGCATTTGTACCGAAAAATAAACCTTTCCTACCAAACATCCATCGTTAGCCTTCTTATAATGAGCGTTGTCCCCTGGAAAATTAGTAGTATTATCTCAACCAGTGAAGCAACAAATCAATCGAAATGAATCTCTGCGACATAAATAGTCTACCTCCGGAAGTGCTTGAAATCGTGTTCGACGATCTCTCTTTTGATGATCGAAAATGTGCCTCCTTGGTGTGCCGGCGTTGGTGGCAGGTGCTCAGCGGGGATCACTACATCTCACGGGCGGCTCTCAAGTTGCAACCATCAACCCTGGACTCCGATTGGGCACTGGAGGCCATGAAGCGTCCCTACCGAATGATTATGATTTCCAGTGAAGGCGTGGAAAAGGGATTCAAATGGATGCAATTCCGTGATCGAGTGCGACGTTTATTCAAGGCATGGACTATAAAATGGAACCTGAGAACTTTGCTAGTAATGATGAGTGCTAGGGCAGTGAGTGAAATATTTGACCACCCGGACGCGGTTTGCTTTATGAAACTCGAGGAAGTGATCTATACTCCTGGAAAGCGAAGAATGTTCAATGAAAACATCGTGCCACATATCAACGTTCATGCACCGAAATTGAACTCCGTGAGGATTGATTGTTTCAATCGATCTTGTGTTGAACTTCTCCATTTAGTTTCCAAAAAAGTAAAACGTCTGGTCTTTAAATTTATGAGGAAATCCAAGCTCATAGATGTGCTATCTATATCGAGTTTCGATCGACTTCGTGAGCTTTGTATTCACTCACTTGCAAGTTCAAAGGAAGCGCAAAAGATACTGTCCAGAGACATTGGCGAAACATTTAAGGCAAATTTGGGGAAGTTGGATAAGTTGACTATTCGGGATGGAATGAATGTATTCCCTTTCGTTTATCATTTGATGTTTGCGGCAGCGTCCAACTTAACCTATCTTAATGTGGAAGGAATTGAAATGCATCCAATAGCGCTTCATGCTGTGAACAACATCAAAAAGTTGGAAGTTCTGCAGCTTCTGGTGGATACGACGTACCGAAATTGGACTTCTGAAATTGATTTATATCTTCCGGAGCTGAGAGTTTTGCTGCTATTTCCCAAGCTGATGGCTCGAGCGGGATATCTTCCCAAGTTGCAAAAATTTGCCGTTCATAATCATTCAATCCACGCGGGCATCCTCGATAGTAATGCAAACAATGCACTGAGGACGTACTCCATGCTTCCGTCGATTCAACTGTTACACCTGCGTGACATCGTTTTCAGTGATGAAACTCTGGAAATAGTTTGCAACTTCCGGTCAAGTCCTAAGATCCTGCTCGAAGATATTTGGGACAACATCCGCGTGCTGCATCAGATTGTCAATAGCTACTCCCACCTGAAGCTGCTGAAAATGGTTCACTGCCGGTTCAAGGCAGAAGAGGAAGATCCCTGCGTTGGCGATGTTTCGGACGATTCGGAGTGGGAGACCCTGCAGCAGGCAGAATCGGTTGGGCAGAAGTTTGAGTTCTACTCGCTATCGAAATTGGCGGAGCTATTTCCGAGCTGCAAGATCGAGGTGGAAGAAAGCTACTTCATGAAACAGATTGGAAAAGCCCCCTGGAGACCGTTGTATCGGGCAGATGAATTGGCGGAAAGGAAGGTTAGACTTGGGTGAGGTTGAGTAAGGGCAAGTGAAATTATCAAGTATTATTATTCAAACTATCCCAATGATCAACGATAATAAAAGCAGATTTTTTAAATCAATACCAATGAAGGTATTGTTTTAGTATTATGTAATTTGAATCCCTTGAAATGGTCCTACAGAATAAAAGCATTAATTCTAGTATAATATAGTTTTCATTTTGTTCCTGAAACCCCCCCCCCCCCCCCCCTCCCATTCATTAGGTATGAAAACAAGCGGATAGTTCCATATGGATCAGAGTTGCCTTCTTTCCTCTGGGTAAATCCACCTGAAGTATTCAAAAACGAGCTGGCTTTGAACAAACAGTGGGTAAAAGTACCAAAAGATGTCGACGCCCCCTTTGTTTAAGACCTCATGAGTGGTGCAAGGCGTAGTTTGGGCATTCGGTCATGGAGAGGAGATCCAATAAACCAATGAAACAGAAACCCAACCACAATGTTTGAGTCTATTCCCTGAAAGTTTTAACAGTGTTTATCATGCTGATTGAAACAAATCTAGACTAATATTTGAAAAGGGCGCTATTCCAAAATCACGAAACCGAGAAAACTGGAGGCGAAGATTGGAAAACGAAAATCAAATCTTATGTTCCATAGAAAGCTCCAATGAACCATTTTGTATGCTCAGATTTTGTTTAATAATGCAGTGCTTAACCTTTTCACTCAATTTATCCAGGAATAGGTTTTATTGAGTTAAAAATTGATAAAAACCAAAATACGCCCTATTTTTTTCTAGAGTGTTATTACGCCTTAGGTTTTTCGCCTGTTAAACAGCCAACACTGGAAATACGCCATTAAGTTATGACATTCTGGCATCTTATTTGTTATTACGCCTACGCTCTTCAGTCACATTAATCAAGTGGCGAGGAATTACGACCCAGTGTTACCATACTAAAACAGTTAATTTTACTAATTAGATGAGTCTAGGTACTACTAGGAAAATTAGAGGTAAGAGTTCATTCTATCAAATGAACATTGTTCTTATTGTACTATTTGAATTGCGGATTCTTAATCATGTTTTTACAGTCATGGACATAGACCACGCGATGGAACCAAAGCTGCGACTTCGAATGAGGAGACCTGTGGGCTGGATCAATTACGGTTTTGGTGACCATGGAGGATTTTACTCCTGTTCTATGCGTTAAACATAACGTCGCTAGTAGTGCGCTGTATAGCGGATCTGATGCAGCGTCAATACAGCGCACTACTAGGAGCGACGTTATGTTTAACGTGCAGATCGGGAAAAAAATCGAATGTCGCTAGTCGATGATTGCGGTTTTCAACTAAACAGATAATACTTGTGTATATATAATGTTCTGCGTATATTTTCGTATTGAATCCTAACTGTATTAAATAAATTGCATGAAATAGCTTTAATTAATACATTTAAAACTCAGTTAAGTTTGTAAAAAATGGATACCATACAGTAAAAGTTACTTTTCAAGTGTACCTAATAATTGAAAGATTTTTAATGTATTAAACAATCAAAAGCGGAGTATATTTCTTTTTAATTCACAGCAAACGTATTCCTGTTCTCAATAGCGGCTACGTTAACTCGTATATTAGGAGATTTCATTATCATAATCCAGGTCATCATCGAAATTTGCATCTTCGATCGCAGTCTTCGCCTTCCGACCACGCTTCGGAACATCCAGGCTCTTCAGCATCGCCTCATAATACATCTTATTCCCAACGAAGGGCATCAGCTTCTTAAGATCCATCAGCTTTTCTACGGCAGCGAAATAGGTTCAGATTCCAGTGGATGTAAAAGTGGCAACGGTTCTTTGTTTATGGTATCGTTGTCACAAATCTTGAATTGAAAGTATTCATCAGACATCATGTCAGTTTTATAAAACGCGATTCCAGGGCAAGAAGAAAGGTATTCAAACATAACCACAGATGTGATTTTCAAAACTTCACCGGCTGAGTTAAGACGAGGCTTCTTGTACCCACTAGACAAACTTTTTAGTGACAAAAGCTTATGTTGGTCGAGCTCTTTTACTACAAGTGGCACCTTCCTTTTTATCTGGCTTATAAAGACAGCCCAGTCTCTAGGCGTTTCGATGTCCAACGAAGTGTCTTTCTTGGCCCTCTCAATCGCTCCGTGAATACTGTCCACCTCCATATGACTGTGACCACTCACCATAAACTTATGTCTGATAATAACATCTCACCGATCGTTAAAGTTCTGCTCGGTGATGTAACTCAGCATCATGCAGACAATGAAGTTGAGGTTCTGCCGTCCACAGCGATCAGAATATAAATTTATTAGTTTAACATCAAGGTTAACAACAAGAAAATCCTTTAAATCTGATAGTAGGCACGAACCGATTTCATAAGCTCCTCTTCGGCCTCGGGATTCATCCCATATATACCAATAGCCCTTGTTCTTGCCTCGATGCGTTTTGAATACCGTAAGGTTGTATGTATACAACTGTGTGTGTGTGTGTGTGTGTGTGTGTGTGTGTGTGTGTGTGTGTGTGTGTGTTTTTGTGTGTGCCAATCTAACACAAATCGGCCAGCAATGGTATTATGGAAGAAATCTGTTTACAACAATCATTCAAGTGACCATACAATACCTACAGGGGATGATCAAAAAGGAGAAGACTAGCAAAATTTTGTCCAGATTCAAAGTGATACAGTTCGGTGAATAATTAACCGATTTTGATGAAACTAGAAGCGTTCGACGGGGAATTTATTCTAGTTTTAGCATGTTTAATCAAAATTTGATTTGACTTCCGGGCACCGGAGATATCACGGATACTTTGAGGTTATGTCAAATGTGCTAATTTTCTGCAGCTCGTTATTTTTTATGTTACTTGAAAATCGGAAATATTATATTTTTCTCAGAAACTAGAATTCATAACAAGTCTGTCAGTGGTTAAAGATCGTGAATCGGCCCATAAACAACCGAGATATGGCTATTTCCGTAAAATGTAGTTTTTTACCCAATTGCCTGACACTTCTTATGTTGAAAAACTCCTTTTTAATTTATCTGTAACTCTGCGTACCCTTAACCAAATTAGATGCAACTTTTTCCATACGATCACAAATTTATCCTAGTTTTTGGAAGAGTAGCGGACATTTCGTTATTTTCCGTAGTTCCGGATTCATTATCGGGAATCGTGAAGGAAGTACCCTACCAGTGTAATGGCCAGAGTTAGAACTGTATCAAACCTGGCTTGCGACATATCAAACTTCATGATTTTACAAACCAATACCACTGGTAGTCAACCTGAGAGTATTCTTTCACATTGGCCACACCTGGTGACGTTCCGGATTCCGGGTTCCCCCAGGGAAGTGGCCAGATTTCGAATGATGTCAAACCCTGGCTTGCGACACATCAAACTTCATGATTTTACAAAACAATACCTAAACTAAAAATAACTCAAAATTAATAACTCAAAATTAATTGAAAAATAACTCAAAATTAATTTGGCGTACGGAACCATCGACCTGGCGGAATAGAACTCAAATTGGGTATTATTTTTTATCCGTGTACATGTTTGCATAGAAGAAGACAAAAGGTGACAGGATTGAGTGCTTGCGCATGGGACAAATCAAGGTTAAGTGCTGAAGTGTGCAGTTCGAAATGCCATTAGAGCTTACGGAATTTCAACGGGGCCGTATAGTCGGTGCTCGAGAAGCCGGTGCTTCGATCGCTGAAACATGCAAACTGGTTGGTGTTGCCAGGGCCACAGTTTGCCGGATAATGTCGGAATATAAAAAACATGGAAAAACATCGCCTGATAAAAGTAGCTGTGGACGGAAGCAGAAGATGGATGACCGGCAGCAACGTTCGTTGAAGCGCATAGTCAAAGCAGACAGACGCATTAGTGCTGTTAAAGCAACTGCTGCTTTGAACAATGCGCTTCAAGAACCAGTTTCTACAGATCAACTGTCCGAATGGACGCTGCACGATCATGAACCTTTAGCTCGTGCGGCGATTTCGAAACATCTTATAAACCGCTAAACTCAGGTTGACCACCAAGGTGGTGATTGGTTTGTAAGGAATGGACGATGAAGTTTGATATGTCGCAAGCCAGGTTTGATACAGTTCTAACTCTGGCCATTACACTGGTAGGGTACTTCCTTCACGATTCCCGATAATGAATCCGGAACTACGGAAAATAACGAAATGTCCGCTACTCTTCCAAAAACTAGGATAAATTTGTGATCGTATGGAAAAAGTTGCATCTAATTTGGTTAAGGGTACGCAGAGTTACAGATAAATTAAAAAGGAGTTTTTCAACATAAGAAGTGTCAGGCAATTGGGTAAAAAACTACATTTTACGGAAATAGCCATATCTCGGTTGTTTATGGGCCGATTCACGATCTTTAACCACTGACAGACTTGTTATGAATTCTAGTTTCTGAGAAAAATATAATATTTCCGATTTTCAAGTAACATAAAAAATAACGAGCTGCAGAAAATTAGCACATTTGACATAACCTCAAAGTATCCGTGATATCTCCGGTGCCCGGAAGTCAAATCAAATTTTGATTAAACATGCTAAAACTAGAATAAATTCCCCGTCGAACGCTTCTAGTTTCATCAAAATCGGTTAATTATTCACCGAACTGTATCACTTTGAATCTGGACAAAATTTTGCTAGTCTTCTCCTTTTTGATCATCCCCTGTAACACACCCCACCACCAACTATAACCCCCCCCACCAACCCACCCCCCCCCCCCCCCCCCCCCCCCCTACCCCCCCCCATCTTCTTTCCCCCACCCACCCCCCCCCCCCTCCCGGCCAACTCACAAAAAACCACCCCACTTTCCTGTAGTTACAGCCATTTTCTTCTGATCATACGTACATTTGGCACACTTTCGATGTAAACTCAGGGATTCCTCCGCTTGCAATTTATCAGCTTCATCGCTCACCTGCTTCATGAGAATTTTTAAGCCATCGCACTCTCCGCAGGTGTCAGCTTTTGGCTTTCTAAAGCCAAGATTGAATCCGTTAAAAATAATACGATACGTCTTGTAGTGTACCGTAGGCTTTGAATCTTTGTTGCATTTAGTAACGTACAATTCGTACATTTAACTTATATTCATATCGCTGGATAAATATGTCTTGTTTGTATTCTCCCGTGTATAGTGCGAAAAATATGCTGGAAATGATTTGATGTGCTCCTCAACGTACGTTTTTGCTTCGTGGGTTATCGGGCAACGATTGGTATTGAGCAAGGTCTTGTCGTCAGCTGAAATACCCATTCCAGCAATTTTTTCGTTACCAGTACGCCAACGTTTTTCTTCGTCACATCGAACGTATTTAGAATAGTGTGTATTTATTTAGTGGCGACGTTAGGTTTGATGCACCCAACAAGATTAAAATTAATTTTCGTGTGTCGTGCACTTCGATTTCCAAGTGGCGACACAATACCCATCACCATTAGCTTAGGCTCTAAACTTAGTGTACTAGACTATCTGAAGCCCCAAATCCAACAACGAGTTTGCCTTAGTGGGTATGTATACTTTTCTTAATACAGATCTACTGTCCAAAATGACGTAACACTTGGAGGGGGTTTTAAAAATCGTGACGATCCATACAAAATAAATTATATTGATACAAAAACTTGACGAAGGGGGGAGAGAGGTTAAAATGGGCCTTTTTTCGTGACGTAATTAATAGATCTTCGCTTATGGCAATTAACAGCATTAAAAAGAGCAAATTACCTTTCAAACGGTCTTCATCCTCAATTGATTGATTCCGGTACGGCTCAAAATACTCGAATATCGAGAAATCATTTAGCAAGCTCGCATCTAATTGCGAGACATAGTCTTCGTCATCATCATCGTCATCATCACATTGCAGATCCCATTCAGTGGCGGAATTTTCTTTGCCACGACATCTTACCTTGCGCTTCATCCCAACATCAGAACGAGATCCTTAAAAAGAGTTGGTTGATATTCTTATAAAATAATACAGTTAAGGCAGGGCTTTATTATCAAAGTTCACTTTGGCTAGCAAGCATGACAGAGGGCTGACGACTTGGGAGAATTAGTTACGGTAATATACGATCACTGTTAGCACTGGCATGGAGTGTGAGGCGATAGATCATTACGTAACTTATCATTACATAATTAGTGAACTGCCACTCAATAAAATGTACATCTCAACATACCATCAATTGATGAGATTCTTTTGACGCCTTTACTTCCATTGAGTACTGGTAAATTGTTACCTGAGTACGCAGAATTAGGTATATGGCCTTGAAATTGTTCCCTTGCAGGGGATGGTGATTGTGTTGCCAGCCCAGCTGTAAGAATTAGATAAATTAACTAACCTTATAAGTGAGTTAATTAGGGCAAAACTTACATATTTTACGGCGGCAGGTGAAGTCGAGGGCACGTTCGATCTTCGGTGTAAAACTTTTTGGTTGTGATGTTCCCACTACCAAATTTTAAGGTTCGACTTCTGCGTTACGGATGGAGCAATCAAGAGGAGATTCTTCAATACGAGACATCGATAAATCCAATGGTTGTAAATTTCTTGGGTCTCCATATTGAGAAATAGGCGTCGATGACAGAACATCAGCAAATGATACAAACGATTCATCCATTCGTGACAAATCTAAAGGCCTGAGATCATGAAATCGTTGTTCGGTAGAAACAAATGCTGAATCTGTAGCCGAATGAATTCTTATCGGAACTGCTCGGAAGGATTCTGATGATGAGCTAGCACCATTAGCACTGGTATAGAAGAATTCTGTCGGGGGAGGTTTTGAAGAACAAATCTTAACAAATGGATCGGTTTGTATTGAAAGTTCTTAACTTTCGGGTCCGTAGTAGATGCTAGCAGTGCGGTATCCGTGCGATACGATTCGACGAACGGAACGTCAAAAACGGATCGACCGTGCGAACCACCCTGCCTTATGTGGTTTGAATGGGTGCATCTGCCGGAGGAATTAAATTCGGACTCTGTTGGACCTGCATGTGAAGGAGTTGAGGGAATATGAGTGTTCTCATATATAACCTCAAATGCACTCAAGCTGAACTCTATACCGTCGATAAAACCCGTTGTCGCTTGTAAAAAATATCCGCGTTAAGAACACATTTGAACTGTACTTACTTGATAAATTCTCGGCACTTGTTGGCATTTTCCGATTTGAATTTGTTTTCTTCAGCGCGAAGCAAAATCAAGCTCCATGAAACGTTATCCATAGCAACCTATCGACGGCGTAACAACAATCAATGGAAATCAACAACATTATCTCCACGGCATAACTCCAATTTATCTTTATAACGGGCGAAAATATGCGGCGAAATGACTTCTGCTTAGTGATTAAGGCGTAATGGTTATTTTCAAGTTTTAATAAAAATAAAGTTATATTTACGCATAAAATCCGTAAATATATACATATTTCAAGTTCAAGTCGAAATAAGTATATGATGATTAGAATAGTGTTTGCCTGAAAATATTGAACTATTTGCCAGAATTTGAAGCAAACTGAAAACAAGTGGTGGAACAGCTAAATAACTAGAGCAATGTGTGATTCGGAAGAACGCCATACATTATTTTTCTTGTTTAAGAATGTGCATAATTGATTTTAATGTCATTGTCAAGGTAAATTAGTTGTTCTGAAATTGTTCAATCTAAATATAATATATTATGATTTGTTTACATTTTGGCTCTTCCGCCCTTTTCAAAATATACAGTTACCTTAGTCCAATCATTACCATTTCTTCGGGTTCTAATGCATAATATAAATTTCATTGCAACTATGTACGAAACCTTTTCTCTGTTAACTGGAGCATGCATTTATTTTGGCAAGCTGAAGCTTGAACTCAGAGCAGTAAAGATCCAAAACAAAAACGCACTCTACCAACAAAAAATAAACCGTACAACAAAGTAGTGCATGGCATGTTTTGGGGGGCTCCGTCACACACAAACACACAAATCGCAGGAGTGAACCATGTCCAAATAGCTTCTTTTCGTGTCTTGTCTATTCATTCGACCACCCACCCCCGCCCTGTCCTACCATATCACGGAGTCAAAAGTTTGCGAAATGATACACTTGTCGTGTGGGTTTCTTCTTTCCATGGCAGCAGTACTTGCAATAGTTGTTGATGTTTCTGCAGCAGGATCCGTCTTTTCTTCTACTTTTAGCACCAGGGGGAAATTTTGGACAAGTCAACGAAAATCAAACTTAATTAGCCGAGATAACAAGCTCTCGTCCGGAGGGTATTGCAGGCAATGATGACGACAAAATGTTGACGTTGATTGCTTCCGGTTATATTTTTTCCGTCTGTTGACTTTTAGGGATAAATGTAATAGGATGATCATTTATATTGGAAACGATAGAATAATGTTAGCTTTCTGTTCGGTTTCCCATCATCGGCAGTCACACAAACCATTTGGATCAAAAAATATTATACGGAGAATTACAATTCGATTGAAACAAATGGTGAAATTTATCATACAAACAGTAGGTACTTTCCTCTTCCTTCCGAACCTCAAACATGTTCGATGCTGATTGAAAACGGAAGCAAGATTTTTTTTTCCTTTCTCGCATGTGTTGCCCCTCAGTCAAAACACGGCACGATAACCGATGAACACAAAATTCAATCAAAGCCAGCCAGAAACACAATTACTCATTTGCAATCTGACAGTTGCATTCGGAATTTGTCCAAGCAATGTCATCGGCTCTATAAAACGAAAGAATGGGAGAACACAGTACCCACATGCACCATTTGTTCTGTTGCCTGCCAACCAACTCGGTCTACATCACGTAGGCACCTCACTTCCGGCTGCATAGGATCTCCTGGTTCAATAGGACACCTTGGTTTGTATTTGATTGAAGGTGAGGCTCGAAACAGTGCATCCAAATGTACGAATACTTTATCTGTTTTTTTAGATCACGCCTACAATCTTCTCCCAATGCCATCACTGCTCGCCAGCAGAAGACAGAATGAAAGACCCAAAGTGATAATCAACTTTGAGTACTAAACCGGGGTAGGACAAAGGACAACGGCTGTCCTCTGTTGTGTCAGTCAGTGGCTACAATCCTAGAAATACGTTTCGAAAATATGGTCAAAGCAAAACCGATGGACAACTTTGGATGGGTGGTGCACCGAACACGACAGAACAGGAAGCTCGTTGCAATGTTTCGCCAGTTCCTCCGAACCGGAGAATCATCTGGATTTGTCGAATCGAAATCGAATTAGTGTTAGAATGGAAAACAGTTTTTCCATGTTTGGCTTTGTAGTTTACGAACGTGTTGAATGTGTTTCCTTCGTGTACAATTTGTAGAACAGGATATGTCACCGAATAACAGTCACTGAAGGCTTTCAGCAGGTTGAATCTACTTTAAAGGAATGTTTAAAGAGTTCGAGAAGGTTAAGCCTTTAAGGCGAGTCAGCGTGCAAGCGACTGCGGTCAACCCCGTCAAAAGCACTCCCGTTACCTACTGCTATCTGGAAAGCACATCGTCGCCCTGATGGCCATCGGCTGCGTCAATCTATTCTGCCGATTTCCCGTTCGTTCCTGTTGGCGACGGACAGGCAGACTGGCAGAAGGACGTTCGGTGCAGAGCGATAGTCCTGTCATGATAAACGAGTAATTTGCTCGCTATTGACATGAATGGATGGACTGGATTACCAGTTTAAAACGCCTGCTTTGGTAATATTGCACCGCACAAAAACTGCGGCAGAGTGCATGGCTCGTGTGACGAGGGTTGCTAGGTTCGGTTGCTTTGTTCCAATGCCAAGCACCGTGCTGCTCGGAGATGGTCATGGCTTTGCTGGAGCTTATTGTCGGGAATGGGATGGGAGCATTGCAGAGTGTGGAAAAAAGTGCCGGTAATCGAGTGATCCGATACACGTAATATACACTTTATGTCAGGGCGGAAATTCAACGCAGATATTGCAGATTTAACACTTTCTTTGCAGGAAGTGATTTATTTCCGTTCTGCAGTAACATATTCACGGAGATTTGCACAGTAAATATTTCATTGACCAAAAGATTGTCTATGAACTTCACAAAATGTTGTTTCTAGCTAGGGCAATTTAGATATTGTCGGCAATCTATGCAGAGTACAACCTTTTATGAGTATTTTCAACATTCTGCTAACACCTGGCGTTTCTTCACAATTGTTTGCTCCTCTATCTGTTACTATCAACATAATTATCCGTAGCTGCTATAAAGTGTTATTAAAAAGCGCCAAAAATCTCATTTGAATAAAACTATAGTTGGCAGCATACGTTTTATTCGGCTCCCATTTCATTTGAACTGCGTGTAAATATTGGACATGGAAAAAATGCGACACTTTATTTTGGGTGTAACTTTTTATCGCGTGGTTAGAAATTAATTAAATTTTGGGTAATACTAGTTTAGAGTGAGTGTTGTGTTTATGTGTGAAAAATTTTAACGCAATCTGTCAAGTAGTTTTCAAGATGAATTCGAAACAAGAATACGCCAGCTATGCCAGCAAATCTTGGGCGCGGTGATCGATAATCCCGGTCAGTCGCACAGATGGATCGGCAAAAGGCTTGGAATCCACCATTCCACCGTGTCTCGCGTTGTGAAGATGTTCCAGGAGACGAAGACCATCGAGCGGCGCGGTGGAAGCGGCCGAAAACCGAAAACGGTATACCCAGAGAAGGCGCGGAAGATAAGGCAGTACTTTAAGAATAACCCGAACCTTTCCAGCCGAGACGTGGCCAAAAAGGTCAATTCGTTGAAGTGGTTCGTCCAGCAGACCATAAAGCGGGCTGGGCTACGTGTTTTTAAGGTTAGGAAGGCGCCAAACCGGATTGACAAGCAAAACATGGTGGCCAAATTACGTGCGTGGAAGCTGTACCGTGAGTGGCTGGTCAAGCCAGGCTGTCTCGTCATGGACGACGAGACATATATCAAGGCGGACACCAAACAAATCCCCGGCCTCGATTTTTTTGTCGGTACGTCCCGCATGGAGGTTCTGGAAAAGTTCCGGAAAAGAAAGATGGACAAATTCGCGAAGAAGTACCTATTGTGGCAGGCGATCTGTGAGTGCGGACGGTACAGCAAGCCGTTCGTTACAACCGGCACCATAAACGGGCAGATTTATCGAGAGGAATGCTTGCCGAAGCGCTTGCTGCCCTTCCTCCGCTCTCACCGTGGTCCCACGCTGTTCTGGCCAGATCTCGCTTCGTGCCATTACGCCAAGCCTGTAATGGATTGGTACGAAACGAAGCGATTTTTCCGAGTGCAGTCTTTAGTTGTGGAAAAACCTGGTTCCAGTAACATGGCCGCTGGGAATCTGCTACAAAGGGAATGAGGTTTTGATTTCGATGAGTAAACAGAATTGCATATTTAACATTCCACTCTAGTTGTAGAGAGGTGCCACCTTGAACAAAGTTTCTCAATATGTCATTAGTCGTATTTTGACATTATCAAATTAGTTGCAGATATTGCCGCAAAGATGGCGTTGCAGTCTATCTTTACCTCTAGAGAGTTGCCGTCTTTCTCAGTATGTCAATTCTAGTCTTGTGATATTATCATATTAGTTCCATTAGATCTTGCCGCGGAGATGGCGCCGCTGTCTATATTTGCAAAATGAAGCCCTAGAGAGTTTCCGTTTTCTGCAAAATTTGACAACATCATATTAGTTCATGATCTTGCCGCAGAGATGGCGCTGCAGTTTATCTTTGTCAAGTGAAGCTCTAGAGATTTGCCATCTTGGGCAAAGTTTCTCATTGTGACATTTGTCGTCTTTTGGCGTAATCATATTAGTTCCAGATCTTTCAGCAGAGTTGCCGTCTTAGGCATAGTTTTTCGGAATGTAATATATCGTCTATTGTCATTGTCATTGTTTCAACCATATGTAGTTCTAGAGAGATGCCATGTTCAGCAAAGTTACTGAATCTGTCGAGTCTATTTTGTTGTATTTGTTCAGTAATATGAAGGCATTTCACATTCTCATATTTGTTGCAGATTGTGCTGCAGAGAAATAGTCTATATCAGGCAAATGAAGTCAAATGGCAAAGCGAGAAACTTTGAACAAGACGGCAACTCTCTAGAGCTTGCAGATAGACTGCAGCGCCATCTCTGAAGCAAGATATGTAACTAATCTGATAATCTCAAAAGATGACAAATAGTATACTGTGAAACTTTGCAATAGACGACAACTCCCTAGAGCTTCATTTGGAGAAGATAGACTGCAGCGCCATCTTTGCGGCCCCATTTGGAACTAATCTGATGATATCAAGTGACTATATTTTACATTCTCAACAACGTTACCGAAGACAACAATTCTCTAGAGCTTTATTTGGCAAAGATAAGCTGCAGCGCTATCTGTGCAGTATGATCTGGAACTAATTTGATTATTTGAAATGTCTTTATTTTACATTCTCAAAAACTTTGCTCAAGAGAGCCTCATTTTGCAAAGATAGACTGTACCACCAAGATCTTGGTGACGCAATTTGGAACTAATCTGATAATGTTAAGTGACTACATTTTAAATTCCAAACAACTTTGCCCAAGACGGCACCTCTCTAGAGCTTCATTTGACATAGATAGACTGCAGCGCCATCTTTGCGGCCCCATTTGGAACTAATCTGATAATATCAAGTGACTACATTTTACATTCTCAACAACTTTACCGAAGACAATAATTCTCTACAGCTTTATTTCGCAAAGATAAGCTGCAGCGCTATCTCTGCAGTACGATCTGGAACTAATTTGATCATTTCAAATGTCTTTATTTTACATTCTGAAATACTTTGCTCAAGGCGGCAACTCTCTAGAGCCTGATTTTGCAAAGATAGACTGCAGCGCCATCTTGGTGGCGCAATTTGGAACTAATCTGATAATGTTAAATGACTACATTTTAAGTTCCAAACAAATTTGCCGAGGACGACAACTCTCTAGAAATTCATTTGACAAAGATAAACTGCAGTGCCATCTCTACGGCAAAATCTGGAACTGATATGATAATGTCAAATGACTACATTCTATATTCCAAATCACTTTTCTGTGGACGGCAACTCTCTAGAGCTTCATATGGCAAAGATAGACTGCAGCGCCATCTCTGCAGCTTGATTTGGAACTATGGAGATATGATTATATCAAAAGGTGATTCGTTATGCACTGAGAAACTTTGCTAATGTCGCAATTTCTCTACAATGAGTCTGGAATGATTTATATACATTCCTGTTAACACAACCAAACTAAAACTTCCTTCAATTTGAAGCAGATTCCTGGGGGTCAATGTTACCAGTTTTTTTTTTATTTCAATGCATAAGAACAGAACCTTTCAAATGGTGCGTAAAAATTGACTCTAACTTAAAATTTTGAAATTCTACGAAGGGTTGAAATCCGGGTCAATATTGACCCTGATGTCTTATGTGTCACTTTCTATTGTACAACCACCTTAAACTGAATTTTAGAAAAATATTTTTTGCAAAAATGAAAAATTCTGTAAAATGTCAGTCAGAAAATTTCCGCCCGATTGGTTTAATAATAAAAGTGATAGCATACATTGAATTTGCGCCATGGGTCAGAATTGACCCCCATATCTTAGGAAGGTTAAGATAAAGTTATTGAAAAAGTGACTAAATTTTATTAAAAATCTTCAATAGCTTTACTATAATACATCAAAGTGCTACATTATCTTCAACAAAAATGTGTGTTTTGATAAAATGAGTAATTTTGTAGAATATTTGAAAACTTTATATTGATTGCTTACAATGTTATTGGCCAAAAACTGATTTCATATGGCTTTTCAAAAACAATGCATCATATCTTGTCAATGTTAAAAGATAGTGATCTGCTGTTTTGGACAAAGTTGCTTGTTTTAGTGTGTTTTACAACTTTTTTTAAGACATTATTTTTTTTCTGCACGTTCTGAAAAAATAAATTTTTGATGGTACGAAAAGATAGCCTATCCCTCTCGAAGATCATGGTTGTCACCTTGTCGTAGGTGAGAGGGCTAATCTCATGCAAAAGGCCAGCATGGGAGACCAAGAACATGATCAGCAGTGATAGTATCACACTATGCTTTCTTTAAATTGCCTCGTCGTAGTACGTTTATTTGAAGGCACTGAAACAGGTGCGATACTGGCGGGTTTAACCGCAATTCACTCTTAGACGAAGCTAGGAACTATCTACATATACCTAATATCAAATAATTTAGGGAAACGACAAAAAGTTCCCTTTTCATTTGCTTGACAGTTTTTTTTTCATTGTTGCTTATTCTCTAATTGTCATTCATTAAACATCAAAATACAGTCATTAATAATCTTATTGTTCGCTTCACTATTGAAAAGGGTGAGTGTTTTGATCATGATAGTGAGCAACTAATAATAAGTCCTGAATAATAAGTATACGGCAGCCGTGATCAAAGCACTAACTCTAACAACATATTATTAAGCTAGGGATCAGACCTCTCGAACTGAACAAAGGTCATCGAAAAATGTTACTTAGGAGAGATGCTGACAAAGAATTCAAGGCTAAGGTTTTATGAAAAGAGTAGGACGCGGAGGGTCCGCTTAGGGAGTAGCCTTGGGGTCATAGAACAATTCTTCTCTATATCGGTTAGCTTTGCTTTAATAGTCTCTTGAATTAAAGGGATTCCTCTCGTGCTGTAAACATAAATGTTAGATTAAGAGTTTGACCAATAGTGAAAGTATCAGAAATTCTAGTCATTGTTTAACTGCCACGTTGTAGAACGTTTATATAAAGGCACTGACATAAGTGTGATACTGGCGAGTTATGCAATTCACTCTTAGACTTATTACCTTCAATCGAAGGAAAAGACTTAAAGTACACTTTTCTTTTTCGTGGCAATTTGTCTTGTAGTTCATCCATTTGTTGTATGGAATGAATAATCAAAATATCTGGTTTACTAATTTTCTAATAACTGAATGTAATTGGACTATTTTCGAGGGAGGTGAATGTTATGATCAGGGTATCAGACCGATGATGACAAGCATGTATATTTGAGATAGGACGCGGAGGGTCCGCTTAGGAAACACCATTAGAAGCTATAGAATAGACCTATCCATGTGGCTTATATCTGTAGCAGTGTTAGATGCGTCATATACAATAGCATACGGTCGTTGTTTCGTTGACGTTTCGTAAAACCTCCTTTTTTGTAAAGTTCAAAAACGGCAAATCGGTTGTAATCGGTTGTAATGCGAGACAATGAGTACCCTTCATATCAGACTTTAAATTAATAGAAAGGATAAACAAATAAAAAATAAACCCACTAGATAACAGGTAGACAAGTTCTTTTCAATGTTTCAAATGAGCTCTTATATGAAACATATTTAAATTTGGGATAGCAAGTAGATCACAAGCTGTAATTTATGGTTTAGCCAAGCAATTATTATATATATATTTTTTTTTTCTTTTTCTTTTCTTCACCTTTCATACTAACCTTGGTCTGCATGCAGTTTTACAATGATGGTTGCATGGACGCGAGCGGTTGTGGAATTCAAGCAGCTGTTCAGCCAGCGTCGCACGTGGATTAGGTAGTAAGTATATGGCAGCACATCATACAGCGGAAGATACGAAAAAAAATACGAAAAGTGGAACAAAAGGAGCAGGATCAGCAAGGAGACATCAAACATTACTGGTGAGATCAAAGCAATTATAAACAAATACAAAATACTTACTACTAAATACGTGCCATGATCGTAACAAAACATGTTGCGATAATGGAAGTGTAAATATAATACAAATATCCAATTGATATAAGTATTGTGTTTATGCGGGGCTTGTTGTAAGTGAAAGTGACCTCGGAATGGACGTGAGTGACCAGGCATTCTGAAATGGGTCACTGGATCTCAACAGAGCTATCACCTTTCAACACCCGGGCTAAAAATGTTTACAGTTTGGGATTAGGATAAAAGCATGATAGCTGCAGACATTTTTCTTCCATAAAAGCACTGCCGGACAGTGGGAGTTGGATTGTACACACACACACACACACACACACACACACACACACACACACACACACACACACACACACACACACACACACACACACACACACACACACACACACACACACACACACACACACACACACACACACACACACACACACACACACACACACACACACACACACACACACCACACACGAAAATATAGCCTATTTTATGACAAAAAACTTCTCCGAAGATACTACCCTAGATACCCCTTCACGCTATTAAATAACCACGTGATTTTAATTGGTTCGTTTCACTGTGAAACACATGGAAGCGTTCTTTAGAACATAAGAATGAGTTGAAAAGGACGGCCAAATAAATTCAATACCACCCACTTTTCGTAGAGTTGCGTAGATACGGTTTCGGAAATTTTACATATTCGATTATTTTACATATTACAGATTTGGAAATTTTACATATCTATGTCAAAGACAAATTACTTATTGTGTAGAATTCGATATTTCTAAGTTGAAGCCGAAGCGTGGAAATGAATCAGCTCGGAAGACTAAAAAACAATAAAAACAAAAAATTACATCAAAACATCAAACAGTTTTAAACAGCCGCAAAGTCCTTCTCACCACAAGCCTCTCTTTGACTCAAATTGAATAGTTTGCACGTGATCAGTGACTCAGTTTCGTTAAACGTTTAGTTACTCATAGTCTATGAGTAAGTCCACTTTTGGCGAAACTGGGTCTTTGATCGAGTGCAACCGTTTTAAGCTGAGTCAAAGAAGTTAATCTTTGCAACGATGCACAAACAATCAAGCGGTGAACAATGGATCAGTCGATTTTCTGCTTGTTTCTCCACTGCTTTGTTATGATACTTTCAAATATTTTCAACACACAAACACCTTAATGGAAGAAGCGAACATCTTGCATTTTTTACGACAGTCACCGCAAAAAGAAGTATGCATATTAAGCTACAGAAGACAGGGCCCATGGATCGCTCAATATTACTTAGAACTGGTGTCTAACGGATTAGATGAAAACGGATATTAGCCGATACTTTCCCAAACAGTCTGTTTACAATTGATTTGATCTGTGCACACATTTCGACTAACGATTTCCCAAAATCAATCAACACATGAAACTAAGCTACACTGCAAGAACCTACAGTCCACTCACATCCATTGACTTGATGAACTTACTGACCAAACAACTTCATCTGGCTCAAGTTTTCTTCCATCCACCAATCGTGAGAAATTTTCCACACCACGCCGTACGTCATGAACGACCTCAAACTCGGCTGACCACGCGCTTCTGCTGGAGAAAAAGCCGAGAAAGGTGATTAATCACTGCCAATATATCATAACAATGGAAGCCACGTATGCGGCTCTTCTACTCGAACGGTAACGGACTCAAGGCAAGTCGGAGATCTCGTTACCGTCCGGCAAAGGCGCAGAGAACGAACCGAAAGTCACAAGGTCACTTTTGTTTATTCAATCAAAACGGAAAGTAAATTGGGCGTGAAAAATGGAAGTTAGTTCGGAGCCATTATGATAACGAGACTCAGACGAGGAAGAAAATCTTTAACACGTTTCATCCATGAATCTAATTCCAATGCGGACAGACTTTTGCTTCACTCCTTATAAATTACTCACAGAGGAGACATTCAAACCCAAAAATGGTCCAACAAATCTTCTAAACTAACCGAATAGAGCTCTTCCGGGCAGTATTAGCCTGAAACAAGTCCAACACAATCTCAAAACTTGCACGTCCACTCGTCGGTGTCGTAGAGGAACTCGGAACGAATGAGACATTCGAACGCTTTATGGGCTCTAGTGTTGAACCCCGAGCACTGATGGAGCCCGTAAGGTTCGGATCATCATGATTGAGAGCGTTTACTAGACTCATCCCAACCAACGGATGCGTTCCGTTGGTGAGATCGGATGCTGAGATGAACCTTCCTTTCCTCCGAGAGCAGGGGAATAATTTAGGTTTGTCTGCTGTTTTAATGTTTGTTTGAAAACCGACGGACTCGGTAGTTTTGGGACAACTGCGGACCATGTCATCGGAACGAGAACAAACATAAACAACCTCCTTGCACTCTTCTATTGGACTTACTGCCGCGTGTCTGTGGCAATTCTGTTCTGTTGTGAGCTATGTGAATTCCACCTACAACCAGAGGTCGGTCGAGTTGGATGAAAAGTTCAAATCTCTTGTCCTCTCGGTGTGGCGTGTGGGTGACCATGTAGTCGGATGTTGGTGTATAAATTTTCATCCAATTGTTCCTCGATAAATAAACTTCGGTTGTGGAGAGAGTGAAATGGTCCTTTTCTCTTTGAAGGGCATAAATTCCAGTACGTCTGCTTGATGGTAGCATTCTGGTCTCTGATTCAAAGATGCCCTTCGGCATAAAATAAACATGTTCTAATCAGGAAAAACATCTCGTTCCGGGATGTCCTGTGTGGAATCCAGACGGAGTAGATCCGTTCATAGGTCCTGTGAAAAAGGTCAGTTGATGTCAATTACTGATGGGCAAAGCGGATGACACACGGATATTCAGGGAGAAGGTCACCTGTGTGCCACCGGTCGGTAGATGGCGTGTGGTTTTCATTGCCATTGACTGGCGACGCCCTGGAATAGGTTCAGTACAGTCAGCTGCACAGAGGGGGTGTAAATGTTGTCATTAGCATTTATTTCCGCATGATGAAGGCCATTCTGTTCGGGGACCAACCCAACGACAAGTCTAGGAGCAGGCACATCATACCAAACCCATAATGGAACGGAGACAAATTAAACACATCCTGTGAAAGTGTCATATGGCCGTGCTCTTGGTGTGTTTATGCTAGGAAATCGAGCGCAACGCTGTGGTTAGTAATTTCGAGAACAATTTGCTTCTGGATGGTATTAAATTTTATGCAAAATGCTTTGGCAGGATAATACGGTGTAAACGTATGCATTTTGTTATTTCAGTACGCTGTAATGTGGTGCGGCTGATGAGTGAAACGAGTGCATGTGGGTGTTATTATTACAAAATTAAACCGTTTATTTTGGATACGCAAATTTATCAAAACAATTAACTAATAATTGAATTCCAGAGTAGAGGAGCCGAATGTTTGGCGATTGTTTGCCGAAACTTCCAGAGGATACCTGGTGAACCACTCGTAGAAAATCAACTGATTGGCATAAGAATCCATTAATGCCTTTGGCCCATATTTCGAATTTGCTGGCATATTTAACATTTTCTGGTGTGTTTTCAATGCTAGCAGGATAAAAGCCTTCGTTGCCACTCAATTCAATTTTGTTGGGTGACCGCATTTATTTTTTATTTTCCGGTTCTTTACCATCGCGACAATCCTTCTGTTCGTATACGAAGAGATATTTACCACCATATAACCCAAGTAGCACAACTTGTTTCAATAGAGCACAAAAATCTCTCTTGAAACAAATCAGGGATTGTTTTGTTTGGCTAAGTACTGCAAAATCATACACACCAGCAACGGAAAAAGCGCAAGGGTGGAGCCTATTTTCAGCATCATGTTGTTTCTACAGAGTTGCAATAGCATTTTATAAAACATTCGAATATTGTAAATCGCGATGCAAAAAAGTGAAATGATACCAAGATTTGAAAAAAAAGGGAGGATAACTTTTTCTAAATGGATGTCGTTATCAACCAAAAATTAGTCATCAAAATATAGAGAAGTAAAATGATATGAAAATCGTGTAGGAATAAGTTTATTTTTTGATGGATCAGATTTATGGCTCAATATTCTGTTCTACTACGAAAATTATAATCCCCGTTGAATAAATCCTCGAGAACAGAGCATTAATTCATAGCTTGAAAAAGAAAAAAATTATGTAGTTGTAAAATTATGTTTTTGTGTTTAGAAAAATGAGATATTTTATTCATTTGAAGAATAATAAATCGTTACAGGTTCATGATAGGTTCAAACTGTGAAGAATGAGTGAAATTTTAAAATCACGTTTTGTATTGAAATTTTTTTTGTCATATGGCGTCTACGAACAAACCAAATACACTACCGGCTAAAATAATCATGAATCCATTCTTAACACGTACTTAATTAGTGCTTCTTTGATATTTATCTATACAGACATCTTTATATTGTAGATAGGGAAGATGTACCTATATTAATCTCATTGTTCCTATATTCATCATACTTGAAATAAAACGATATACACGTGACAGGATTAGTTAGTAATGCTTGTTGTAGTTATTTAACGTAAGCAAACATTATTAAAAAACGAAACCGATCCTTCAACTGCCCAATTGTTTGATTCATCGTAGGATGAATATAGGAACAATGAGATTATTATGGGGGCAGTTTCCCTATCTGGACAATAGAGACAGTAGTAGTTTTAAAGTGGGGTTTCTTTGCTTACGTATGCCTGTTTCACTTTGAACTTTAAACTACTGAATTCCAAATAATTAAATAATAATACATTTAATTTTAAATTAAACTAATAGCTGCTTATTTGTCCAAGGGATATACATAACGTACTGAAAAAAGAATGCTTGCCTGGCATTACAAGCAAAACAACAATGTACCATACGCCTTCAACAAAAGCGTTCAATCCATTGAAACAAAGAATTAGAATAATTAGATGCTATACCATGTTTTTTTTTACTTTCAAAAATTGAAGATCAATTGAGTGAAGATTAAGAGGTTAAAAGGTTTTAATGGAGCGATAAAACTAAATCCTAGTATAATTAACTCTCCCATGCATTCGATGTCTGGATTGCTCGCAATTTGATTATCCGGAATTTGGGTCAAGATCATACAAAAAATATCCAATTGTAAAATGTGTTATTTCAATAACTTAAGACACCACTGTCTCTATGCAAGCTATATTACACAGATAAAAAGAAACATTTAATTTTCTGCGTTATCTAATGCACATAAAGGGAATGCTAGAATTGGCAGAAAATAATGGGATATTTCATGTACACTCAGAAAAAAAATCTAAACTAACTAGTTTAAAGTTCACTCTAAATCGATATTCGCCTGGTTGACGCTTAGCTCCATGTAAACAGCAACAATACTCGCTTAGTATAAACTTGAAATATAAGGGGCGTAGTATAATGTTGAAATATATGTGCGTAGTTTAAACGAGATTTTTTAGAAACCCAGAATAAATTGTTTTCCCGCCCTGGATTGGTTTTTGTTTTGTAAAACTAGCCTAAAAATAAATGAAACCGATCCTTATTAAACCTGTCGGTGGGAATAAAAACCGTACAATCGAACACTTTCTGGTCGAGTGGATGTTTTTGGGGTGGAACTGTAGAACTTGTGCAGACATTTAACCAATTGGAGCTCTTTTTCTTCGTGGTAATATTTCGATTCATATGACGTTCTACCAAGAGAAAAGAGAGATCCGATTTACTGCCATCGAGTAAATCGAACATCGAAAGCTGTTGTTTGGGGGTTTCAGATCACTGATTTGAAAAAGGCAGAATTGAGGACAAAATTCGCAGAATTGAGGACAAAATAGCGCATGGATTTTGGAGAAAAATATCACACTGAACACAACAAGCAATTTTGATATCTTAAAATGACAACATGATTGCGACAATACTGCTATGTAGAATTCTCTCATATAACTTGGACTAAGTTTAAATTTTATAAAACGTTAGTATAGTTTTTATACTATGCGACTTGTATACTCCATGAATCATAAAAATGATTACTTTTTAAACTATCAACAATTAAAAAAACCAAAAAGATAATTTTTCACAGAAAACCCCCGAATTCAATCCTCTGTTATAAAAATTTCAAACAATTTCGTAATTTATGCCTCCTTTGGCTTGGAATTAAACGTGGGGAAATCTTACGAGCTTTTTTTTTAACGAGTTTATTTATTTGTTCAGGCTCAATCGAATCAACTTTACAGAGCCAAGTTTTCGTTTCATATACATTAAATATGTTTAAATAAAAATAAATATCTAAAACTAAGTTAAATGAATTAAACCGATTACTCGCGGTCGTCTCGAGGTTAGTTGGATTTACAATTTTATGGATGGGAAAATTGAGGTGGGAATATCATACAAAGTTTATTAAACAATAGTTTTCTGATATCTTCAACGTAGAATTATAATACAAGGTATTGTTTTGAAAGTTTTCAAATAAAAAAAAAACAAAGTCGCACACACACACTCACTCATTTTTACGCGGTTGTTAAAGTTAATTTTTTTTTTCTGTGTAGCATGTAGGTGGGAAGTACCGTCCCAAACATGTATTTGTGTAAAACTAATAGTAGAATTAATAGCATTGTTTATGACGAAAGTCCACTTGCCAAAAAAAATCCAATCGTATGGTTGCTTGAGTCATTTCCTGTTCTGAACGGCGAGAAGTTAAATAACTTACTTCTTAAAGACGAACACTTCGTCTCATCATTAAAGTTTTTCGTTGAAACCAATCTTCATAAAGTTTATTTTCATTGTTAATTCAGGCATTTCATTTGAAGCTATATTCGCTCAACTCAACTTAAAGTTTCAAATAACAAATTATTATATTTTTTTATTCGTTTATTTTCCGTCAGCCTATTTTCTCACAACGCACAGTGGGCATAATCGAAGCTGTAATCGGACTTATATCAAATCCGCTAGTATTTGTACATGAACTGATGTTTTTCTATAGAAAAAAACGCCAATAAATTGATTGCCACTAATTTCATCCTGTGCAGAGCATTGAAAGTGACTCATTTTGCCCCATTTCACCCTAATTCGGTGTGTTCGTTCAGTTTTTACTCCGATAACTACAATTGCCGCTGTAGTTTTCGCTTGAAAAGGGACATATCTTATTCAAAAAATTCTCAGGAATCGAATGGTGCCAATTTCATGCTGTGCAGAGGTTAAAAAATAGTTTATTTCGCCCCATTTTACCCTAAAAGTGTTTTTTTTTTTCATTTTTTACTCCGATAACTACAATTGCCGCTATATTTTTTGCTTGAAAAAGAACATATCTTATGTGAAAAACTTTCAGAAATCGAATGGTGCCGGTTTTATGCTGGCAGAGGTCGAAAAATAGTTTATTTCGCCCCATTTCACCACAAAGTGTGTTCGTTCAGTTTTTACTCCGATAAATAGAATTGCCGCTATATTTTTTGCTTGAAAAGGAACATATCTTATGTGAAAAACTCTGAGAAATCGAATGGTGCCAGTTTTATGCTGTGCCGGGGTCGAGAAATGGTCTATTTCGCCCCATTTTACCCTAAACTTTACTCCGATAACTACTACTGCCACTATTTTTATTTTTGTTACCAGTTTCATGCTGTGCCATCTAGTAGGTTTAGTTTTCAAACAGTTTAATTTCACAGTTAAAGAGGTCTACATATTTTTTGATTATACATTTGCAAATATACATCGATAATTTTATAGTGCAATTTACAAAACATAAACAGATTCAGTTGAAGTTATATCTTCAGCAGCAGTTGCGGATGTTGCGGATGAAAATCATATCAAAGTAACCTATTTTCTTTGTTCTCCAAGTGAATTTTCATAAACAACTGTCATTTGACTCAAATTGAAGTTCGAATGTGCAGCAAAATTTTTCTTCTCAAAATGTTGAATAGTGAGATTGTGAAAATTAGAGAAACTTATCAAAAGGTCGTATTTTCGAAAATTATTCGAGTATGATAAAATTAAATCGCAAATATCTCGAGAACGGATGCTCTTTCGAAGATTACACTAGTTGACAAAATAAATCAAAAGTGATGAACTTTATAATTCGATTAATGTTTCTTATGTGAAAATTTATGCAGCATTCATAAATGCAATCAAAAAAAATTAAGGTGGAACAGTTTTCGAGATATGGATAACAGTTGATTTTCTAATAAATGATCAAAAATACATTTACTTAAAATGGAATATCTCCAACGCGTGTGATCCAATTTCAAATATTTTGTCATCAAATGAAGCAAAATTAAATTGAACATTGATCTCTTAAAAAAATTTTTTATTCTAGGAGTAATAGTTAAGACGCTATTTATAAGTATATATAATTTTTAGCAATTGTTTTGGAGATTTGTAAAAAAAATTTTGCTTAACATATGATTAATACATCCATCTCTCTCTTTCTGTACTCTCTCTCTCTCTCTCTCTCTCTCTCTCTCTCTCTCTCTCTCTCTCTCTCTCTCTTCTCTCTCTCTCTCTCTCTCTCTCTCTCTCTCTCTCTCTCTCTCTCTCTCTCTCTCTCTCTCTCTCACACACACACACACACACACACACACACACACACACACACACACACACACACACACACACACACACACCTTTTTTTGTCATTCTAGAGCACTATACGCAAATTTCTTTAAAATAAGTTTATTAAAACTTAAAAATGATTCAAACTTGAGCTTCGTCGTTTATGCGTTGTTTTGGTTTCTCTAACTAGAAACCAACAGTAGTCACCCGGCATTGATTCGTCCCAAAAGCCTTGATATCGTCGTTCTATTTGCTTCATTTGTTGGTGGAATCGTTCACCGTGCTCATCACTTTGGTCGCCAAGATTCGGTGGGAAGAAATCGAAATTTGAGTGGAGGAAATGGATTTCCAATGACATGTTCACACCTATAGTCATGAAGAGCAAGGAATTATAAACTATGGACATGAAATATGGGTAACTTGATAAGTTATTTTTAGACTTAATAGTACCTATTTTCTTATAGTTTTCCAGCAAACTCTCAATAACTTCAACATGATCCGCACTTTTAGTGTTTCCTAGAAAAATCGTAACAACCAGTCGAAATGATTTCCACGCTTCTTGCTCATCAGGAGTCAAAACTGCGAAGAAATGTTTGTCCTCAATATTTTTTTCTATTTGAGGACCCACGAAAACACCTTCCTTAATCTTTGCATCCGATATGTTTGGGAATAGTGATTTCAGATATTCAGATGCAAGTCAATTCTTTTCCAACGCTTTTACAAAATTCCAAGAGTCCAAGTTTTATATGTAACGATGGGAGAATAATTTGATCTCTATCCACGAGTGGAACACATTTCACGTTTTCTTTCCCAAGAGTCAAACTTGTCCTCTTTGGCCAGTCTTTTTGAACGTAATGCTCCTTACGTGCTCGGCTGTCCCATTTACAGAGAAAGCACATGTATTTTGTGTACCCCTGTTGTAACCCAGTCAACATGGCAAATCTTCCAAGAGTGTTGCTTATAATTTATCAAATTCCGCAGCAGCGCCATTGATTCATACGATTCCTTCATGTTAACAGCACGAGCCAGCGGTATCGAGGGTTTCCTGTTGCCTTGATGCAGTAAAACAGCCTTCAAACTCAGTTTACTGCTGTCGATAAACAAACGCCATTCACTTGGATTGAGCTGCTTCCCAAACTCTTCAAACAAACCGTTTACATCTGATGATATGATGATGATATAATACTACCATCTATTGTAGCAAGGTAACATTCCATAGCAGTGGAATAATCTGAGAAACGATTTGATCAGGATTCTATTATTGTATGTGATCTTCAAGCTCCTGTATGAAGGGCCAAAAACGTTTGGGCGGGCCCGTAAGCAGAGACACTTACGCGAAACCCGCGAATATAGGGAAAAGAATCTCCTTCCAAAAGCAAGTTCACACTAACAGCACTAGAATCGAGCCCTCGATTGACAGAATAAACCCAATAGATGGGGTCGAAGAGCCCGCCCTCGTTCCGCGAAATGTTAACAATAGGGAGGAGGCAGTCCCATGCTCCCTATCCAAATCGTTTTACTTGGGTGCCCTGATAGTCCCTCCCTTTCCCAGTTATATTTTATTTAATATTTAGTATATTTTGCACACGAAAAATTAAGATATCATTACAGAAAAGAATACTAATTTATTCAAATTCCAAACTTAAATGATACATCCAATGGATTGTTACTGAAAAATAAATAAAAATTAGATATGTATTGATATCCTTCTAGTCCTGGAAAAGCTGAAAACAGAAAAGATCATTCCAAATATCGAGTATAAAATTTCAATAAAAGATATTATTTTATAAAACATGTTGTAATATTTTTCTGTATACTGTTCTAGTAACATTTCAAAGATAGCAATTGTAGTGATCGATGAGTCCGGTTTGCTGATTTCTGACATAATAAAGACTGTATTCGATGAAATTTGGACACACGCAATTGTTCGTAACTTTTTAGCGTGTGGGTAAAAATTATTGAAATTTTAACTGAATGTATTTCATTGTGTTGCGTCAATTGTGTTATGAGTTTCGTGAAAATCGGTCGAGTGATTTCAGTGATGGCTTCGAATGAAGAAATAGTGCGCCCACAAATTTTGGGCACTCACTTCGAAAACCCAAACGCTTCTCATCGATGGATCGGAGAACAGCTCGGAATCGCACATTCAACCGTATCTCATGTGATCAAAACGTTCAAGGACCGTAAGACAACCAAGCGGAAAAATGGTAGTGGCAAAAAACGTGGCACATCAAATCCGGAGAAGGCCAGGATGGCATTGAACCAATTTAAGCGTTATCCCAACATTTCGATCAGGGATGTTGCGAAAAAGGCGAAAGTTTCAGTTTGTTTTGTGCAGAAAACAATGAAACGTTCTGGATTACATGTTTCCAAGGTCCAGAAGGCACCGAACTGGAGCGATAAACAGAACTCGGTGGCCAAAACTCGTGCAAGAAAACTGTACAGGGAGTGGCTCACAAAACCGTTCTGCATTGTGATGGACGATGAGACCTACATTAAATCCGACACCAAACAAATGCCAGGACAGGAACACTACGTCGCCACTTCTAAGTTGGCCGTTCCGGAGAGTGTACGGAAGAAGAAACTGTCGAAATTCGCCAAAAAATTCCTTGTCTGGCAAGCGATCTGCGGATGTGGCAAAATGAGTCAGCCCTTCATCACCTCTGGGACCGTCAACGGACAAATCTACAAGGACGAATGCCTCCAAAAACGACTTCTGCCCTTCTTGAGATCTCACGATGGCTCGACACTGTTTTGGCCGGATTTGGCATCTTGGCACTATGCCCGGCCCGTCTTAGACTGGTACAAAGATAATAATGTAGTTTTTGTACCAAAAGACGTCAACCCTCCAAACACTCCGGAACTTCGCCCAATTGAAAAATTTAGGGCAATCATGAAGAAGTCGGTCCTATCATTGCCCAAAATTTGATGGAAGGGGTCAAGGCAAAGGTGCGGGCATTTGGGTTGGGAGAAGAGGTTCAATAAACCAATGATGTCAAAACTTAACCATTTAGTAGTATTTTATATTCAGAAAGTTTGAAAAGAATCGGGCTCAAGGAAAATTTTTGGTGACCTATTTTGTGTGTCCAAATTTCATCGAATACAGCCTTTAGCTTTTCTTACCATAATACCACTAAACACAATATTAAAATATAAACCTACTCTCAGGATTCAATCCTACATTGCTTATATGCAAATGCCAATATTTTATGAATATAGTAGTTGAAGTTTAGAAGTGCAATTTTAAATTAAATGTTATGCTGAAATGCTGAAAAACAAATTGACATGATGCTCCAGGCTCTTACATGGGTTTGGAATGCAAAGATGATTCTAAAGCGATATTATATATAGCATTTCAAGCTTATTGCTTTCACAAATTGCTTATTGTCTGCTCTCAACTCAGTGCTCCAAATGCACTTCCACAGTTATTAATTGAAGGCTTTCGATGCCGATGATTCTAATGCGTGCTGAAATTATTGATCAAATGAGAATGGGAAATATACAATATGATTTAAAGGTACACGATTTTCAGTCGCACCCCCTCACTTCGCTATTGTCAGATTGACAACATTGCCCAGGCTCCGCCAACCAGCGTCTCCATGTTTCAGCTGGCAGTCTTTTGTGAGCATATGACTCGTGGAGGCGTGAGGTAGGAACTTGTGAGGACGAGAGGTCGGTCGCACCCTCCTTCAAAGTTGTCAACTCACCATTTGAAGCCCTTCGAACAAACCGTTTACATCTCGGCAAAAACTAGCGTTATTTTGTTTGGAGAAGTATTTAGCGAATTGTTCATCACGATTTCTGTAGTAAGAAATTGTCACACCAGGCTCTAATAAATTTCTTTCTTTTAAACGTGATGCAAGCAGTTCAGATTTCTGTTTCGACAATTCCAAATCACGTACCAAATCATTGAGTTCTGCTTGTGAAAATAATGATGGTTTTGTTTCAAATTCTGTGTCGCTTTGATCTGCGTCCTCGTGAACCAGCTGGGCAGTATCTTCAAATGAAGACTCCCTTTTTTGTTTTGGGCAAATGGGGTACCGGTTTGAATTCGAATGTGGAGTTGGTTTTTCTACGGATTGCACATCAGCATACTGCACCGACTTATGGCGGCCATGTTGTTGAACTTCGGTGAGGCAGAAATAACAAAGTCAATAACAAATAACTGGCTTATCAAAGGACAAATAGCAGCTTATCAGTGACAGAAATGAGAGTATATAACAAATTTGAATGGGACCAGTGGTAAGCCATACATACCTTTTACCTGCTATCCAACTAGCCAGGCATGTTTTGCACGAATTACACAGAACGTTAGGCACCCATGGTTTATCCGGATTCTCCGGACAAATTTCAAAATAAAAACGGAACGCAGATTGAAGAGAAGCAGTGAATTTAACCAGTGTCGTAAAAATGTAGACGCCACAGGCATAAAAAAAAGTTTGGGGATCATTTTTGCATTTGAATTCCCATTTTGGATAATCTCCCGTCCCACGTTGGAGATATTCCATTTTAAGTAAATGTGTTTTTTTTTCTCATAAAAACAAATTTTTCCATTCTCCCCACCTCTTTTACTTTTTTTTTTTTTTTTTATTTTTTTTTTTTAAAAAATTTACCCAAAAAAAAAAAACCACCCCCCCATCAAAAACTACTAAAATATTTAACCACAAAAAAAAAAAAAAAATCAAAAAAAAAATTTAAAAAACAAAAAATATTTTTTCCCCCAAAATTTAAAAATTTTAAAAAATCCCCCAAAATTTAATTTTCAAAAATTTTTATTCCTGACATTTTTCCATCCTGAAATCTGTGTGAAAATTTGGGTAATAAAGCTTGCTTCAGATAGAATTGGAACAAAAACAATTGCCTGTATTTCAGTTATTTATTATTGAATTCAAGATCTTTTTTTATACAAATGTAGCGTTTTCTTCATACTTTTAAGAAAAAATACGGATAACATTATTCGTCACGGTTTTGAAGGAATTCTCGCATTTTTCCTGTAACACGGCTCATTAGGCGGCGCACACCTTCTTCGTCCATCGTTTTAGCTATCTTATTCCAACAGGTCTTCATCTGATTGATGTCTTTGACAACTTTTCCCTTTGCCTTGAGTCTCCTCTTCATGATTGCCCAGTATTTCTCAATAGGGCGGAACTGGGGGCAGTTGGGTGGGTTAAGGTTTTTCGGAACAACCTGGACCCCTTTCTCTGCATACCATTCTTGAACGACTTTGCTGTAATGAAAGCTTGCCAAATCTGGCCAAAACATTACGGGATGGTCGTGGGATCGAATGAACGGCAAAATTCGTTTTTGGAGACACTCTTTTTGGTATAGTTCCGACGTCATTGTCTTATTTGTAACGAAAACTTTCGTTTTTTTGCCACAGCTGCAAATGCCCTGCCAAATCATGAATTTTCGTGCAAATTTGTCGGCAAAAACAAATTTAAATTTGGCTGGAACATCCCCCCGAGCCGTTGCCAAGTAAAATTTTTGATCTGGGATTTGCCCGAAGTCAGCCTTGACATAGGTTTCATCGTCCATCAGAAGATACCCGTCGAACTTGGTCAGCACCTGGTCGTATAGCTTCCGAGCACGGTTTTTGGCCACACTATTCTGTTTATGGTCCGATTTGGCTGTTTGCTAGCTCGATACGACTTGATTCCTTCCGGGAGTCGAGTTCTCCTCACGGTACTATGGGCAGCACCGAATTTTCTGGCCAAATCACGGTCCGACAGATTGGGATTCCTCTTAATCGTCTTCAAAATCTTACCACGCAGTTTCCGGTCGACAGTTCCACTCCGACGATTGGCTTGAGGCTTCCGAATCGTCGTCAATGTTTCCGTATATCGTTTGATAACGCGCCATACGGTATTACTGGGCAATTTTAGCTGTTTAGCTAGCCTAGATGCAGACCACAATGGATTATCCAAATAACTGTGCACATTTTTTTCCCTTCTTTCGGCTTCCATGTTGATTGTTTACAAAGTACAGCCGATTTGCGGAATGTCAAAAATACATACGTGAAGCTGACAAAATTCCCGACACGTGGGCGCCAAGAACTTCCAAATCCGTCCACCAGGAACGCCACAATATGAGCAAAAGTTTGTTCCAATTCTAAATGAAGCAAGCCTTAAAATTAACAACAAAAAAAAACAAAAAAAAAAAAAAAAAAAATTTTTTTTTTTTTTTTTTTTTTTTTTTTTTTTTTTTTTTTTTTTTTTTTTTTTTTTTTTTTTTTTTTTTTTTTTTTTTAAATAAAAAGGGTCACAATTTTTTTTCGTCTGTTTTTTTTTTCCCCCCAAAAGTTTTTCGAGCTATAAATTATTAATTGAGGTGCTATTCAAAATGCTTACGCTCTTTTTAAAACTGACTCTTGAGTCACAAAAATCTATGTTAGCGCGGAAAATGCTCAGTTTCTGCAGCCAAACGCGTATTCAAAGTTTCATTCAAATCAAAACATATCGAAAATTATTTTCCACATTTCCAGGTCATTTCAGCTGGAACTGCGCCCAATTGAAAAGTATTGGCCATTCGTAAAGAGAGCTCGAAAAACAGTAGGAAGTGGAGAACAGTTCTACACACTTAGAAATCATGAATTTTACTCGAGACGTAATTCATGTTTGTAAAAAGTCGTAGAACGTAAAGAAAGATTTCGTGTGAAATTATGTCTCCTGAAACTGACACATACGCAATTCGACGAAAGATGCGTTTGATTGAATTTATTTTCTCACCGCTTTCATTCTTATGTACAAAAGGACGCTTGCATGTGTCGGTCACAGGGGACCGAAATTTACATGGCATTTTGGTAGTGTGAAGGCAAATTGGCATTCAGCATCAAACTAGGTGGATATAACAGCGGTAAAAAAAAGTGATGAAAGGTGTGAAACGTAAAGCCCGACAGTTAGCATTTGGAAAATTGGAAGCCTAATCAAATAATTTTCCTGTGTTTTGTAGACTATGAACTTCAAAAAGCAATAAAGATTGATCATTTATATAATAAACTTATCAGTGTGTACTTGATCATTTTTGTCCAATTTTTTACCGTTCCACCCTTTAAGAAATAAATTTATGATCAGTGAACCATTCGCAGATAAAGTGCTACTCTGACGTCCATTGCCATCCTTTGGAGCATAAAATATCAATAATATCACACAAAAATAGTCAAATCCTGTAAAAAAAACTCCTGAACCAAAACATTTACCAAGCAGTTGTAGAACAGCGTTAAGACAAGTGAACGGTAATTAATTATGTTTCCTATTTTATTTGTTCACTTTTAGTTCCGCTTTATTTATGAAAACGAAAAAAAGAAAGCGTTATCCTAGACAACGCGACCGGAGGAAAAAGTTTTCTTGCTGTTAAATCTGAGGGCGGGAAAAAGGATAAGCGCCCTTCCCCTAATACGTGGTTGGCCTGCCATCAACGGGGTTAGTGTCGGAGAAAACTTAAACCATTCAAGTGCCGTCTGGGTGCACCAAATGAACTGGAAAAGTCGACGGAATGAAAAGTTAGAAGACATAAATAACTCTGCCCGGAAGTAACGAGACGTCGAAATCGAGCCGAAGGCATTCATTAAACGAGATATGGTGAGAAATTCTGTCATTTAGTCAAAGTTGGAAACTGCTGAAATGATTGTATTAAATCTAAAAGTTACTGTTACAGTTTTCGAGCACAATCACAATTACTTATGGTTAATAGAGTCATAATTTCAGGATTTTCTTCAAGGACGCCTTTTCTCCAGAAATGATTTTCCGTTATTGTTTGCCAAAAGCATAACTGTTGCAGTAGGAGGGAGGAACAAATTGGCATTAGTGGCGTTAATATTGTATGAGAGATTTGTTTATGGCTATTGACCAGAAGGCAAGGGGGAGGGATTGTCATGGGGACAATTCCCCGGAGGTTGTTTTTCTTTTGCGTTGCATATTGTTTTTCTTGGGGACTGCGAGATTTCTTTCTATATTTTCTCGATCTCTACGTCCAATTGATAGGGGAGGAAGTCTATGGTAACGGACCTTCCATTCTTGACGTTTACTCGTTGGGCTTATATATTTATTGGGTTACAGTTGAATCTTTCGATGGATTTCTTTATTTTGCCTGTAGATGCGGACTGTTATGATTGAACTGTGAAACCTTATCTGACACAACAGATTCAAGTATAATATTATAACAATAATAAAACGTAATAGAATGTAGTGCCCGGGACCAGACCGCATCGCTGATGTAAGGCAATAAGTTTTTTTTTGCAATTACGGCTGATTTTCATCATGCACTAGTAAGAATCACAGCCTACTTGTTCTTACTAAACGATCAGTTGTACGATGTGAAGTAAAAAAAACCCTCAGATTAAAATTATATTCCATTTCCTTTCCCATCTGATTTCCAGGACAATATGGAATAATTGAAACTTATACAATAAAAATGAACGGTCAATCGCAGCTCCATTCAATTGATTGATTGTACAGTTCAACTGGTTTTGATCAATTACAAAGCAGCAACCATTTGATTTGTGCAGTCAACGTTAGCTAAACTGAAGCTGGCGGCATAATGTGCTACATAAAGGAAGGAGTTTGACGTACATACCCGCAGTGATGCAAGAACCGTTCTAAATTAATCTTGTGCTTAAGAAATCTCGTAACGTAAATCATGATTTTAGAACCTATTTCAAAAGGTTTCGTCGTAAATAGTATTCTATTCGTGTTTCAATATTCCGTGGACCCTAATATAGATCACTTTCTCTGATTTGTTCGTTTCATTCTTTTGAAAAACTATTGACAATAATCCCGAAAAATGTCATTAACTTGCTAACTCGTTGACCATTCCGAACTGAGCCCTGTCAAGGATACCAAAGCTCATCTGCCAGCATTTGGAAAACCAAACACTGAGACAAATTCGAAAATAGAAAAAGATTTTTCTCATCAACCTCACCCAGATTGGACCATCAAGAAAAACGGAACGCATCATCGCACCAGTAAAAGTTGCACAATAGACGGAACAAGCTTACGGCGCTCAAGGAGTATTCCACCTCACTCCACTAACCCCTCGATTCGGGAAGGGGCTTTTCTCGCTTTCACAGCCCAGCGGAAGTGTGCTCGTGTAGAAGAAATGAGTTTTTCGCCATTCTGCTGGAGAGATCTTCGAGTGCTGATAGATAGCAATCATGCCGAAAGTGTGCGGCGAGGCAATGTTGCTTACAAGTGGGTAACTTTCCTCCGCACTGCCGACGTGTAGAGGATGGAAACTTATCGCAATTTTTCGCCCCCAAGAACATCATCGTTCAGGAAGAAAGGATTGATAAGGATCGAAGAATACCCACATGCCACAAGTCTGTATTATGTGTAGAGGAAATTGTATCATCTCCTCTCCAGGGGCGGATGGACTGCATCGGTATTGGAAAACTCTTTAGACTCTGAAGTGTATAGGAAGTGATATCTGAGAGGCGAAACGAGGAACTCAGTTCTGCAGAAGATTCATACAATGCTGTGGTTTTGTAGTGCCGTACTTGAGAGGCGCTTTCTCGGAAGCTGTGGTTGAGGGAACCCATTAGAGAATCGACTTTTTCCTTTGGTAGCCTCAGTTCTTCCCGTTGTTCCTTCCTGAATGTGCGAGTGCATTTCCCAAAGTTTTCGAATGTGGATGCAGTGATTTCAGCAGCGGCAGAACTTTGAACCCAAAATGGGAACAGTTCGATAAATGCTGTTAACGATATGCTACGGGAAACCAGAGCAAAACGAATAATGTTAGCAAACGAAACATAATGTGGTTTTGTTGCTGTGGGGAATTGGAACACGTTTGCAAATGCTTTGCTTGATAGTACGGAACATAGATTTAACCAAATATCGATAGGGGATAAATTCTGCGAGATTGTTTTGGTTTGTGCTTGGTAATGGTTAATGCAGGTACTGTAAACGAAAGAATAGCAACGATTTTATTAACAGTAGTTTCATCACTACCATTAAACGAGCGTATTCAAAACTATAACGATTAAATTGAAGATTTCACCATTATTTTAATCTTCCACTTCCCTCATGGGATAGAATCACCAACCCTTCAGTCAGCAACGATATAACCGGAATGCTGTTGAAAAGTCAGCAATAAGCAGCCAACAGTGGCCATGGCAACGGTTGTTTAAAATGTATAAATGTTTGTTTTGTGTAATTTTAATAGATTTAACCAACTTTTAGCATACATCAAACCAAGATTTCGGTGAATTGCTAATATCACTGAAAACGAACGAGAAAGTGCCAAATCGCGTCACATCAATAGAAAAGACATACATCTAACTCTACTGCACCGGTTCTGTTGCATAAGCTTGCGCCCGACTTAAGCAGTACTTTTTTTTTCGGGGAAGTTTTTAATACAAAATAAAATTTAGTCTTGAAAAAATTTTTCTAAAATCTGACATATGTAACTATCGTGGAATTGCAATTTTATCTTGCAATCCTAAACTTTTTGAAGCAATTATTAATGAAAAATTGTTCACTAAAATCAAAATAGAATGACTACCAAGAAACATGGATTCTTCGAAGGGCGATCAACTAGCACAAATTTACTTGAATTCGTTAACTACTCTCTGATGGCAATTGATAATGTTAACCATGTAGAAGCTATATACAGACTTTAGCAAGGCTTTTGATAGCATTGACATACCCATGCTTCTTTTAAATGGCAAAAAAATGGGAATTGAGCCAGGAATTTTCAAATGGATCGAATCCTACTTCACTAACCGTCAACAAATAGTTAGATTCAAAGGGAAGAAATCAACCCTATTCATGTCACCTCTAGAGTGCCCCAAGGCTCTCATGTAGGCCCCCTCTTATTTATTTTGTTTGTAAAGACGTTTCCTTTATTCTTAAAAACATTGAATATCTTGTTTATGCTGATGACATGAATCTATTTTTAGAAATTAGAAGTATCATGACATTCCAGAAAGAAATAAACGTTTTCTATTGCTGGTGAAGCAAAAGTCTTATACAGCCAACAGCAGAAAAATGTAATTCGATAACTTTTAGTAGGAAACGAAGCACTCCAGACCTAACTTTTAATTTAGGGAATCAGCCATTTGAAAAGTGTAAAAGAGTAAGGCACTTAGGGTTTATCTTGGATACCAAACTTACATTCATTGAACATAACAATACTATCATCAACAGAGCAAATAACAACAATACACAATAAAAAACATTGTACATTGCATATGTGAGGTCAATACTGCAATATTGTAGCGTAGTTTGGCCACCCTTTTCAGTCATACAAGAAGAACGAATAGAATCGGTACAGAAGCAGTTTTTACTGTTTGCCCTTCGTAAATTAGGTTGGACAAGGTTACCTCTTCCATCGTATGAAGCACGCTGTATGCTTATCAGCATCCAATCATTAAAGGAGCGCCGTGAATTTGCATTAGTTTCATTCGTAAATGATATTGTTGCGCAACGCGTTGACTCAGAAGAACTTTCATCAAAACTTAATTTTTAAATTCCGTCCCGGCAATTACGAAATAGAAATATATTTCCTAAAAGCCATCGTCACACAAATTACGCCAAATTTGAACCTCTAAATCAGATGATGGCAACTTACAACAAGCACAACAAGAAAATGCTGACTTAACTATGACTAAAACAAAACTGAAGCAATACTTCAATGTAATTAGATAACCTTAAACATTAAAAATATAAACTTGATAGGTTAGTTTTTTAAGGCGTACTATATATTTAAGCAGTGAGACATAAAATGTTAATATCATTGTAACAAAAAACGGCCTACTACTGATTGACGACAAATAGAATGTAAAATGTATGAAGGGCGGAAAAACGTATTGTGGGCCCGTAAGCAGATACGTTTACGCGCAACCCAGAGCTACAGGGGTCTACAGAGAATCTCCTTCCAGAAACAAGTTCGCAGAAACCAGAACTCAACCGAGCCCTCGCCTTGTAAAAAGTCCCACAAGATGGGGAGATTTATTCACGAAATGTTACCAACAAGAAGTTGGCAGTCCCACTCTTCCTATCCAAATCGCTTCAATCAGGTACTCTGATGTAACACCATATGATCCCAGCACCATGAATTGTTATATAAAGAAATCGAAAATTTCGAGAACTAATATGATATTTTTACCTTGATTTTAGAAATCATCTCTTACCTTGGAGCTTGTGTTAGAAAAATTTGATTTGGTAAAATTGGTTACCCTGAACCCAAACATCATCCTAAGATTGTCTGAAAAGTAATTCGATATCGCCATTTAACAAAAAGCATTTGGAAATCGGATAGACGGTATTATGGTTAAATCCGTATAATGATCGTCGCAGGCTTCATGTAACCAATCATCCAAATTTAATAAGATGTTTGTTTCAAAACTGTGTAGATCATACGCGATTTTTGAGCCATTAGAAACAATTCAACGGCATAAATTTGTTAGTCCATTTATAGCGCTTCCTCCAACCGTTGAGCAAAAGTTGCAGCAGGAGCACGTAGATTTAAGAAGCGCTGCGGATTCCGAATACCTTTACTATTCATGATGGTTCCAGTTGTGATAGCGATTGATAGGTTTTTACCGAATGATGTACACCGTGTCCAGTAATATATTCTTTTACAAAATAAAACTCTATTTATTTCAAATCGATAATCCAGGGGTTATTGATAAATTTACATAGTATATTTGCAATCATAATGCAGATCGCTTCCAGCATATGTTTTGGAATAACACCGTCTTTAACCTTCTTGACCAGCTCCAGACGTTTTTCGAAGCCGTCTGAGGCGGCACGCACGACTTCCATCGTACATTACGTCCCAAATTCGTTTGATTACGGTTTTTAATTGGTTCATAATGGACGCCCATAATGAAAGTCATTCACCTTTGCCAACATGTCTGACCATACGAAATAATCCAAGGGGTTGACATCTGGTGAGCTGGGAGGCATTCATGCTTGTCCAAAAAGTCAGTCAAATTTTCTCGGCACCGGCACTGAACGAGATTTGCAGTATGCGATGGCGCTCCGTCCTACCCAAGTATAAGTGATCATCTCCAAACACCTCTTGTACACACCACCTGACACAAAACTGCAAAACTTCCGTTTTATAATATACGGTATTCACTTTAACGCCTTTTTCAGTAAAAAACCAGTGGAAATTTGCCTTCCTCACAAATTCCTGCCCAAACCATCACTGACGCGGCTTCCCTTTGGAAGAGAGTTCTCGAAGAGAGAGCCCACAATCAGTCATTCTGGACATTGTGGGATTGTTACCAAAGACCAATCGCTTTTCGTCGGAAAAGATAACTTCTGCTTTGAAGGTTGCGAAAGCTCAATGAACCTGACTTGTTCTTGAAAGCAAAGAATCTGAGGTCATTTTTTGATATATTGTGCATTGAAAATCTCGAAACATTCAGATCTGCGGCCATTTTACGTACAGAATCCTTTGATTTTAGTCAAATCCGTTCCATGACCACTTTAACAATCATTGAGGTCCTTACCATTTGGCTGACCAGCCGGATCTCTTCCGGTCATCCAACAAACGGAATGTGACGAACACCTTCAGATGGTTTTTAATTCATTTTCGTCCGCTTTACTCTGAGGTTTTTCAAAATTTCTGAAAGCCAGAGTGCCCGGGCACTCAACTTTAAAATCTTTTTTGCTCACCACAGCGCGAAACTCCTTCATCAGCTGGTAAAAGATAGGCACCGAATGAAAACAATCGGACATATCCTAAAAGCGTTTGAATAAACATAGTACAAAACTACATCAACACATACGTGAAGCATACACGACACCAATACAAGGAAAAAATGTGTCAGAATATGTAGGACACAAGGTGTAAACATATCTTTTCTGAGTTTTTTTAAAATGTTTTTTAATTATGTTTATTAATGTTTAATTAACAACTGATAGTTGACCAAACAAATATGCAAGGCTTTAAAAAAAAATTATCTACATCTCTCTCTCTCTCTCTCTCTCTCTCTCTCTCTCTCTCTCTCTCTCTCTCTCTCTCTCTCTCTCTCTCTCTCTCTCTTTCTCTCTATCACTCTGTCTCTCTCTCGCTCTCTCTCTCTCCCTTTCTCTCTGTCTCTCTCTCTCTCGCTCTCTCTCTCTCTCTCTCTCTCTTTCTCTCTCTCTCTCTCTCTCTCTCTCTCTCTCTCTTTGACATACACTTTGTAAAATCTTGTAACATTTATTATGTGATAAAACCTCCCGCAATTTTTCCTCAGTTGACGACTTTCTCTTTGCGAATTCCTGCAGCTGTTCAACATGTTCAGCTATTTTCAACACACAGTACGGTATACTAAGCATAATTAAGGATCCAATAATCACAAAACGTCCGCAAATCGTTTAATAGACAAACTATTAACGAAAAATAAAGTCGACGAAGAGAATCTCTCGGTGGTGGGTAGGACGTAATCAATTATTAATCTTGAATGTTCAGACTCTCACTCAACTGACTAACCAAGTAGGTTGATAAATGAAATTAGTTTAAATCGGACAGCCAGGAAAATGAATTCGTCTATCCGGTTTCGGCAAAATATAAAGAATTTTTAGTGAAGATAAATGCAGTACAAAAACTTTGATTTATAAGTGTCAATCAAGAAAAACCTGGTCGTCCTTGTAGTGTTTTAACAAGAAAGTTGGTGAAAACGGCACGTGAACGAATTCGTCGAAGTCCTTGCCGATCAGCCAAAGATCTCAACGTATCCCGTAAAACCAACAGATATGTACTTAAAGAAGAATTGAGATTCAGAGCATACGAAAAATGGAACGTACGCGGACTTTTGGAAGCAAAAAAAATCATAGGGTTATTAGATATCGGAAACTCCCTTTCCAACACGATGATTTGTCGATTCTTTTTTCAGATGAGACAAATTTCGCGTTACAACAAAGTTCAAATCCTCAGAATGATAGAATCTAGGCAGCATGGATCCAGTAGGTCATTAGTCCAATCAGTTCCATGATTTCAAAATCTCACATCCCTGATAGTTTGGGGAGCACTTTTCCTCGGAAGGTCAACTTGCTTTACTTTCCATAGAAAAAGGGTGTATTGAAATCAATGCCATTTACTACCTCAAAAAAATTTTGAAAGGACATTTGATGAAACATGCTTCAACCATTTATGGAACCCGCGATTGAGTTTTCCTACAGGGTTCTGCCCTTCACATTCAGCAAATCGCACGCAGGCCTGATGCACAAACAATTTGCCGGATTTTATCGCCTAAAAAATTATGGTGGGCCTCATCGTCACACGTCAGTCCATTGGCTTTTTTCCTTTTCCATTATGGATTAAAAAGCTGATGAATCCCCATCCAGTGAGCATGGTAAAATTCAAAGCAACTTTGCAGAAAATGTGGAATAAGATGCATGTCGCACAGCTCAAGGCAATTATTAAAGCGAAAAGTGACTGGATCGTCCATACTGTAAACTTTTATAAGTAAGTAAGAGAACCCAAAAAGAACCAATTTAAAAAATAATTGCAAGTCAAAGCAATGACGTTTTATTTTTGCTTCACTTAATTGGGCCAACCCTGTATAGCTGTCAATTGGACACTCACTTGTAGAGGGCATTTTTTTCCTGTTATTTGACGCTTACGCACTAACGAAGTCTATTGATCAGAAATCACACTGTACACAACAGATGGCAGTAGCGTTCGCGCAAAGAAATGTTCAAAGTGATAAGACAAATCTAAATTTCGAACAAAATAAATTCTCAATCAGTTTTCAGTATTACTCAAGTTTTACTAAGAGTATTTTTTTCGGTGTTCGGGACATAAACCATTGCGACCAGTAATTTGATCTATTTTATTATATCCCGTATCCTTTGTTTAGTGCATGTCGAGTTACTTCATCACTATTGAGAAATGATGAAGTCGTCGGTGTTGTTGCAGTTGTCATTGTTTGTTTTGTTGGCAATGAATCTAGTTTTATTGAAAGTTTCCGCTATTTAAATTCTGTGAAGAGTGAGAGTCTTTGTCAGTCAAACACGGATTCATTGCAAAGAAAACAAACAATGACTCCGATACTGACTATGCATCAGAACCATATTTCCAACCAATTCAAACTATAGAATATCGATGTCATCATATCCGGTTCCGCACCTACATATATTGTTATCGACGAGGTTAATTCTGTAGAGATGTGCGTCTAGCGAGTAGTGGTTGGACATAAGTCTAGACATGACACTAATGAAGCGTCGACTTACATACAGACCTTTGAACCACGATCTCGACGAAATAATACTGATAAATTGGAATAATGGAATGTAACCACCGCCCAAGAGAATTACTTGTCCAATCGTTTGCCAACTTTGAAGAGAACTTTGACGGACTAATGGGAAAAATTCATCATGTAAAATTCTTCTTTCAAAAATCTTGCCTTCTTGTGCACCTACCTTTGCTAGAGAGTCCGCCTTCTCATTGCCTGGCATGGAGCAATGTGAGGGAACCCATGCAAAGGTAATTCTAAATGATCTTTCAACCAACGCACGCATCTGCTCCCTTATTTTTGAAAGAAAGTAAGTCGGGTGCCTCACTGTTTTCATCGACCAGAGGGCCTCGATAGAACTGAGAACATCCAAGAAAAGGAAATAATGGTCTATGGGCATGCCGGAAATTATCCCCAATGCGAAATGGATTGCTGCCAGCTCAGCTCAGCAACATATACGGAACAAGGTTCCTGAAGTTTCCGGAAGGCAGACACCGAAACCAGTGCGCTATCCACCAGTGAAAATTCTTCTATTGCTATTGACATGTTGGTACGTTTCAATAAAAATATGGGGAATTAAAATAAGTCGAAGTTGATCTGGAACTCCTTGAATAGCCCGTTTCATGAAGAGATCATAGTTAATGGAGGAACTGTGATAAGGGAAGCGAACACTAGGAGAATTGCAGCATGGAAGACTAATATCGGATGACATATAGTTAATATAGATTCGTAAAAATCTAGACTGGGTACTCAATTCGAGCATTTCTTCGATGTTTTCAATCACAAGGTTGTTGCTGGTTCCACATTTGATCAGTATTCTAGATGAGAGCTCCCAGAAGCGGTTCTGTAAGGGTTTTACTCCTGCCAGAAATTCCAGGCTCATATTGTGCGTTGAATGTATACAGCCAAGGGCAATACGTAAACAACGATATTGAATGCGTTCCAATTTAATGAGGTGGCTGTTTCTCGCCGAGAGGAAGCAAAAAGAGCCATATTCGTGAACTGAAAGAAAATAGATGAAGGCAACGCTAAACAATCGTTTGTTCCTTTGCTCCTTTGGAAATCAAACTGCGTATTTGATAGAAGGTTCTCTGATTCAACCCAACGGTCAAGTTTTGATAGGATCATTTTTTCTAAAAATTTCCTAAAACATGATAGCATAGAGATCGGACGGTAAGAATTGTAATCAGACGCTGGTTTTCAAGGCCTTTGAATAGCTATTACTTTAACCTGCATCCAGGCGGGTGGAACTATGTTTCATTCCACAAGAGTGTTATACAAGGTAAGTAACCGTCTTTTAGCGATATCGGGGAGATTTTTTAGAAGGTTGAATTTAATCATATCGCTTCCCGGAGCAGAGTTACACTATGAAAGAAGTGCCATTGAAAATTCCAACATTGTGAGTGGTTCGTGCAGAGTACGGTTACTTCGAGTGGTATCCCGTAAATTCGCTTGTGTTGGAACAGAATCTGGACAAACCATTCAGCGAAGTCGAATATCCATTGCATGGAGTATTCTTCACTCTCATTGGAGAATGAGTGGTTTCGCATTTAGCGAGCCTTCCTCCAAACCGTTGCCATCGAGGTTTCTCTTGATAGTCCCTTTACAAACGAACGCGAGTAATAGCGTTTTTTTGCTTTGAGTAAGTTTTTAAGCTTTTTTTCAAGCTCGTGGTACTTATCAAAAAGCTCACATGTTTCATGTCAACGATAAACTTTAAACGCATCGGATTTCTCAAGATACAAGTGCATTCGTCATCCCATCCAGGAGTGGCGGGTCTACTTTTGAGGGATGCACTTGCAACACGTCGTTTCTGCGCTTCGAATGCACATCAATTCGGAAAGGAAACGATACTCATCCAATGGTGGAAAAGGATCGGTAGAATTAATTCCAAGGGCTACCGCCGATTCAAAATGTTGCCAATCAATATGTCTCGTGAGGACATAAGGAATATTGATTGACTGGTCTGTTTTTAGACAACCAATTTTGATTGAGATAATAATTGGTAGATAATCACTACCATGGGGATCATTGATTACCTTACACACACAATCTAATGATAGTGAACTAGAGCACAAAGATATGTCAAGTCGACTCTCCCTGGCAGGAGGTTTTGCTATTCGTGTCGCTTCCCAAGTGTTCAAGATGGTCAAGATGAAATCGTCGCATAAGCCATAGAAAATACCCGCTCTATTGTCATCGTATTATTCACCTCCTTGGAGTGCTGTGGGAGTTCAGATCGCCCCAATAAAAACAGGATTTTGATTTTGAGCGGCTCATACAGACGATGCAAATGCTCCGTTTTGCGACTTTAACATTTCTGCATATGTACGTCTGTTTGGAGCGTTCTTGTATGGAACGCTTCACATTACCAGCGCGCTTTTTGTACTCGGGACAGTTCTGCAAATCGTGGATAGGCTGTTTGCCACAGTAAGCATACTTTGTCCTGATGGCAAACATCCTCTAGATGCCTTTGGCCCCATTTGCCACAACGGGGCTTCTTGTCGCAATAAGTAGCCGTATGTCCCAACTGTTTGCACTTGGTATATTAAAACACTTTTGGTACAAAAAACCGCACTAGAAAAACTTCATTATCAATTTCATCAAATTTCGGGAGAATTGATCCGGCGAAGGTCACTTGTAGCGAGTTCGGTGGTGAATACGTTTTTCTTCCATCTACCATTGATGCTGCATGCAATTGTTTGCATTCCAAAATATCAATGGAAGATGAAACAGAATTTTGAAGGCACCCCTTATGTTCCATAACGTCTTCACGTCAAACTCGTCAGACACCATCTATCTCCACATCTCGAGATGGGATGTAAACGTAATACTCCGCATCATAACCTACGTCGCTAGCAATTTCATTTGCAATTTTATACGTAGGCGCAGCAACACGCAGCTTGTTTCGGCTGACCAAGTGAAATTCGGTCCACGGATAACAAATTTTCTAAGTTTGGGTATGATCAAATTTAGGCGCTGGAATTATTGGACATAGAAAGTGATATACCTATTCACAATTTATTAAATTGTCTCACTTTAATATTATGAATTTTACACGAGACGTAATTCATGTTTGTAGAAAGTCGGGGAACGTAAGCAAAAATTTCGTGTAAAATGTTGTCTCCTGAATCTGAAAGTGACAAATGTGTTTGATTGAATTTATTTTCACATCTCTTTCAACTCATTCTAATGAACTAAAAAACGCTCGCATGAGTCGATCTCAGGGCACCGAAATTTACATGACATTTTGGTAGTACGTATATTCAATGACGAATATCCTTTAAGTATTTCGATATTACGCTCTCTTATCTTAGGTTTTTAAGTTAGAGCAATACTTTGCGAGACAAATTTGTGAAAATAATTTTACTCAACACTATCATAGTACGTGATATTTTGCTTCTGGAACAAGCCGAAATGAATATATGCAGCACAGCTCACAATGCATTGCTCTATCTTTGAAACCTAAGATGTGAGTGTGCAATTCCATAATACTCAAATAATATTCATTATTGAATGTCATTTTGATATGACAGTCAATTTAACACTCTCTATATGTCAGTTAGCGCATATATATTAACGTTTGCATTAGAAAAAAGAACTTTTTTCGGATGGTGATAAAAAAAAGCTAAGAAAGATAATTGCTTTTGATAAATTTCCCATGGAAGGTAATTATTTGAGCTTACTTGCAAAAAAAATTCTACGCCCTTGCGAGCGGCCTTTCACCAGTTAACCGGAACATTCGCCATGGCGGACGAAAACATGCGTGTAGGCATGTTTTTGAGTTCTTTCTTCGTTTTATTTATCAATTCCTCCTTGGTTTTCGCGACAAAATTGTTGGAGTAGATCTTACTCTTCAGTTTGGCCCAGAAATTCACGATGGAACGCAGCTGGGGGACATTGGACGGGTTCACCGAATTGGGTACCACATCGATATTCAGCCGCTCCATCTCCTCCAACAATCGCTTCGAGTAGTGGGCCGATTTTGTATGAGTTTTATAAACTCACTAGCTGAACCCTGTGCGTGCGCTGCTACGCTTGCAGCTAAATGAATGCAAATTTCTAGGGTTTTTTTTTTCATTAGGGCGAATCTACAATTGAGAGACTCTCTCTCCGGGCTCGCTCTCTTTCATTCATAAACCAACCATTTCATTCTACTATTTGTAGAGTATGCTAGCCAGCACTGTTGTTTTTCAATCTGTACTAAAGAATCCCTCGAAAGTTTTATAATGTCGCTGTAATGAATGAAAGAGAGCGAGCCCGGAGAGAATCTCTCAATTGTAGATTCGCCCTAATGAAAAAAAACCCTAGATTTAATAGAACTGGCACTTTGGTTGGTTTTCGGAATGATTCTTGACTAAGAAGAGGTTCAAAGTTTCATCAGAGCATGCTTCTTACCCATGAAATACACATTTTGTGCTTTTGTTACCTGGATAATTCTCATTTTTGATTGAAATTTGTGGTTCTGTAGCTACCGAGTCTATAAGGGTCAGACAGACAGAAATTCATTTTTTTTAATATATAGAAATCCTGCTTCTTAAAACCCCAATATGCCAAATGTAGTTTGATTTGCTAGAATAGTTCTCGTGCCCTGCAGAAATTTCTGTTTCATTTGTATGAGAAACCCCCTCCCCTTAAAGTGGGGGAGGGATCTTGAACTACCATAGAATTATTTCTCGCCTCCAAAAACCTACACATGCCAAATTTAGTTCCATTTGCTTGATTTGTTCTTGAATTATGTAAAAAATTGTGATTCATTTGTATGTGAGCCCCCCTTCCTGAGAGCGGAGGGGGGGTCTCAATCCAACAAAGAAACCTTTCTTGCCTTAAAAATCCTCCACCTGCCAAATTTGGTTCTATTTGCTTGATCAGTTCTCGAGTTATGCAGAAATTTGTGTTTCATTCAATAGGGAGGCTTTTCAGAGGGTGGAGGGGTCTCAAACTACCATAGAAATAGTTCTCTCCTTCAAAAACCTCTACATGACAAATTTGGTTCCATTTGCTGAATTAGTTCTTGAATTATGCAGAAATTTGTGTTTTATTTGTATGGGAGCCCTCTCTTTCAGAAAGAGGAGGGGTCCCGAGACACCTTAGAAACATTTAATGCTTTCAAAAACTTCCACATGATAAATTTTGTTCCATTTGCTTGATTAATTTTCGAGTTAAGCATAAATTTGTGTTTCATTTGTAGAGCCACCCCCCCCCCTCCAACATTGACATATTTATTGCATTAAAAAACCTCCACATGCCAAATTTTGTTCCATTTGCTTGAGTAGTTCTTGAGTTATGCAGAAATTTGTGTGTAATTTGTATGGGAGCTCCCTTATAGAAGGCACCTTAGAAACATTTCTAGCTTTCAAAAACCTACACCTGCCAAATTTAGTTCTATTTGCTTGATTGATTTTCGAGTTATGAAAAAAATTGTGTTTCATTTGTACCGTTTTCGGATGGGGGGGGGGGCAACAAAATAAAATTTTTCCCCTCGCCCCCCCCAATGGGGCCATTTTTTTTATTATTGGTTGAAATTTGTGCTTTTTTTGTATGGAACCCCCCCCCCCCCCTCCCCAAGACAGGGGAGTCTCAAAACCCCCCAAAAAAAAATCTCTCCTCCAAAAACCTCCTCATGCCAAGTTTGGTTCCATATGCTTGATTAGTTCTCGAGTTACGCAGAAATTTGTGTCTCATTTGTATGGGAGCCCCCCCCCCCTTATAGATGGCGGAGGGGTCTCAAACTACCATAGAAACATTTCTTGCTTCCAGAAAACTCCACACGTAAAATTTGGTTCCATTTGCTTGATTAGTTCTTGAGTTATGCAGAAACTTCTGTTTCATTTGTATAGGAGCCCCCCCCTTCCATAAGAGGGAGGGGTCTCAAACTACCATAGAAACATTTTTTGCTTCTAAAAACTCTCACATGCTAAATTTGGTTTCCTTTGCTTGATTAGTTGTTGAGTTATGTTGAAAAGAGTGTTTCATTTGTATGAGAGCCCCCCTTTCCAGAGAAGGGAGGGGTCTCAAACCATCATAAGAACCTTTTCCGGCCCCAAAAACTTCTCCATACATAATTTCACGCTGATCGGTTCAGTAGTTTTCGAGCCTATGAGGTTCAGACAGACAGACAAACATACAGAAATCCATTTTTATATATACAAACACCACATCCCCCCCTACCACATAGAGTATATAACACACACACAAAATATATATTCAATAAGTTTGGGGTTTTTCATATTTCTACATATTATAATATCAATTTATTTTTTTTGTAGTGATTACTCGGGAGATTTCCCCCCATATACATAAAAGAAAAAAAAAAAAAAATAATATTATAAAAATAAAAAAAAAAAAAGTGGCCTTCCTTAAACCAAATGTTAATTCTACAATAAAAATACAGTACAAATACAAATATCCGGCCAGAACACCGCGTCTTCGCCCTTATGGTATTTCTTGATGAACGACGCAACTTCCGGCAGGCATTTCCTACTATAAATTTCCCCGTTCACGGCCAGTCCGGAGCGAAAGAAAAGCGGCTTTGACATTCCCTTCTCGCTGATTGTCAGCCACAGCAGCACCTTCTTGGGGAACTTGGTGTGTGAAATGAACTTCACCTCGGAGCTCACTTCCTTCGTGGGGGAAGTAAAATACGAAGTGCCCTGCCAGTCGTTGCCATCCAGGGTGAGATAGGTCTCGTCGTCCATCACCACCGCCACGTCGCGATTCGCCAGGAAAATCGAATTGACCAGCTTATTCAGCTGCTGCCGCTGCGTCATTGGCTGCAGCTTCGAAACCAGTGGACGTGACTTCCGCTTCCTGACATGTATGTTCATGTTCGCCAGGTACTTTTTCACTGTTTGGCCGGTTGAACCGACTTCCCGGCCAAGCGTACGCAGCGATGTAGCCACTTTTCCCTCGGTCTTCCTCTTCAGCATCCCTTCTTGTCACTCAGGGTCGTCGGCCGTCAAGAACCGGGTTTTCTTTTGATGCTCTGATGGTTGTCTAATAGTGCCAAGATGTTGTAGATGCCGAAACGGGCGTATCCGGCGTCCACAAAGTGCCGCACGATGTCCGTTTTCGACGCGGCGGGGTGCCGTTCTTTGAACGCGCCTTGAACGGAGTTGCTTCACTGTTTTTGCCATCACGGTTAGAGTTCGACTGATAGAGCTGTCAATTTTTGTCTGCTAACTCATGGGTTACTATGATTGATGTTGCATGGGTGGTTTCGTCAGTGCGGGTGAAGGTAAACCCATGACCCATGTTAAGTAAAGACTAATGTGTTCTAACTGGTGAGTCTCTAGAGATATCCTAAGATGGAACCAATTTATTTATTTATTTGTCGTCAATCAATAGTAGACCGTTTTGTTACAATAGTGCTTACATTTTATGTTTCACTTATATATACAGTACGCCTTAGGAAACTAACACATCACCCTTATCGCAAAGCGTAAGTGCACTCATTTATAGTAACTCGAAAGTAAAGTGCCTCTAGCGGTGAATTTTTCAATTCAAAGAAGAATCTTTGCGTTTGTTACACTGTGAAGTCAATTAAGATTATTTGTTCCATCAGTCAAGAAGATTATATGTTTTTTTTTCGGATAAATCAATGAAGACTATTTTTCGACCAAACCACCCGTAAAAACAAACAAAAAATAAAAAATAACTACATCTCTTGTGCAAATTTTCCGAAACACATTTTTGCATTTTTGTCAACATATTACATTACTTCAGCTTAATATTCCTGTTATACTTTAAATAACGTACAGCTTTGAAATCAATTTTCGGCTGACAACACAAACATTTATTTTTGTAATAACTTCAGGTGCCTTATCATGAACTTTTCAATCGATAGATAAGTGGTGACAATACCCTTAAAAGCATTACAATCATTTAGTTTTATGATGCATCTTAGCATGTAAACTATCAAACTGAGTTTTCAATATCATGTAATAAAAAAAAAAACCATAAATTTACGTCGTTTGGCTTGCTCATTTCATGTACATCAATACCAGATTAAATATACATGATATGGATACATAAGTGGATGTATGATAAAATTGAAGCTCTTGATTAATTCTACACTTTGTTTAACAGTGCATTGCCCTAACTGGTATATAGAATGTGTTATATTAACTACCCTATTCAAATTAAAAATATTCCTTTTCAATGAAGAATATCATTTGCATATTTTGATAGTGCGCTCTCAGGTTTTTAAGTTTGATTACATTGCGCGACAAATTTGTGATAATAATCTTGCACAACACTTTCATTCACCATGAAAATCTCCCCCCCTCTCCTCTCCTTATTACCCCTTCTATTTTTTTTCTCCCTCCCTCCCCCCCCCCCCCCCCCCCAAGAATTTTCAATAAAATCAATACTCCATAAACAAACCACCAAAGCCGACACAGAGCAATAAGTTAAGAACGGTATGTAACCCTAACCAATATTACTTTCAGCGAAATTTTCTTACACAAGGTATGCAACCAAATGACCACAACAAAATATACTAAATATCCATGGCATAATTTACAACGGGGAAAGGGAGGGATCATCAGAGCACCCCAGTGAAAGGATTTGGATAGGGAGCATGGGACTGCCTCCACCCTATTGTTAACGTTTCGCGGAACGAAGGCGGGCTCTTCGACCCCATCTATTGGGTTTATTCTGTTAATCGAGGGCTCGATTCTAGTGCTGTGAGTGTGAACTTGCTTTTGGAAGGAGATTCTCTTCCCTATATTCGTGTGTTTTGCGTAAGTGTCTCTGCTTGTTGATAACAAACAAGAATAGAATCCTGATCAAATAATTTTTCAGATTATTCCACTGCTATGGAACGTTACCTTGCTACAATAGATGGTAGTGTTACATAATCATCATCATCATCATCATCATCATAATCTTGCACAACACTTTCATCATACGTGATATATAACAGTCTTAACAATATAACAGTCAATCTAACACTTTCTATATTTCAGTTAGGGCATATATAAATAAGCAGTGCCCTGTTAGACAAAGTTGTAGAATCAAGAACTATAATGTTTTTTAGTTTCATAATTATCAAGATTTCCCGTTGTCTCTTTGGGTATTTTCATAATATATCCGGGGGTGAGATTCAAACTCGTGACTTTGTCGTGAGAAGTATGGATGCTTACCACTACTCCGCAGTCGCCCCCCAACTTCAATTTTATCATACATCATATTCATAAATTCAGCGATCGGAACAAGTCAACAACAAATGTATCCAAATGAGACGATATGATTGAAAGTCGTCAAAGAAAGAAGGGTACGATGGGTTGGAAGTGTTGTTAAAATTATGGACAGCAATCCCACAAAAATGGTGTTCGTCTGAAATCCAGCCGATATAAAAAGTGTTGAACACTCGAAGAACTGGAGATAAGCAGGCTATGATTGAGCTTGCATGTGCCCAGCATCAGTTATATGCGTTACTTCATTGGACTAAGTTATATAAAACCAAAATTAGTTTTAAAACCTAATGCACATTTTAACGATGTTTTCAAATCGCTTTCAAAATATGTTTCAAAGACTCTAATTTACACAAGTTTTGAAAATTTCTCTTAAAGTTGCCACGAATTTCATCATTACAATCCGATAATTTTGTAATTTTTAAAAGCAAAGCTCAAAACACTAACCTTGCAGTCACCACGGTCCAATTTATATCAATCAAAACCATCAGAGATGACCCATCCCAAAGCTGAACGAATTTTTTTTGAAGAACACACACAACGGTCAGAACCTTCCGCCGGACCTACCTGAATTTCGTAGGCCAGCATTAATTGCAGCATCAGAACAACAAAGGAAAAATCAATCAGCGCATGCAAACTCCAACCAATGGCATTTTCATCACCTTATTTTTGAAGATCACGCTGTGAGCGACCTCCATCTAATGAAAACAGTTTGTTTACCACCAATTGGTACCATTCATTTTGCATTTCTCCACCCATACGATGCACCCAACATGATCGACTATTCACATCAGACGCATAGATCTTTACGCAGCGAGATTCTTACGAAATTCGCCCGCTTCATTCGCGTTTCGGTGCAACAATATAAAAATCATGCCTGCCGATCGACAACACATCATTCATTGACTACCATCTCAGCAGCAGAGATCAGCTTAAAAAAAACTACTGGGGCACTGTTCTCATTAATTACAGCATCACAAACATGAAGGTAAATATATTCAAAGTTAATCGACGTTGAGATTGAGATTGAGATTGAGATTGATTCGATTCCACTTCTTCTTCACCTTTCAGGCGTTCATTGTGTTGTCCATGGCGTTGGCCATTGCATCCTCCGCGGCAGTTGACGGTTCATCTAGGAGAGACAAACGTAGCGGTTGGGACGATGTCCAATGGGAAGTTCAGAAGCCGAAAGTTAAAACTGTAACCAAGCATGTTCCAGTTCCATATCCAGTCGAAGTCGTGAAGAAGGTTCCCTATGAAGTGAAGGTTCCATACCCAGTGCATGTTGAGAAGAAAGTTCCAGTGATTGTGGAGAAAAAAGTGCCAGTTTATATCGAAAAGAAGGTTCCGGTCCACGTTGACCGTCCAGTTCCATACCCGGTTCAGGTGAAGGTCCCAGTTGTCCAGAAGGAATACGTCGAAGTGCCAAAACCATACCCAGTTCATGTCGAGAAGAAAGTTCCAGTCTATATCACCAAACCAGTGTACATAACCAAAACAGTGCCAGTGAAAATACAAATCCGAAAGAAGTCCCAGAAGAAGGGATGGTAATCAGTTGTTAAGTTTATCATTGTAATATACGTTGTACGTATTTTCGTAACAAAATGTGCGAGGTGTTTCAATGACTTGTGAAATATCAATTGAGTCAAGTTCTAATTATCGACGCAGTTCCATCCTGTGGGGGTGTTCCATAATTAAACAATTTTCTCAGCTGGACCGGAAAGTATTACCACTTGACAGCTGGTGTTCCAACAACCTAATTAGCATGCAAATTAGTTGTCCTCTGTCTTGAAGGGCCACCGAGGACCATCAGCCACCCTGCTGACTCTACAAGACCAGTTCATTGGAAAGTAATTTTCAACCTGACTGAATCAGAAATCAGCTATCTACCTCTCATCTTAAAGGCAAATTAAGAGTAGATATCTTCCGCAAGAGAAAAAAAAGTACGATAATGAGGCTAGAAAGTAATTATGTCTTAAATAAATTATCAGGAAGCATGAAGCGCACTTCCGGAAAGTGCGAAAAAGGGAGATTCCCCTACAAACTGGGTGACAGTTATGAACTTGAACCACGGGGGATGACAAGACACGCATCCACCGAGTGAGTACATTCATTTTTCCACCCCTCGAACTCGGAACGAAATTCTTCATCAAAAAGTGATTTCTATTCTGTCATCAGCAGCACTTCCGCCTCCGACGGCGGGGCTTCTCAGCATATTTATTTTGTAATCGAGAGCGATATAAATTTTATTGCTGTTTCTCTTTCCCCCAGCCGGGCTGTATGCTTTTTCCAGGTCAAAAGATGAGTGAAGGATTCTCCCCTTCAGGAATTTGATTTCAACGACTGGTGTTTGAACAGGCATGCCACATTCAAACCTCCAACCGAGCAATGATGGTTCACCAGAATATGTACCTTATTCTTACATGTGTTTCCTTCTTCGACTACCACTACTATTTCATGCAATTTTCATTATAAAAGGGCGAAGCTGGTGGATGCGGGTGAAGGGAGAGGCTGTTCTAAAATCAACATTTCCACGCTCTGATTGAAAGCAAGGTTGCCCTCGCTCTCATAGTGGTAGGAGCAAAAGGATGGATCTATTATTGAAAAAAAATTTGTCGGAGAATTGGAGGAAAATTGGCTCAGTAGCATCATAACAGCAGGCCTGTGTGGAACAATATAGAAACTTCAATAAATTTACATTCCGTTGCGCGTTTGGGAGAGAGCACCCATAATGAGTGGGTAGCTGATTTCCAAATTTTGACATGGATTGATTGAGGCATCTAGCAGATTTGCCCTTCCTGCTCCGTTTGCCATCGTTGTTGAATAATTGGAAGGGTAATGAAGGGTTCCCCTAAGCGCAAGTCCGGAAAATGGGTCAGTAGTTAGTCACCCGTGGGTGTCATAGTTAGCTTTATGAGCTTGTCATTGAAGATTAGGCAAACTTGATTGTTATTATTTGGTTGTATAGTGGAAGGATACGATGATCGGTAAATGACTAGGCAATGTGTACCATTGTTACTACACATACCTGAAGGTATAAAATAAGGGACCAATTACACTAGTCGGCAAAATCGGAACTTTTTTCGCTCCCGTCGGCATTTCTGGTTGGATTTTATAGATTTTGCTACGCTGAATCCAAATATGGGCTCAGAAATGCTGTAACACGTCCAGTTTTTGATAAAAATGTGATTTGAACTCACAAAAACACGTACTTCCGTAGTAATATGATCTACCTAAGCAACAACCAGAAGATTGGCTCTGCCCTTTGCAAGTTGGACTTGGATTTTATTGGAATGGACCTCCCTGAATCCATTCGTGGACACAGATTTTTCGTAACACGTAAGATTAATGAATAAACCAGGATTTCATTCACAAAATTACGAATTTTCATAAAAATCAAGATTTTCTATTTTAAAAACATGAACTTCAGCTCCACGCGTTGAATGTTGGGCTTGGATTTTATGAAATGGACCTCCCTGAATTCATTCGTGAACACGGATTTTTCGTAACACGTAAGGTTGATTTAAAAACCGAGTTTACATTCACAAAATTACGAGTTTTCATGAAAATCAAGACCCGTCCATTAATTACGTCGCTCAAAAATACATATTTTTAACCCCCTCCTTTCTTTATCACATTTTTTGTATGGATTTTTGAAAAATTTTGTATGCATCGTCACTTTTTAAACCCCAAATGACTGACTGACTGACTGACTGACTGACTGACTGACTGACTGACTGACTGACTGACTGACTGACTGACTGACTGACTGACTGACTGACTGACTGACTGACTGACTGACTGACTGACTGACTGACTGACTGACTGACTGACTGACTGACTGACTGACTGACTGACTGACTGACTGACTGACTGACTGACTGACTGACTGACTGACTGACTGACTGACTGACTGACTGACTGACTGACTGACTGACTGACTGACTGACTGACTGACTGACTGACTGACTGACTGACTGACTGACTGACTGACTGACTGACTGACTGACTGACTGACTGACTGACTGACTGACTGACTGACTGACTGACTGACTGACTGACTGACTGACTGACTGACTGACTGACTGACTGACTGACTGACTGACTGACTGACTGACTGACTGACTGACTGACTGACTGACTGACTGACTGACTGACTGACTGACTGACTGACTGACTGACTGACTGACTGACTGACTGATAGGTAATCTTGATTTTCAAGAAAACTCGCAATTTTGTGAATAAAAACTCATTTTTTTCAACACGCATGGATTCAAAGAGGTTCTTTTCAGAAAATCCAAACCCAACATTCAAAGGGCGGAACGAAAATTCATGTTTTCAAAATAGGAAATCTTGATTTTCATGAACATTCGTAATTTTGTGAATGAAAACCCGGTTTATTTCATCAATCTTACGTGTTACGAAAAATCTGTGTTCACGAATGGATTCAGAGAGCTCCATTTCATAAAATTCAAGCCCAGCATTCAAAGATCGGAGCTGAAGTTCATGTTTTCAAAATAGAAAATCTTGATTTTTATGAAAATTCGTAATTTTGTGAATGAAATCCTGGTTTATTTCATTAATCTTACGTGTTACGAAAAATCTGTGATAACGAATGGATTCAGGGAGGTCCATTCCATAAAATCCAAGTCCAACTTGCAAAGGGCAGAGCCAATATTCTGGTTGTTGATAAGGTAGAACATATTACTACGGAAATACGTGGTTTTGTGAATTTTAATCACATTTTTCTCAAAAACTGGACGTGTTACAGCATTTCTGAGCCCATATTTGAATTCAGCGTGGCGAAATCTATAAAATTCAACATATATACTTGAAGGGAGTGAAACACTGCCGACTAGTGTTATGGAAGTCGACTTGATGGTCACTTTGCTCGACAAGTCTATTTTGCTATTACATATGTCAAGAATGGCGACATTTTATCAAGTAAGTCGACAAGTGACTGATATGTCACATTTAGCCGAGTAAGAATTTATTTTGATATCCTGAACAGATAAACAATTTACGTGTAGCAAAAAATGTCTAATACAATTTTAAAAAAAAAAATATCAAATTACGTTCAGTTCGGATGGCTCATTGAAGTGATTAAAATTAATGTAGACATCGCCAGAGACTTTTGTGGCGTAGAGCCAGCAAAACTAATGTCAAGCAGAAGTTGTAGGAAATTAACCTAGAGCACGATTCATTAGGACCACTCGGAGGTCGGAATAACAAAAAGAAAATTTAATTTTCTCGTTTGAATACTATTACTTTTGTAATAGCAACATTGGCTCTCGATAGCCACACGGAGAATTAGAACAACAGTAAAAGTGATGAGCTCTTGAAATTAATCGTAGAACTGTTTTTATTTTCTTAAGTACTTCTTAACGCATCATTTCAGTACATTTGCATCTAAGATCGTTTGGCGCAGCAGGATTAATTTCACCCGATCAGCCTAGTTTATCGCGCGGCACAAAAAAGCCCTCTGCGAACATCCCATCGGTTGCAACTGTTCCCTCAGAACCAGAAAAATGTTGGATATTTCTGTCTCGCATTGCAGTCAGTGCTATGGAGGATGATATTCTCGCTTTAGCCACTGAATGTATACCTTGCGACGAACCGATCGAGGTTAGAAAGTTAGTGAAGAAAGACGCTGATCTAACGGCTATGCGATTCATTTCGTTTAAAATTGGGGTCGACGAAAAGTACCGTGAGGTGGCTCTCAGTGCCAACACATGGCCAGACGGGATCTTCTTTCGGGAATTCGTCAACTACCAAGACAAGAAATCCGGACAGGGGTTTCTAAAAACACCTCGTTTGATTTAAACCGCCGTCTTCATCCTACGTTGGATACCATAACTTTCACGAAACCGGGATGCACACTGCAAGGCATTACGGGAGCCCTCAACCGCTCCGACCCAGTCGTGCCAATCGAAGTTCATCATCTATCTAGCATCTGTTCCTGCCATCCCAGCCATCCCGGACCTGTGGTCGGAGTTAGGGGGAGGGTCTCCCAACCTGAACTTCCAGGCAAGTATGTGTGTTATCCAAGGTATTCTGCTCCCGATTTCCCGTGCCGCTTCCTCGCATGCTGATGCTTGCAGTAATTCGCCGCTGTTATGCCCAACCAGCCCGCTACATACCCATCACCTAACATGTTTTGCTCATCATCAACACACATCGACCGCCACTTCAACCGGTCTGGGACGCACGTCACAAAGCAATATGGAGGCCCTGGACCCTCCTAGCCCAGCTGTGCCCACTACCGGTATCAGTGACGCTGTATTTGCCCGTTCCAGCCGTCAAAGTCGTCCCGGCCCTGGGTCTAGTGACGGGGACAGGGCTCTCCAAGCTGCCATCCAAGGCAAGTATCCTTCTTCTAATGACGTCGCCCGGCCTGATGCTGTTTCCATTTCTAGATCGATACCGGCCGATTCCGCCTCCTTATCGAAAGCCCTTCTGTACTACCAGAACGTAGGAGGCATTAACAGTTCGCTCGCCGACTACCAGTTGGCATGCAGTGCCGCATGCTACGATATCTACGCCTTCACAGAAACATGGCTAAACAGCAACACATTATCCAAGCAACTGTTCGATGACACGTACGATGTGTACCGACTAGATCGATCGCCGCTCAACAGCAACGAGAAATCTGGTGGTGGAGTCCTTCTTGCCGTGCGCTCAACGTTCAAATCTCGCCTCCTGAAGCCTCCCGAAAAATCAACGGTTGGACATCTCTGGGTGGCAATAACCTCCAAAACCGGAACATTGTTTATGTGCGTGGTGTATATCCCACCTGATCGTGTCAACGACAGCAGCCTCATCGATAAGCACACTCTTTCTTTGGATTGGATCGTGTCATCGTCAGATCGTCGTTGTGGGAGATTTCAACCTCAGCACGATTTCATGGCATGTCGATACCAACGGCTTCCACTATCCAGATACTTCATGTTCGTCATTCAGACCAGCATCTCTCTCCTTGCTTGATGCTTATTCTACCGCGAGACTTCGGCAAGTTAACGGCATTCCGAATAACAACAATCGTTCGCTGGATCTATGCTTTATTACTGAAGAACTGGGTCAAAGATGTTCTGTCATTCAAGCTCCGGCACCGCTTGTCAAAAGCTGCAGAAACCATTCCCCTCTGCTACTGACGCTGGAGTTAAATCCTGAGTACAGCTTCCATGACAACTTCGAAAATGTTTATTATGACTTCAACCATTCTGACTACGAGGGAATGAACAACTTTCTCGCCAACGTGGACTGGAACACGACTCTTGCAAACGGGGATGCAAATTTTGCTGCTTCGACTATGTGCTGTATTCTGCTTTACCGTAAGCCTCCCAAACCTGCCTGGTCTAATTCTGACCACAAACACTTGAAACGAGTTAAAAGGGCTGCTTTGATATCGCACCGATTCCACGAGGGCAAACTACGCTCGCGCCAACGACGATTACAAATACCTCAATAACAGCTTGCACAACGCCCATTAGTTTCAATTGCAGAGTCGTCTCAAAACGAACCCGAAAAGCTCCTGGCGGTTTGTGAACGAACAACGGAAAGAAAACGGCTGACCCTCTACTATGACTGATGGCACTCTTGAAGCTGACACTATCGTGGATATCGCCAGCTTGTTCCGTACGCAGTTCAGCAGTGTCTTCTGCGACGAAATTCTGGACGCCGAGAGCCTCGAATCGGCTACTAGCAATGTTCCCCGCATGTCTGTATTTGGCTCTGCTTTCACTATCCATGGTGATATGGTGATTTCAGCCGGGAAGCAGATGAAAACTTCAACTGGATGCGGTCCTGACGGTATTCCTTCAATTGTCCTGAAGCGTTGCCTAAACACGCTTCCTGTGCCCCTGGCTACGGTGTTCAATTTGTCTGTAACTTCCGGCGAGTTTCCTGAATGCTGGAAAGAGTCATTTGTATTCCCAATACACAAGAAGGGTTGCAAACGGTCCGTCGCCAACTATCGTGGGATTGCTGTACTAAGCTCTGTATCCAAGCTATTTGAACTAATTGTTCTCCAAAGGCTGGTTAAGGACTATTTACAGACTATTTCTCCAGACCAACACGGTTTTGTGCCCAAGCGCTCGACGGCGACCAATCTAACCGTATTTACATCGTTCATCATGCGCGAAATAGAACGCGGTCATCAAGTAGACGCCATTTACACAGATCTCTCTGCGGCCTTTGATAAAATGAACCATCAGATTGCCATTTCTAAATACGGCAATATGGGGGTTCACGATCAATTGTTGAACTGGCTCAGTTCATACCTGACTGGTAGAACTATGTCCGTGAAGATTGCCGATTACGCCTCATCTAGCTTTCCGGTAGCATCCGGCGTTCCTCAAGGTAGCCACCTTGGCCCATTCCTTTTCCTGCTATATATGAACGACGTGAACTTGGTCCTTAAATGCCTGAAATTATCCTACGCGGATGACCTGAAGCTGTACTACGTTATAAAATGTCCGGAAGACGCCCACTTTCTTCAGCAGGAACTGCAAGTGTTCGATAACTGGTGCCGAATCAACAAAATGTCCTTAAATGTATCCAAATGCTCAACTATCTCCTTCGGCCGAAAACGTGCGATGTATCTTCACGACTACATCCTTCGAGGTACGCGCTTGAAACGAGAAACAACGGTCAAGGATCTGGGAGTAATGCTCGACTCCAAACTGTCGTTCAAGGTTCACATTGCATATATTGTTTCCAAGGCCTCTTTGCAGCTAGGATTTAAGTTCCGCTTGGCAAAAAACTTCAAGGACGTTTACTGTCTGAAGGCATTATACTGCTCTTTGGTTCGCCCTTTCTTGGAATACTGTGCCATCGTTTGGTCCCCTTTCTACCAAAACGCAGTCCAGAGGATCGAAGCTGTTCAGCGAAGGTTTATACGCTTTGCTTTGCAACATCTTCGCTGGCAAGACCCTCGCAGATTGCCAAGTTATGAAAGTCGGTGCAAGCTCATCAATTTGGAACTGTTGGAAGGCCTATGGTAGCCAAAGCGTATTTCATTGGTGATCTGCTTCAAGTAAATGTTGATTGTTCCGTTCTACTGGATCTCTTGACCATCAACACTCGACGACGAAATCTCCGTTTACAACAGTTCTTCGTGTTTCGGCACTCAAGGACCAACTACGGCAAACACGAACCTGTGCAAAGCATGTGCCGCGTTTTCAACAGCTGCTATAATGTGTTTGATTTTAATGTATCTCGTGAGGTCAATAAGCGTTGTTTCCGTATATGTCTTTGTTAAGTTTTGTTAATTTTCGTATGTAATTTAATTTTTTAAAGGGTCATTGGGATGAACATTTTATCTGTTGACGAAAATAAAATAAATAAAAATAAAATAAAATAAGATTTGAAAATTTACCATCAAGTTAAGTAGTTATTATTATTAAAAATTATTACTAGATTCCTAGAAGTGTAGAAAGAAACTACCCAGAATTTATGACACATAGTAGAATGTTCAGAAGGAGACTTCCCAAAGCTTCAGGAAGATCAGGCAGAAACTTCTCAGAAGAATAGGGACCACTTCTCTGTAGTTAAAGCAGGAACATTTCAAAAAAGTCAGGGCCACACATTCCCAGAAGTTTGGGGTAGAACTTTCCCGAAAATCAGGAAAGGACTACTCAGAGCTTCAGGAAGCATTTTAGGGAAGAAGGACTTCTCAGAGCTTCAGAAAGCAAAGAAAGAGAAGAAGACTTCTTAGAACTTTGGATCTTTCCAGAGGTTCTGGAGTTCATCCCAGAAATTCAAGATGGACATTCTCAGAAGTTCAGCAAAAAAACCCTCAAGTTCAGGAAGAGCACTACCTATAATTTCACAAAAATTCAAGAAAACATTTCCACAAAGCGCAGGACGATACAACCAAAAAGTTCTGGAGAGAACTTCTCTGATGTTTAGGAAAGGACGTCCCAGGAATTACTGAAGAAACTTCCCAAAGGTTTAGTTGGAACTTCTCAGAAGTACTTGACCCAACAAATATCAATGCTGAATAACTGTTTGTTCAAACCAATTTGGAGAAATCGTTCAGCTTTTTCTTCTAGAAAGCTTAATAACTTCACCAAATTAGTTTTAACTAGCGGTTATTCCACACTGATGTTTTTTGGGGAGGGCTTTCCCGAAGTTCAGAAGAGAACATTAAAGAATTTCAGAACAAGGCTTTCGTGAAGTTCAGGAAGAAACCTCTCCAAATAACAGAAAAAAACTTTCCAGAGTTATAGGGGTTACTTTTTAGTAGTTTGAGCAACATTTTCTAAGAAATTTAGGAATAAACTTTCCTGAAGTTCCGGAGAAAAATTCCCAAAAGTTCAAAAGTTCAAGATGAAACTTTCAACAAATTTAAGTGAAAATTTAAATTCTGGAAAGGAAATTCCCATTGTTTCGGTAAAATGTTTTCCAACAGAGGACTCAGCTCCAGCTCACAAGACAAAGAAGACACAAGCGTGGTGCGCGAAAAATTTGTCCGATTTCATCACAAACGAAGAATGGCCTGCGTCTTCACCGGATCTCAACCCACTTGACTACTTTGTTTGAGGTTATATGCTTCAACATATAGGCCCTCGGAGTCGGTGGTGTAGTGGTAAGCGTGACTGCTACTTGGCACCCCAGTGGGTCTGGGTTCAATCCCAGTCGACGTCGGTGGTTTTTCTGAGGCGAAAAAATCTAGTCACGTCTTCCTTCGGAAGGGCAGTAAAGCCGTTGGTCCCAGCTCATATTCATGAGTCGTTAGGTAGGGTCCAGGTGGTGGAGTCGTTTTCCTGGCGTCGGTGATTGTCACCATGTGAGGAAATAGATCGACGTAAAATAAAAAAAAAAAAGAAATCTGTCTGTCTGTCTGTCTGTCTGTCTGTCTGTCTGTCTGTCTGTCTGTCTGTCTGTCTGTCTGTCTGTCTGTCTGTCTGTCTGTCTGTCTGTCTGTCTGTCTGTCTGTCTGTCTGTCTGTCTGTCTGTCTGTCTGTCTGTCTGTCTGTCTGTCTGTCTGTCTGTCTGTCTGTCTGTCTGTCTGTCTGTCTGTCTGTCTGTCTGTCTGTCTGTCTGTCTGTCTGTCTGTCTGTCTGTCTGTCTGTCTGTCTGTCTGTCTGTCTGTCTGTCTGTCTGTCTGTCTGTCTGTCTGTCTGTCTGTCTGTCTGTCTGTCTGTCTGTATGTCTGTCTGTCTGTCTGTCTGTCTGTCTGTCTGTCTGTCTGTCTGTCTGTCTGTCTGTCTGTCTGTCTGTCTGTCTGTCTGTCTGTCTGTCTGTCTGTCTGTCTGTCTGTCTGTCTGTCTGTCTGTCTGTCTGTCTGTCTGTCTGTCTGTCTGTCTGTCTGTCTGTCTGTCTGTCTGTCTGTCTGTCTGTCTGTCTGTCTGTCTGTCTGTCTGTCTGTCTGTCTGTCTGTCTGTCTGTCTGTCTGTCTGTCTGTCTGTCTGTCTGTCTGTCTGTCTGTCTGTCTGTCTGTCTGTCTGTCTGTCTGTCTGTCTGTCTGTCTGTCTGTCTGTCTGTCTGTCTGTCTGTCTGTCTGTCTGTCTGTCTGTCTGTCTGTCTGTCTGTCTGTCTGTCTGTCTGTCTGTCTGTCTGTCTGTCTGTCTGTCTGTCTGTCTGTCTGTCTGTCTGTCTGTCTGTCTGTGTGTCTGTCTGTCTATCTGAACCTTATAGATTTGAAAACTACTGAACCGATTGGCGTGAATTTTGTAAATGAAACACAAATTTGTGCACAACTCGAGAACTAATCAAGAAAATGGATTCAAATTTGGCATGTGGGGGTTTTTGGAGACAATAAATTTTTCTATGGTAGTCTGAGACCCCTCCCCTATCAGGAAGGGGTGGCTCACATACAAATGAAACAGATTTTTTTTGCATAGCTCGAGAACTAATCAAACAAATGGAACCAAATTTGGCATGTGAAGGTTTTTGAAGGCAGGAAATGCTTTCATGGTGATTAGAGACCCCTCCCCTCTTTTTAATGAGGGTAGAGGTTGTATGCAGGGGTTTTTGGGGTCAGAGAATATTTTTATAATGGTTTGAGACTCCTCCCCCATCTGGAAGGGGGGGGGGTTCCATACAAATGAAACACAAATTTTTACATAGCTCTAGAACTAATCAAGCGAATGGAACTAAATTTGGCATGTGGAGGTTTTTGAAGGCAAGATATGTTTCAACGGTGGCTCGAGACCCCTCCCCTCTTTGGAAGGGGGGGGGAGGGTGATCATACAAATGAAACACAAATTTCAACCAAACATGAGAATTATCCAGGCAACTGAAACACGAAATGTGTATTTCGTGGGGAAAGCAGCATGTTCTGATAGAAATTTGAGCCCCTTTTTAGTCAAGAATGGGGGGTGCTTGAGTTACTCCCAGTGCTACAAATGCACAAGAAGTTAATCTAAGGTTATGCAAGAGAAAATGACGTTCAAACTGACAGGACACGGCGTAGTTTGAAGATAAATATTTTGTCAATGAAATGATTCTACACAGAAAAAAAAACCATGGTAGAAACTTAACATCTAAGGGTTTAAATAAAAATACACACCTATGTTTAATTTTGCAGAAATTACACAATAACAAACAAACAAAAAAATTTGAACAAAACTCATTTCTAAAAACAAAACATATAACTGCCAGTTCTATTGTATTTTCATTCATTTAGTTGCAAGCGTAGCAAGACTCGCACCGGGTTCAGCTAGTCTTCTTTAAAACAGACGTGATTCCAGCGATATATGGCTTAAATTAACATAAAAGATCCCATTAATTTATACCAAATCTAGCAATCCCTTTATGTGCATTAAACAACGCGGAAAATCTTTTTTTTTCTTTTTTTGCAAAAAACAAATTAACTCAAGAGAAGGAATATCACCACTTCACACCAGTTTTTTTTTTCTCCCACACAACAAAAAAATCCCCGCCAAAAAAAAAGCCGAGCAAAATTTTGCTTCCAAAAAACGCCATGTTCAACCTTCTGTCACTTTGTCAATTATCAATATTTTGGATGAATATTTGACAACACTATTACTAATGTATAGACCTTATGTGAACAAAATTTCATGTTGATAAAGTTTATAAATTTGAAGTCTTCATAACATATGTGAATAAAGCCAGACATTTTTTGTGCACCGATATTTCAGCTTGGTCAATATCATTTTCATTTTCATTTTGCAGCGTTTGGTGGGGCAATGAGAGCGCAAGTCAATCCAAAGCCGAGGTTTAGGGAAGGGTAATGGCGAACTGGTCTATGCGGACTACTTGAACGCCATGGGAGGTGATAAGGATTAGGTTGGGGTAAGGGGTTTGTAGTGTTTTTTGGATTGAGATGGCTGCGCTGCTACAAAATGATCTGAAATGTTTAATTTGTTTGTGATTTGAAACTAGTAGTGACTCTAATATAACTTTTTGATCTTAAGTACGATGAATGTTTTTGATAGTTTGACAGTTTTGATTTCGTATATACTTATCTTTGTGTGCTGTCTCTGATTTTTTCGAGGATGCTCCACAGGTACTTTTTCTTGAGATTGATATGATCACTTGCTTATCAAAACCGCATGTAGCCTAAGGCTGAGCAGGCCCTTCGCACTTCAATCGATCCATTTCACAGCCGTTCTCGACCATGAAGTCCATAAAAAAGAAAAGAGAAGAAGGTGTTAGTATTTCATGGCATGCAGGGCGTAGTTGAGAGATTATTGGTGATATTTTCACGACGATATTTTCGTTTCTCTGACTAAGACTTCCGAATTCCTAACCTAACCAAACTTGAACAGCACCAATCAGAAGTAATGATGTTTGAATCAAAAAGGATTTAAAAAAAATACTGGATTAAATTTAGACAACAACATTTTAAATTCTAGCCTACTCTCTAGCTTTGGATCTAGTTACCATCCCCATCCCAAGTTTAACAATATTTCATCCCGTCCATAATCCGCAGACCCCCCCAGTGTCGTGCACTAATACTCGAGAGTCGATATTAGTACACGACACTGAAGAAGTCCGCACACCGTAGACGAAACACGCGTATCCGTCAAAACAAGCAACAAATGTAGTTGGGATCAAACGGAAACTACCAATTCCTTCTCTAATTTTCCAGTTACAGGTCTTCCACTAAAAAGCTCACACTTTCCAGGATTCATACATGGAAAGGTTTATTCTATTGTTTCCAATGGTGTTCCCTAAGCGGGCCCTCCGCGTCCTATCTCCAATATACATGCTTGTTATCGTCAGTCTTAAGTAACACTTTTCTATGACTATGTGCTTCATTTCGAACAGTCAGACAATTACCCTGATCAAAACATTCACCCCTTTCGAAAATGTTGCAATTACATTTAGTTATTATACCATGAGCCAATCAGGTATTTCGGTTATTCATTCCATAAAAAAATGGAGAATAACAACATAAGTTGTCAGTAAAATGAAAAGTTTACTTTTAGTCGTTTCCCTTAGATTGATAGTAAGAAGTCTAAGAGTGAATTGCGGCATAGCCCGCCAGTATCACACCTGATGTTAGTGCCTTTATATAAACGTCCTACGACGTGGCAGTGAAATAAATGTGCAGAATATGTGATACTTTCACTACTGGTCAAATTCTTGGTCTCACATGCATGTTTATAGCATGAGATAAGCCCTCTCACCGTCGACAAGGTGACAAATTTGACCTACGAGAGGGGTATTTCAGCTTAGTCAATATCGGGTGAAAAAGGGAAATACACATGTTGGTGCGTCAACTTTGAGACCAGCTCTAGTCCAATTCACTTGATGAAATCAGTTAAAATTTTGTACACATAATTTCCTGTGTTTTTTTTTTTTGGGCTTTGGTGAAATTTTAAATTTGCTACCTAAATTTTTCACAGACATACGGATTTTTGAAATTTGTATGATTAAAATTATTTTTTTCAAATATGTTATGAAAACTTCAAATTTATCAACCTTATCTACATGAAATTTTGTCTCTAAGGTCTATACAATGGTTATAGTGTTGTCAAATTTTCATCCAAAAATATTGATAATTGGCAAAGTTACAGTAGGTTGAACATGGTGTTCTTTGGAAAGAAAATTTTGCTAGGCTTTTTTTGGCTACTGAGTGCATATGGCTAGTAGAAATTTCCAAATATCCAGACGTTACGTTCAACGAAATACATTGTTTGAAAGAAAAATGTAGTTTTATGCGTTATCTAATACACAGATATGGAATGCATGATTTGACATAAGGCTTGTTCGCGACAAAATCTGGACACCCCAAAATACGTATATCTCTGGAAATACTTCATCAACGCGTGAAATATTTCGCAGACTGATGAACGTATGTCTGTTCATTGTGAAAAATCTATTTTTGGTGATATCACCGGCAAAGTATGAAGTCGTTCAAGGTGAAAACTGTTTCGAACCGTAGTGATAAACAGAATGTGACGGCTAAAACCCGGGCTCGCAAGTTGTATCGCGAATACTTGACGAAGTTTTCCTGCGTTATAATGGACGATAAAACTTATGTGCTGGAAGACTTTAAGCAGCTTCCTGGAATGTCTTATTCTACTGCCAGGCAACGGAACGGCGTAAAGGAGCATTACAGGACGAAGAAAAAGGCCAAGTTTCCCAAAAAATATTTGGTTTGACAGGCAATATGCAGCTGTTGTCGAGCAAGCCAAAGCTTCATCACTACCGGAACGGTAAACAAGAAAATATACCGTGAATAATGCCTAAAGAAGCGATTGTTACCATTCCTACGCAGCCATGATACTCCCTCGCTATTCTGGCCTGATGCGAATTGAGTCCATCTTGTACCGAAATAGGCAAATCCACCTAACTGCCCGAAGTTGCGACCTATCGAGCGGTATTGGGCGCTCGTGAAGAGAGAACTCTCTCAATATAAACAACAAGCTACAACTTTAGAAAAATTTCGAAAATCTTGGACAAAAGCAGCTAAATCGGTTGCAGAGAAGTCTGCACAGACCCTAATGGCTGGAGTTATCTCAAAAGTTCGAAGTTTCTTAATGCAGCCTAGTTATGTAACTGTAATTAGTTTTAAGATGACTAATAATGCACATTCATTGAAAAAATGCATCTTGGATTGAACTAACTGCAAATTTGTTTTATTCCAAATTTAATCTGTCCAGATTTTGTCGCGAACAAGCCTTATATGTAGCAATATTTCATTTAAATATTAGCCAGATATCGCGTATATCAGGCCTGTTGTATGAAAGATTGAACACAATTTCGTTGTTTGCGTTTACTTTGCTTTACAATTGAACGAGAGGAAATTTTACGCGTCTTATAAAATTCATATTTTTGACGTAGACTACGTCTCACGGCAAGGGTAGGGTGTTAATTAAAAATCTAAAAATAAGCGACCGTCACGAAATATCGTTACAAATTAAACGCTTATAACTTAATAACTGTTCAATACATTTTCAAGATGATTGCATCAATCGGTTGTAAATTTTCCCGCGTACCAATTCAATCATCAAAAATTATCCGTTTACAATTTCCAACAATTGAAAATAACGAAAATAAAAGATGCTGTCTTATAATTTTGTTTTGCAGGCTAAATTTACTAACTGCACTGTACATTCCTATCACAGATTTCAAATGTGAGCAAGGGAGGTCTCATGTGCAGCAGTGAACGATATAAAAATGGTACACCTTTGCAAATTTTCTCATTTGTGTTGCAGTACTGGAGCTGTGCGGATCAACCAGGCAGTATGGATTGGCAGCTGGCGCTTGACGAAGGCACGTACCCCGGAGGGTGCACTGTCTTCATTCAGCAGTGCAGAGCGGCAAGGCGTCAATGTGGTTTTGGCAGCTGGCGGTGGCAAGTACCATAGAAGGTGCACTGGCGAACAAACATTAGACAGGTAGCTGATTGCGCTGCAGGCTGTTGCTAGCAAACCATTGGTTAGACAACTGTTGCTAGGCAGCCAAAGATTAAGCTGTGGTGTGCCAGGCAAACGGTTGCCCTAGCCAGTGATGTTTTTGTAGCCAGCCGGTGGGAGCAACCACGAGGAGCGAGATAAGGTGCTTGTGTGTGTGTGATCTTGTTGATACCCATCTTTTGGTAAGGCGCAACGTGCAACTGAAATAACCTGCTTCTCCAAAGGACCAAGAAGATTTTAATTCAAATGCGGACCATTTAAAATCCGTCCTTTTCAGGAAGAATAATTCAGTATTGAGAGAGTTTGTTTGATTTGAATATATTTAACCAGGGGGTGCGACTCTATCTCAGATGCAGGATTTTTTTTTTTTTTGCTTTTGGGCGATGTGCGCACGCTTTGTAGATAGAAAGAAGATTTCAAAGATTTTGATGAAGATTTTAATGATTTACTGCAAAAATGTGCAGCACGATGCAAGTTGATGGATTAAGATTCACAAGCTGAAACAAGATTTTTCAAAGATTGATTCGCTAGCGTGGGATTTTTCGATCATCTTGAATCTGGATTTAGATGTGTCGCACTCCCAGTATTTAACATTACCTTCCAAGTTCTTACTAATTGGCAGACAGCAGTGGCTAAAACAATTTTAGTTTTCTCTTCGTTGTATACCTTGAGCGTTGTGTACCATTTCTTACACGGCTCGGAAATGTAAACGGTCTCTATTATTCTGATGTGCAGATAGAGAGTAAGCTTACGGCAAGGCAAGCATGCCAAAAAAAATGTTACAAATGGCTACCGTCACGAAAAATTTAAACACCAGACGCTCATAACTCGATCGTTTCTTGATCGATTTTCGATATTTTTGATCTTATCAACTAGAGGTTTTACGACTACCATTTTATTTAATCGAGTATTTAAAATTTCACACATAAAAGATGAATATATTTTATGTACATATTCATCAATCAAAGTTGGAAAATTTTAATATTTAAATAAATTCGCTATCACGGACAACGTTTTGATTTTCAAACATGATATTCCGAATTAACATTCTCTGCGCATTCAAAGTAGTACTATTATGAATAGTTATTCTGTCGTTATAACGATTTGCGTTGGATAGAATTATACTTCTTGAGATCGAACATACGAAAAACTATTCGAAACGACTATGTACCGATGCCACGTGTTACGATGTGGACACGTGTTTATCGCGTAAAACTGATAGCAGCCAGAAGTAATGCGTTACCAACTAAATGGTTGAGACGCGGGAGAAGGGCCTTCAACTCGAAGCCGTATCACCATTTATCCTTGTTAAAGAGTGTTCAATATAATTTTCGAACATACAGCTGATCTAACGATCTATAAGGAACACACCCACACTATTTTGATCAGATTACGCCTTACGACCAGTGTTGCCTCATTTTGTTCATGGTCAATCTGTATTTTCACATCCAAACATCTTTTTTCTCTGTATCCGGCTGTTGAAAATCTGTAAAAAAAAATTTGTATTGTCAATTTAACCATTATTTGGTGCCTGGTTTAAAACAGGTTGAAAAATAACTTTGCGTGCATCGCATTTGAACCAAATGCTTTACGTGATTAAATTTTTTGCTGCACTTATTGAACCAACTCTATACCTAGCCATTATTTGCTCTAAGGAAATCCCTGAAGATCTAGTCTCAAGGAGTGCTTCAGTTAAGAAACAAGCACACAATAAAGTATGAAAGAATGATTCAGCAGCAACATTTTTAACAAAGGTTAATCAACTGTCTTCAGACAAAAAAAAAGCCACTAGCAGTTTGATAACAATAATGAAACAGTTTTTGGATACCGACGGATTGCTACGGCTAGGAGGCCGGCTACATGCATCAGGAGTCGAGTTCAGCCAACACCACCCAATCATCTTGCCAAGTAAATGTGTGAGTAAACGTGAGCTGGTTAACAAGGTTTGTTGTACGCGATTGAAATATTGGTCGATTCACGAAAAATGTTTGGGAAAAAATTACTGAAAAACTCAGTAATCGACATGGAAAATCAGTAAAATATACACACTCAAAACAATCGACACTTTGTTTTCACGTAAAACGCACTTAATTTTCGTCCACTGCCAAAATCAGTAATAAACACGTGGAATTCACGTAAGAGCTACGTGATTTCCGCGTAAATTCACATTCTACATGAAAATCACATAAATGTTACGTGATTTTTCACGTACAATTCACTGGATCGTGTCCAGTGAGCAAATGTTCACCTGATTTTACTGAAGAAGATTTGGTTACGTGTTCAGGTGGAAGTTAAGTGAAATTTCACGTGAAAACAACGTGTCGATATTTTTAAATGCAGTAAAAAACTGTGAAATTAGAAGCACGACAGCTACCAAAAATTACTGAATATCAATCAATACTGAATTTCGGTTAAATTTAAAAAATCATCAATTCAAAATTTTGTTTTTCCTGCTCTTTTAAACGCATAAAGCGGGTGGTTTTTTTTTAAAAAAAAATCATTTTTCTCATAAAATATTTCTGTGAAAGATGAGTTGTATTCTCAAGCGCCTGAAGAGATCTGGTCTCAGGATTCCGAAATAATAGCTGCAAGGTTTGGGTTATGGGGATATACATGAATGGCTCATCGACGCAGACAGTTTTGTTGACGCCATCAATACAGTGAACGACGTCATGGCTTCCGATGCATTGAGGAGTTGGTTGAGGATCATTGACAGCTACGGATTTTAGAAACATCTGTTGTTGCCTACGTTTGAACGCTAGCAAATAAGTCTGATGCCTTTTACTCGTTCAGAAAATCAATGGAAAGAATAAAAAAAAAATCATTTTGATCAGCTGCCACCGCTTGAGCACGCGAAAATGGCAGAGGTTTGAAAGGTGTGATTTACACACTCGCGTTCAGTAAAAATGACTGAATTCCAGTGAATTTCACATTTTGCGTCAGTTATTATGGTTTATACTGAATTATATACTGTTATCATTATGGTTTTACTGAAAATCGGTAAAGCGTTTACTATATTGCGGATTTTCAATGATAGTTCATTTTTTTACAAAGTACATCTGTAAAATAAATACAAATATTCAGTAGTATTTTAAAACGATTTGCTGAAAACTTGAAGTTCTTTGACGGATATCTATAAATTTACAGATTATTTTTACAGATTCTAAAAATTCTAAGTCACTGATCCGTAATTTTTTTTACTTCATATCAAAATTAGGATTTGGTGTGCAGAGATCACAGAATTCTGTGAAAAAAATACGGAAGTTGATCTACAAACAACATTACAGATAGATGGTGAAAGGACAATTTTCCACCGAATTACTGTGATTTTCTCAGAACTTCTATAAACATAATTAACAGTTCCAAGAATCACATAATACACACTGAAAACAACACCCGGTGGAAAATCAACGAAATATTTTCTTATGGTAGACAATGACATTTTCAATAGAATCAATTCTTAAAAATATTTCGAATAACGCAGTGCCAGGCTTGAAGCAAAATATATCTTTATTCAAATCAGTTCGTTGGTTTAATTTTTATTGTTTCAACTAAATAAAAGAACTTACCCTAAATCTAAGGAATAAGATTATAAATTTAATTTGTGCATTGATCGCTACCAATGCAATAACATGGTTAAACATTAAACCATAGAATCAAAGTATTCGAATGAGATATGAAAAGAAATAGCCCATACCTGCTAATTCTTGAGATGAATCCTGTCCACCGAGGTTACTTGGATTGACTACTGAAAATTTCCCATCCCCCTGTCATCATTGAGGACCTGCGGTTGCATAATTTCTAGTGGGTTTATCAAGTTATTCAGTAGTATGGACATACAAAAACACACCTGTTGATTGTAAAGATTGATGCTATCCACCAAAGGGGACTTAACCGATGCTTATGAAGTTCGAACACAGAATTGAAATGGACGTTGTCCACCGAGATTAATTTGATTGATGCATATGAAGCAGCCATTCTTCCGGTTGATAAACATCTGACAAACTCTGTAGGCGGGTCATTGAGATTTCCAAATATGGATATTTACACATTAAAAAAATGCAACGCAAGGGAGGATTTTTCAAAAATCTGTAAAATCTGTATTTTTGCTAAAAATCTGTAATCTGTATATACAGAATTCTGTATCCGAAAACTGCAAAAAATCTGTATGATTACAGATAAATCTGTATATGTGGCATCCCTGCTTACGACAAGGGTAGCGGTGGAATGAACATTTGAAAATAACTAAAACAATCATTTCTCCATAGATTTTCGAAATGTTTGCTTCAATCAGTTGTTTTCAGTTTTTTGCGACTGTCAACTAACAAAAATATCATAAATTATTGACATTGAATTTCCAAACAGACCCTGAACAATCCATAACGCGATAAGGATAATGGTCTCCAGCTGGTCGATCATATCAACACCATCACTACAGCCAGCACAACCGTTGCCTTTTCATCATACCAACATTCAAACCACTCGGCCATTTCCAGGGCCGTCAAATAATTTCTAAGAAGCGAATCATAGAATGTTCTAACATACTTACTCACTGACTTATGATAAACATTAGAACAGTACCTGCGTTTCAATGTTCCGCTACGAAACCAACGAAACTAATCAAACGATTTAACGTAGTCTACGTCAACCGGTCGTGTATTATGCACAACCCCACTGATTTTTCTGTTCATAACTACTCTGTTTGCCGTCGCATAGCAACCATGAAGTCGCTAATGAAACTTCGATTGCATTACGTGTTGACGCTTGGTCCCTATGATTCAAGCTTATGAACAATTGATTATTTTCTGTCGTATCAAAACCAGCCTTATTCTTATGAAATTAAAGTAATACATTTGGAATAATATCTAGCTACTTTCTGCGAAAGCAGTAAAAATAGTTGCGAAAAAATTACCGCAGTTACCGGTGGGACTCGAACCGATGAATAAATAATGAGCAATAGGACACGTTGCATATGGGTCAATGCATTTTGCAGCCAAGTCGTTTCTTATTACTCCAGCTGATTTGCAAATGTTCTATTTTTACAACACAATCTCTTCGTAATACAATAAAAATCGTTTGGTGGAAAAAATGGAGCGCTGAAATTGTGGTTTCAAATTCAGTCACATCAAACTTAATCAAAATTATTCTAAAACCATAACTGTAATGTTAGGGCGACCCTATCACAGTGGTTAAAATCCATACCTTTCACGCCAAAGTGACGAGGTTGAATAAAATCCCCGGAAAAATCACAAAAAATACTCGAAAAGTGTTTAAGTGACTACGATACGTGGCAAACCAGCCCTTCAACGTCGATAATAATGTAACAAAAACAAAACATAAATATAATAGTAACATAACCCTAATAAAGCGTCTTTATTTGGAAACTAATCAAAAAGAGTCTGTGAACTTAGAACCATCCACCACTCTTATGCTGCTTTTCCGTAATTTTAAACGTCACTGGAACGTACTTGTCGACGTACACGGGCTTGGTGATGTAGACTGGGATCTCCTTCTCAACATGAACTGGGTATGGTTTTGGCACTTCGATGTATTCCTTCTGGACAACTGGGACTTTCACATGGACGGGGTATGGAACGGCACGGTCAACCTTGAAAGGAACGGTCTTCTCAACCACAAATGGCACCTGCTTCTCGACGACGAATGGAACCTGCTTCTCAACTTGTACTGGATATGGGACCTTAACCTCATACGGCACTTGCTTCTCAACGTTCACTGGATACGGAATAGGAACGTTCTTTGTGACGGTCTGGTGCTGAACTTCTTGATGGCCTGAGAAGCCCTGTGACTCGTGTCCTCCATATCCCCCATCCCAGATTCCGCGTTTTTCCTTTCTGGAGGAACCATCGACTACCACACTGGAAACAACGGCCAAAGCCATGGACAACACAACGAACGTCTGAAATTTTGAAACGTAAGAGCTTGGTTCAATCCGATTGCTTAACCGAATGAGCACTGAAATAGTTAAGTTACCTTCATATTTGATGTTGTTTGCTTAAACGGATAACTGCTCCAGTGAGTTCAACGGTTGAGATGACTACAATCGAATGATGTCCTACCAGTCGGGTTGAAGTAGTTTTATAATGGTAGCCACATGTCCAGCAACCCTACCGAAAATGTTGTACACGTACCACAACCGAACAAAATCGAGCAAAATTTTGCAAGTTCTCTCGCTGCCGTTCGGTCCAATGCACTTTCATTTTCGTTTGACTGTTTATTTTCATCCCACCGCTGTTTCCGAAGGTGCGACAGGTCTGTCATCGGACATTAAGCTTCGTGGTTCGTTAAAAGAAATGAATCTCTCCACTGCTGCTGCTGCTGCTGCTTCTCTTCAGGTTAAGGTCGTCCGCTCGTTGTTGGTTACATCTGCATTGTTCAACCCAAAACACGTGCCAAAAGCACAACTAATTTGCCCGACCAGTGATCGGCGCAACTAAAGGGACTCCAAAAAGTTTGCCGTCGAACTTAATTTACTTTCACAAATGTTGTTTAGCAGGTTTTCGTTTTTTTTTTCGATTTGGGGATAGATTTGTATGCATTTGTGTTAATGTAACATTTGTAAACGTAATCACTCATTAGTCGAGCATTAGCTTGTCATGACATACTTCAAATGTGAAAGGTTGTTTGTCAATAAATTTCTGGTTTTAGCGCCATTGCAGAAGCAAAATCCCGCCGGTCAAGAAATTAGTAATGGTGATCTTCAATTGCCCATTAGTGAAAACAAAATTGCTACCTTGAGCGCAGTTTGAGGTGCGTATCGACGATCGAATTGTTTACAGTTTATTGCGTTCACATCAAGACCTTGAGGCTTCGTTCAGTACTTACGCATGGCGGCCCCTCAAAGTCTTAACCAATATTTAAACATTTCTATTTGATCGAAATTTTTTGAATTCAACTTTCCCGCAACTTGAATTGAATTGCACGTTTGAGCGAGCCAAGTCTTTGCACGTCCCAACTGGCGACAGCATCTTGATTTACCTCCCAGAATCACTGCTGGAACTTTCCCGGGCAGAACTTTTATCTTCCTTAAAATTCACAACCTGCTTCTCCCTCATTACATATGTATGGAAAATCTGTTCCACGAAAAAGCAAGTTATCCAGTTCAAAAGGGATGATTCCCTGTGGGATTCAGGTGGGCGCAGGAGGGGGTCAAAAACAACAAACACATCTCCTCGAGCAGTTGCTGCCATTTGAGCGGTGGGCGCAAAAGTTGCTGTTGCTGTTGGAGCTCAGACGGCTGGATTTATGTTCAAAGCGATAAAAGCCTGATTCCTGGCTCGTCATAGATTGCACCCCGTGGCGGTTGGGAACGTAAATTTACTGCTGCGTTCCCCTAGTTTGCATTTTGGGATGGAATTTGTGTTTTCGATCCAGAAAATTACGCCGTTTGCACTCCGCTGCGGTTAACGGGGAGGCTGGCCTCGGCAATGGCTTTATTAAATACAAATTTCATATCTATTATTACACTCATCCCTTTCGGATCCAATTATAAGGGTTCTGTTTGTTTTTTTTTTTCGCTGCCGGAGAAATGCTACTACTGCTTTCACCCTATTGTTGAGGAACAAAACCGAAGAACAAATTATATCTTCCTTTGGAGCATTGTTCAATGTGGGAAAATTGTACATGGGACGGAGATAGGCAATCTCTTGACTCTTCATAACATATCTCATTTTATATAGGTAATGGGATTTTTAACAGATTCTTTATATCGTTGGAACAAAACAGCATAAGGCGCTTGGGTTGTTAGTTTCAGGGTTGCTTCAATGAGGGTGACTCTAAGTTTTTGACAGGCAAGCAACTTCTGAAGCCAAAAACCTCGGAGATGGCCATAAAACTTTCGAGGAATTGTTATTCATACTTCAGATAACTGTATAGATATTTTTCCCGGCTCATTATTATTATTATTTATGTATTATTTATTTATTTTCATCATCTGGCTTGGTGCGCTAATGAACTATTCTCCGATGAGGAAAAGCCCGTTAGAATTGGGCGTAAAAACCTCATATCTTTTCAGCAAAACATTACATGACATGAACATACATTAAAAAAAGTCGAACAAAATAAAATGCAATTCAAAAAGTTAAAAAAAAAACTTAGAACTATGTCCATATCGGTTGGAAACAAATCGTTTGAAAGGCAAATCGGCGTGTGACGGTCCAGGCGTCATTTCATTTAGCTGTTTACATATTGTAGAAGTCATCGGGTCAGTAATCTGTGCTGAAATGCAGTTGCGGAAGAATTGAAGTTAAACAAGTGGTAAACTTCGTTAAATCTTGCCGCCATGAATCGGATGGGGTCATGTTGACCGTACTCGGCGCGGCGGGCATCAAGGTATAAGAAACTTCGCTGTCGTAAGGTCCTCTCAGGTGCGTAGAAATTGAGTTGTGCTAGAATTTCCGCTGCATCAGTTTCACCAAATAGGATTTTCGCCAAGAACATAACTTGTGCAGAGAATCTCCTACGTTCCAGTGTGTCAAGTCCAATTAGCCTGCATATGGCGGTAAATTCGTGGGATCTCGCCATGGAAGGTTGCGGAGGGCATGTCTCACGAATCTCTTTTGTACTGCTTCAATTCTGTTTATCCAGATGGCCTGATATGGACACCATACGACTGCACTTGACTCTAAAATTGAGCGAACTAGGGCGCAACAGAGAGACCGAAGGCAATGAGGGTCACGGAATTCATTAGTCACTTTAAATATGAATCCAAGTTGTCTATTGGCTTTTGCGATGATGCCATCGTAATGGAGCCGAAATGTGAGTCCAGTATCCAGTATTGCTCCCTTGTGGAACGCCCGAAACGCTCGAAAAACTCTCCGATGTTACAGATCCTATTTTTACGCAAAGCCGACGATTCGTAAGGTATGATTCAAACCATGTAATAAGATCTCCAGAGATTCCCAATTTGTCAAGCCTTAGAAGAAGTATCCTATGATCAACTCGGTCGAAAGCAGCTTTCAGGTCAGTATATATAACGTCAACTTGTGAACCGGCATCTATGTTACGCAAGCAAAATGAGGAGAACTGCACAAGGTTTTTAGAAACTGATCGCTTGGGGTAAAATCCGTGTTGGTCAGCTGATATATAATTTCTGCAGCTGGAAAACAGCACATCATTGATGACAATCTCAAACACCTTGGAACAAGCACACAATGAGGTAATGCCTCGATAGTTTTCCACATTTTGTTTATCTCCTTTTTTGTGAACAGGGAACACAACGGATAGTTTACAATTCGTTGGGAATCTGCCTTCTTGCAAAAAAAAGGTTGAATAGTATTGCCAACGGATGGACCAACACGTTTGAACATCGTTTCAGAACACAGGATGAAATTCCATCTGAACTAGCTGATGTAGAGTACTTCATTTTCGAGATAGCAGATTCTACCTGTTGATGGTTGACAACAATGTTTCTTAACTCACACACATTCCTTGGTGTATCCCTGCACGCATTTGCTGCTTGTTCACTCATGTTTTAATGAGTGCGATAAGTAGGGTCTAGGTGGTGGAGTCGTTGGTTGTCACCACTTTGTGAGGAAATACGCCGACGGAAAATAACGAATTTAAATGAGTTATTATGAGTCTTTGAAGAAGGTACCTTAAGGGAAGAGCTGAGAAATCGCAGTTAATTCAAGAAATTATTTGTTGAACTTTTAAAAAGAACTTCTGGGCAATCCGTCAACCATTTATTTTTTAGCTTTTCCAACTCCTTTTATCACAGGACTTGTGAGAAGTATGTGGAATTTTTTTTTAAAATAATTACCAAAGAATTGCAAGCAAAATATCTCTCGAATAAAAAAAATAATACTTAGGATACCTGGAAATGCCTGAGAGGTACTATTTTGGTATTGTCTTACCTCAATTTGGTATTCGCATAGCATTGTGGGAACATTTTTATGGCATTATCCTCAGGTATTTAACCTCTTATGCAGCGTTCTTAAATACCAAGGCCAGTTATCAAGTTATTCGTTCCTGCTCGGGTAGGCTATGTTGGCCGCTTGAGCACTAGTTTAAGTATTTAGTATTGGACCGTAGTATTTTTCAAAATTTCAGTTCTAAATTTCCCGCGATTATGTTTGGTTATGCAGTCGTAAAAAGAGACCAGCATTAAAATTAGTACCCTATCCTAGATGTCACGAGCTTTGTTTAATGATGTCTAATGTTATCTGGTGATGTTAATCCGGCGCCAAGTGCCTTCTTAGTTGATAGCCCCCATTGCTGAAGTCATCTCCAGGCCGTATGCAGCAGTGACTAGATTTTTCAAAAAGACATGTAATTTACCAAACAATTATTCTTAGGGACGACGTTCAGGCCTTTGATGTAGTCTATGTTGACAACTAGTAGTACTGAAGCCAACCCCAAGAAGTATTGCAACAAGAGTATGCATAATATATATTATTCACACAGCGAATGATATTTCTAGACAGCCCTCAATTGCAATGGTGTGTCTAAAGACTGTATTCGATGAAATTTTGACACACGCAATTGTTCGTAACTTTTTAGCGTGTGGGTAAAAATTATTGAAATTTTAACTGAATGTATTTCATTGTGTTGTGTCAATTGTGTAATAAGTTTCGTGAAAATCGGTCGAGTGATATCAGTGATGGCTTCGAATGAAGAAATAGTGTGCCAACAAATTTTGGGCACTCACTTCGAAAACCCAAACGCTTCTCATCGATGGATCGGAAAACAGCTCGGAATCGCATATTCAACCGTATCTCATATGATCAAAACGTTCAAGGACCGTAAGACAACCAAGCGGAAAAATGGTAGTGGCAAAAAACGTGGCACATCAAATCCGGAGTAGGCCAGGATGGTATTGAACCAATTTAAGCGTTATCCCAACATTTCGATCAGGGATGTTGCGAAAAAGGCGAAAGTTTCAGTTTGTTTTGTGCAGAAAACAATGAAACGTTATGGATTACATGTGTACAAGGTCCAGAAGGCACCGAACCGGAGTGATAAACAGAACTCGGTGGCCAAAACTCGTGCAAGAAAACTGTACAGGGAGTGGCTCACAAACCCGTTCTGCATTGTGATGGACGATGAGACCTACATTAAAGCCGACACCAAACAAATGCCAGGACAGGAACACTACGTCGCCACCTCTTAGTTGGCCGTTCCGGAGAGTGTACGGAAGAAGAAACAATCGAAATTCGCCAAAAAATTCCTTGTCTGGCAAGCGATCTGCGGATGTGGCAAAATGAGTCAGCCCTTCATCACCTCTGGGACCATCAACGGACAAATCTACAAGGACGAATGCCTCCAAAAACGACTTCTGCCCTTCTTGAGATCTCACGATGGCCCGACACTGTTTTGGCCGGATTTGGCATCTTGCCACTATGCCCGGCCCGTCTTAGACTGGTACAAAGATAATAATGTAGTTTTTGTACCAAAAGACGTCAACCCTCCAAACACTCCGGAACTTCGCCCAATTGAAAAATTTTGGGCAATCACGAAGGCAAAGCTCGTTAAAACTCCAAAACTGATAGAAAATGAACTTAAACTAAAGAAAGTGTGGTTAAAAGTAAGTAAGCATTGCCCAAAATTTGATGAAAGGGGTCAAGGCAAAGGTGCGGGCATTTGGGTTGGGAGAAGAGGTTCAATAAACCAATGATGTCAAAACTTAACCATTTAGTAGTACTTTATTTCCAGAAAGTTTGAAAAGAATCGGGCTCAAGGAAAATTTTTGGTGACCTATTTTGTGTGTCCAAATTTCATCGAATACAGTCTTTATGTTGGCCACTTACAGCACTGCGGTATCTTTTAATAATACTGCTAAAAGTTTGAATTAGTATATAATGAGCTTCCATTTTAAAGTGTGTTGTAAGGGTCAGTCAGTCAGGTTGTCTTATACCAATGGGGCTCATTTTACAGCCCCAAGCTATTTCGTTTTATTTACCTAAGAATTTACCATAGTTTTCTGATTATCCAGGTTGTACAGTTCCATTTAAACATGCAGACCATCTTCTTTCCCATTACATACGGCTTACGGTTTCCATGATACTTCCCGATTTGTAATGTTTTACTTGGGCTTTCAACTCTTGAAACCTGGAATGAACACTCGTTGCCTCACGATGACTCAGGTGTACATAATAGAGATTGAGAACAGAGAAAAAAGAATAAATGAAACCGTGTTTATTTGATTGACATTGAATTGAACTTGAGTTAAATTGAAATGGAATCAAAATTACACTGAAATGGAACCGAAATGGAATTGAAATGGATGCAAAAAATGGATTTGAAACGTAACCGAAGTAGAACCAAATTGGAATTGTTATGGAATTGAAATAGAACCGAAATGGAGCCGAAACGAATCGATTAAGTCAAATACAAGATTCTCACTTAGCGAACCCTCCGCACAGACTTCCCAATTACCAATCTCTTGTCATCGTTATTCTTAAGTTCCACTTTTGCTAACTTCTCAATTTTACCGCCTCGCATCACAAGAAACTCAAAAACAACGAATTAGAGCGCGGGTGGGTTGATTTTTCGTAACCAAGCTTTGTAATAATGGAACAAAAGAAAGAAAAAACCAAAAACAAGTACAAGGGGGAAGACAAAATAATTAGGATAGGCAAATATATGGTCCAATTTGGGGTGCTCTAACTTCACGAAATATTGACCGGTTTTCATTCTCTTAGAAGCATTCGAAGGGAAAATTTGTGTTTTTTTTTAATAATGCAGTAACGGGAATGGCCATGTTTCCTGGATACCGGAGATATTCTGGGTTTCCGGAGGGGACGTGTCACACGTCGATTTTCTGGTGGTGGTTTAGAAATATTTTTCTCTAGTAAATACACAAAAAACGGCAACATTGGTATTGGAATGGTACGTTGAACTCAAAAATCGGCCTTAAAATGGCCGAGATATGGCCATTTTCCTGGAACAGGTTAAATGATTCGCCCCCCCCCCCCCGGGCCCCCCCGCCAATTTTACCAAACAACTCCTTCTCTCTTTTTCTTCTTCTTTCACAAAACCCCCCCCCCCCCAAAAAGAAAACTAACTTCACACGCCCGCCCCCCGCGCCCGCCCACCCCCCCCGCCCCACACAAAATATACTATTTTTTTTTACCCCCACACCCCCCCGGGAAACCACCCAAACCCACCCAAAAAACAATGTTGTGAAACAACAGTTTACTCCTATTTAAACAAGAAAAGTTTTTTATTTTTCGTATTTACGAATAGTCGTTAGCAAATATGACCTCACATCTCACTTCGTTCAGCGAAAGAAGAAAGTCCGTTCGATCCAGCGCTCCGTTATTTTGGAAGATTTTTCGAGTGCGATCCTTGGAAATAATTAGTTTTTTTTCTCAAAATCTATTCACTTCAGTGAAAGGAGTGAATGTGAGTTTTTTTTTCTAAGAAGGCAGTGTGGTTTTCCAGTGAAATAAGAAAATCAAGCAGTGCTTGCTGGCGAATTATCATCCCGCTCATTTTCGCTTCATCTCCGCGTGGTGACGCTAACCAGCGATACACTACTACATCGCCAACGGTCATCCGACATCGTTGAGCGAGTGCACCCGTTACACCCTACACCCACGCAGCGCACCGCTCCCCGCTGCCCGCATAGAAGTGCGACGTTCAGGCATACGGTGCGTCAGCAGCAGCAGCAGCAGCAGCAACAGATCAGTAATATTAGTTAAGTTTTTTTCCTCTGTCTCTCATCCCACTAGAGTTTAGCGTTAATTTGTGTGTGTTCCTGTTTTGTGTTTGTGTGTGATTTAAATTTTTGGGGGCGTTCAACGCTCCCACAAGTAAGGCAAATCGTGCATGTTGAAGAGGTTTCTTCTACATGGACGGTTTAGCTGAAAAAGTGCCTTTGCCACCTGATGATGGGGAGGCACAAATAAATTTCCGGCCGCGATCTTATCCATTTGACTCGGTCGGTCCATGGGTTGTCTACTTTCAGCCCAAAATTAAACCTCTGAACGTGTACCAAATAACTACTGATTTGACGAAGCGATTCTCAGCCGTGACAGAGATCACGAAAGTTAAATTTAATAAACTCCGTGTTGTCGTCTCTAACATGAACCAGGCTAATGAGATTGCTTCCTCCCAGCATTTTACACTGGAATATAGAGTTTATATTCCAGCTCGTGATGTGGAGATTGTAGGAGTGGTCACAGAGGCGAGTCTGTGCACTGAAATTTTGGAGAAGCGGGCGGTTGGCCGATTCAATAACCCTCTGCTCCCCCCAGTACAGATACTGGAAGTAACAAAATTAGTGAAAATATCGCACAGCGAGGGTAAGAAAAAAGTTACCCCCACAGACTCGTTTCGGGTGACCTTTTCTGGCTCTGCCCTTCCTCACTACTTAGAACTGGACAAACTTCGGCTACCTGTGCGGTTATTTGTACCCCGGGTAATGATCTGCCAAAACTGCCAGCAGATGGGGCATACGGCCTCTCATTGCGGCAATAAGGCACGCTGCTCAACTTGCGGGGAGAAACATGAGGCTGGTCCCTGTGCAGATAACACACTAAAATGCGTTTTCTGCAAGGGAACTCCTCCCCATGCTCTTTCGTCATGCCCGGCGTACAAACAACGCGGGGAAAAATTGGAACGTTCTCTGAAACAACGTTCAAGGCAATCTTTTGCAGAAATGCTTAAGAAAGCCTCGCCACCCGATATCAATACAAATCCTTTTGCTGCTCTGTCAGATGACGAGTCTGATTCGGACTTGGTTGAGGAGGGGACCTCTTTCAGTTTTCCGGAAGGTGCTTCACGGAAGCGAAGACGCATCCGAGCAGGGAAAGTAGCTGAAAAGAAGCCCCAAATCAACATGCCCAATTCAAAGAGCAGTGGAAATAAGGATAATCCAAATCCTCCTGGTTTTCGAAGTGCCAACTACACACAGGATTTCCCATCTCTCCCGGGGACATCCAGAACCCCCGATGCCCCGATTTTTAGAACAGAAGCCCCCTCTTCATCTGGGCTGTTCTCATTTGACGATATTGTGGAAGGTATTTTCAAGTACCTCGAAATGTCTGACCCTCTTAAAAGCATTGTTATGGCAATGCTTCCCACTGTGAAAACTTTTTTAAAGAAATTAACATTAAAGTGGCCCCTCCTTGCAGCTATCATTTCCTTCGATGGATAATTTTCCAAATGAGGTCGGGGATTTGATCACTGTTCTGCAGTGGAATTGTCGAAGTTTTATTCCTAAATTGGAATCATTTAAATTTTTAGCTCACAATATCGGTTGTGATGCATTTGCTCTTTGTGAAACATGGCTTTCACCCGAAATCGATCTTCCGATTCACGATTTCAACATTATTCGGCTTGATCGTGAGGATTCACGTGGAGGAGGAGTACTTTTGGGGATCAAAAAGTGCTACTCCTTCTATAGAGTGAATTTTCCTCCAATTCCAGGTATTGAAGTTGTCGCATGTCAGGCTGTTATTAAAAATAAAAGCCTTTGCATTGCTTCCGTTTATATTCCTCCTAGAGCCTCAATAAACCAGAAACAACTTTCAGATATTTGTTCGGTTCTTCCTGCTCCGCGGTTGGTCATGGGAGATTTTAACTCTCACGGTACCGGCTGGGGAGAACTGTACGATGACAACCGGTCTTCTTTGATATATGACCTCTGTGACAACTTCAATATGACCGTTCTCAACAATGGAGAAATTACACGCTTGGCTGGTCCATCCTCACTTGGCAGTAGGTTAGACCTCACACTTTGCTCGAATTCATTATCGTTGGATTGCACGTGGAATGTGATCCAGGATCCCCACGGTAGTGATCATTTGCCTATTAAAATTTCGGTTGCCACCGGGCTCACTCCGCCGGAATCTATCAACGTCACGTATGATCTAACTCGTAATATCGATTGGACAAGGTTCAGGACAGCAATAGATGAAGCCGTTACAACGGTAGAAGGGCTTCCACCGCTGGAGGAATATAACTTCCTCTCCAACCTGATTTTGGAAAGCGCGCTTCAAGCTCAAACTCGACCAGTTCCAGCAACGTCATTTCACAGGAAACCTCCTTCTCCATGGTGGGATCAGCAATGCACCGAGGTTTACCGCAAAAAGTCCGACGCGTTCAAAGTTTTTCGTAGACGTGGAACACCTGAGCACTTCGAAAGGTACACGGCTCTCGAACGAGAATTTAAGAGCCTCATCAAGGCCAAGAAACGTGGTTACTGGCGACAATTCGTGGACGGGCTATCGCGTGAAACGTCGATGAATACCCTTTGGAACACGGCGCGAAGATTGCGTAACAGAATTACGAACAACGAGAACGAGGAGTATTCGGACCAATGGATCCTCAAGTTCGCGCGAAAAGTTTGTCCAGATTCTGTGCCAGCACAAATGTTTCCTCGCGAAACCACGAATTCGATAGATGAGATCAGCCAACCTTTTTCAATGGTAGAACTCTCTCTCGCACTCCTTTCGTGTGGCAATACGGCTCCAGGGGCTGATAGAATCAAGTTCAACTTGCTTAAGAACCTTCCAGACGTCGCTAAGAGGCGCATGTTGAACTTGTTTAATCAGTTTCTGGCTCTCAACATTGTACCGGATGATTGGAGACGAGTGAGAGTTATTGCCATTCGAAAACCTGGTAAGCCCGCGTCCGACCACAACTCCTATCGACCCATCGCGATGTTATCTTGTATTCGAAAGTTGTTGGAGAAAATGATCCTCTTCCGCCTGGACAAATGGGTTGAGACGAACAACCTGCTTTCAGATACTCAATATGGTTTCCGTAGGGGTAAAGGAACGAACGACTGCCTCGCGTTGCTTTCCACAGAGATTCAGTTAGCTTTGGCTAAAAAAGAGCAAATGGCTTCTGTTTTCTTGGATATCAAGGGGGCTTTTGATTCAGTATCTGTTGAAGTTCTCTCAGATAAACTCCACGCTTGTGGTTTTTCACCATTAATGAACAATTTGTTGTACAATTTGCTGTCAGAGAAACATATGAGCTTTTCTCATGGAACCTCTACAGCTTCTCGATTTAGCTACATGGGTCTCCCCCAGGGATCATGTTTAAGCCCCCTTTTGTATAATTTTTATGTCAAAGACATTGACGGTTGTCTGAGTGAGAATTGTACGTTGAGACAACTTGCAGATGACGGCGTAGTGTCTGTCACTGGACCCAATGGGGTCGATCTGCAAGGACCCTTACAGGATACCTTGGACAATTTGTCTACTTGGGCTCTCGAGCTAGGTATCGAATTCTCTACGGAGAAAACTGAGTTGGTAGTTTTTTCTAAGAAGCATAACCCTGCACAACCGAAGCTTCAAATTTTGGGTACACCGATAACCCATTCTATGTCATTTAAATATCTTGGGGTCTGGTTCGATTCAAAGTGCACCTGGAGATCCCACATTGAGTATCTGAAGCGAAAGTGCCAACAAAGGATCAACTTTCTCTGCACAATTACCGGGACCTGGTGGGGAGCGCATCCGCAAGATCTTCTAACGTTGTACCGGACAACGATTTTGTCGGTTATAGAATACGGTAGTTTTTGTTTTCAGTCAGCGGCTCGGTCGCACATCATCAAACTGGAACGTATTCAGTATCGGTGTCTTCGTATCGCGCTAGGTTGTATGCACTCGACTCATACCATGAGTCTGGAAGTGCTGGCTGGCATGTTGCCACACAGTTAAAATTATTTTGTAATTTTCAATGTATTTTCATGCACATAAAAAGAGCATGCAAATAACTGTAAAATCACATATGATATCAAATTTACCCGACTTGGAAATTGCATCTTTTAAGAGTTGCTCAATTTAATATTACATGAACTGCTTCAGATGACTGCATCGTTGATTTTTACATTCAAGTTTATTTTTCACGTTTGACAAGAAAAGACAAAAGATGAGTGAGACTTTATTAGCTTATTGATGACCCAATCAATCAAAAAATGCAACATCAATTGTGAAGTGGAATGGTGATAAATAAAAAATGTCAAGTTTTAATTCATTATGCGGTTCATCCATTCAACCGCTTTCAGAGGGTACGACCCATTGAAGAAGGCAAATCGAATGCCTTCCAAGAAACTGATAAGTTTCATTCATCATGACATGACATTTTCATTCGCGTCCTATTCAAGCGTTGTGAAGAAAGCTAAAACTTTGAAACTTTGTCAATAAATCTAACAAGAGAAGATTCTTGTTGCTAGGAAAAAATGGATAAATACCAATTACTTGCTGCTAAAATCACAAACAATTCTTAGACTGCATTGTAATTAGCTTCTCATCACACGATACTTGTTATTTTGTTACCTATTTATCACGTAAGCATCTACACCAGATACCAGATTTAGGCAATAGAAAATTCAGTTGCAAATAAATGACCTCCTTTGTCCTCTGCTATTGTATGGACAATGACAGCTAAGCAAGAAAAGCAGAACAGTAGTTCTGTTCGATAAATTTCAATGGAAGAAGATTCATGTTTACACGATCGTGTAAATTTGTATACCAACGCATTGAAAAATGAATATACTGTGATTTAATATTCTTAAAACGTGTCCTAATGTATGAACCAATGCAAATAGACGTATTTTTCAATATGTATCAATGCTCTGGTTTTGTTCATGGTTTAAAATTTAAAATTAAAGAACTCAATGCATTACATTGGTGTAGTTTTAAAATGCAAACGTTTTACATCGCATTTAATTTTGATTATTTTTTGCTGTGCACTCTCGGATCGGTTTTCAGAATTATCTCTCCGGCTCCTTACCAGGTGTGAAGTTATGAACCCCCAGGTGATCGAAAATTTTGAGAAGCTCCTTGAGTTGAATCCTCAAACTCGCTTCATGACTTTGTACCATTTGTACATAACTCAGGATGTCAGCCCTTCGCTGAATATTCCCAATCGTGTTTGCTTCTTCGACTTCGGAAATTCGGTTCATTTTGATTTATCCATGAAACAGGAGCTTCGTGGAATCCCAGAGCATCATCGTCCTATGATTGCTCCGGTGATATTTGCTGCAAAGTTTGGCCTAGTTGATTCCACCAAAACGTTTTTCACTGACGGGTCTTTGATAGTGGACTCCGCTGGCTTTGGTGTATACAATGAAAATTATAGCGTCGCTCGTAAACTTCAAGCACCTTGTTCTGTTTTTGTCGCGGAATTGGCAGCAATTCATTTTTCTTTAGAAATTGTTGCCTCACTAACACCGGATGAATACTTCATTTTCACGGATAGTCTCAGTTCTATAGAGGCTATTCGCTCCTTGAGGCCGGTAAAGCACACCTCTTATTTTCTTATGAAAATACGAGGTCTTCTAAGTGCTTTATCTTCACGTTCTTTTATTATCACCTTTGTGTGGGTCCCTTCTCATTGTTCGATTACTGACAATGAGAAAGCGGACTCGCTTGCAAGGGTGGGCGCTATGGAAGGCGATATTTATGACCGACAAATCGCCTTCAACGAATTTTTCTATATTTGTCGTCAGTTATCACTCGATAGCTGGCAGTATGAATGGAGTAAAGGAGATTTGAGGCGATGGCTACATTCTATCACTCCTAAGGTGTCTAAAAAATGTTGGTTCAGGGGATTGGATGTGGGTCGAGACTTCATTCGTGTGATGTCTCGCCTAATGTCCAATCATTATTCTTTAAACGCTCATTTGTTCCGTGTTGGGCTGGGAGATAGCAATCTCTGTGAATGTGGACAAGGTTACCAGGACGCAGATCACGTTATTTGGTATTGTGCTGAGCATCGTGGAGTCAGATCTGAGCTTTATGATTCCCTTCGGGCTCGAGGTAGACAACCCAATGTACCGATTTGAGACATTTTGGCTGCACGCGATCTGGAGTTTATGAAACTCATTTATGTGTTTTTGACTAACATTAGCCTTAGATTGTAGTTTGATTAACTTACTTGTTTAGGTTAAATTTTTGAGGATTGTGTGCATCGGTGTGTGATTGTGGTTGTGTGTGTGAGTGTTGTGTGTGTGTGTGTGTGTGTGTGTGTGTGAGTTAGGGATTTTTTTTTTAAATTGAAAACGTTCAATTATAAAATTGTAATTTGAAATTCTAGATATAAGAAAACCATTGTTCCTTATGCTTTGTTTAAAATTTCCACCGCAATTTTCCCATCCATAAAATTGTAATTCCTATTAACCTCGAGACGGCCGCGAGTAATCGGTTCCACCCCCTTAACCTTAGTTCTAAGATAACTGATGTATATAAACATGAAAACTTGGCTCTGTAAAGTTGATTCGATTGAGCCTGTACAAATAAATGAATATTTGAAAAAAAAAAAAAAAAAAAAAAAAAAATATCTTCTAAAAAAAAAAAATTTTTTTTTTTCTTCTCTTTTTTATAAAAACAGACTATTACAGCGCCGTACCGCCCCTTTTTTTGATGAGATCTGGGATTTGTTTTGAAAAAAACGACTGAAACATCTTATAAGTTTTAAAAAGGGAATCGGGGCACCTTTCGGGTATTAGAATCCCCCAGCGCGTTCTCCGCGAAAGGGGGGGGGAAAAAAACGTTAATTTGAGCTTCCAATGTGGACCAAAGTTGCTCGATGATGTTCAAATCCGGAGATTGTGCTGGCCAGATGCTTAAAGTCCTCATCGTGTTCCTTGAGACTTGATAATTCCGGCACTATGAATGGGCGCATTGTCGTCCTGAAAAATTCCTCCGCCGTTCGGAAACACTGTTTTCATCATGGCAAAACCTAATAAGATTCATGTTCAAAGTTATTTTCACAAAAATTACAACAGTATAGCATGACTCACCTGATCGCCCAAAACGCTAAAAACATCTTCATAATCATTAGCAGTGATCTTTCCTTTCATGACGATGATTGGTCCAACTGAGTACCACGATATGGCACCCCATACCATAACAGACCCTCCTCCGTGCTTTACAGTTGGACGCAGACAATCAGTTCTGTATGCCTCTTCCGGTGTCCTCTACACATAAACCCGCCCTGTTGTAGGGAATTGCGTGTACGATGATTCATCCGAGTATACAACTTGCTTCCATTGATCAACTGTCCATGATTTGTACTCCTGGCACCAGTGCAATCGATTAGACGCGTTCCCTTCGAACTGTTCGAACAGAAACGGGCTCTTCCAGCGTTGAATTTAAGTCCGCGGTTGCTTTCACCGCACTTATTTTGCGATCATCCGTTACAGTTCGCTTCAGAAATGCCCTTTGAATGGCATATAATTTCATTTTACGTCCAAACGCACATTTATTTGCCGCCGGTTTACCGTCCTTCAAATACTCAGCCATAATACGGCAAACCGTTGACGCTGATACACCCACTAATTTTGCTGTCTCAGATATCGAAGCTCTAGCTTCTCGAGCACCGACAATTCGGCCACGTTGAAATTCCGAAAGAGTTGTGAACATCGTGCGTGTTCACTACTCCGCATTCACTTCACACACAACTTCCGCAACTGTAGAGAATTTTACGAAATGACAGGTTTCAAATGCCGGGCAAATTTTGATGATAGGGGCCGTACAATAATTACGTAAGGCATTTTTATGTAATGCTTGACCCCCCTCCCCCTTGTAAAATTTGTTACATACAAATTCGAAAAATATTGTACGAGTTGTAAGAAAATGGTAGACCCCCCCCCCCCCCTAAACCCTTACGTTATTAGTGCATGGCCCCATATTGATGTTTCCTCTCACAGCTGTTGTGTATCTTAATACTGTCAAAATTCATTCATAAGTCGAAAAATAAGCTCTGATCAGAAACGTCTCAAAAAAGGGCAGATATAATAATGTATAAATCAAATAGGGAGAGATCTCCCAGTACCGGAAATTCGCAAAACGCCGGACATTTTTCAATTCCTGATTTTCATGGTACCAACGGGATATTTCAATCAACAGTATGCTAAGAGCATTACAGAATGAATAATGAAAAACCGCACATGACGAGACATGTCAAATGTACCGTTGATACCACGAAAATCTTAAATGTCCGGTATTGACGGACGTCCGGCGCTAGGAGATCTCCCCCTACTGTGTCAGATCATTAAATGCTTTGTGATGAAAAACCAACAAATAAGAGTGTGAGCTGTTTAGTGGAACACCTGCAACTAGAAAACGAGAAGAATGATTAGTAATTTCCATTTAATTCCAACTACCTTTATTGCTTATCTTGACAGATACGCGTATTTCATCTACAATGTGCAGACCTCTTCAGTGTCGTGTACCTGCAGCCGAGTATTAGTACAGTAACAAGAAAGAGGTGGTGTATTCGTTATACATTAGCAGATAACAAAATCACGAATTCTACCCCGCCGTGGTTATGTCTTTGCGCAGAACGCACAGCACACTTGATCACCGCACGCTGTTTGATGGGGCGTCCAAAAAGAAGAATGTCATATCTTAAATCCGGAGAAATTTGCTAAATGGGTAAATCTGCTTTTGTAAACAAACAATTAAATCGACTATTTTTCATGAATAAATGCTAAATTTCTCAAACTAAGGCCACAATCGGTAAAATAAGGCTTCCTTTAGCTGAGTTTGGTCTTTGTTTTTTTTTTTTGAATTGTGCGTTTATTCGCTTAAAAATGTCCCTTGAAGTGTTCGTTCACAAAAGCAGATTCGACTATTTTGCAAATTTCTCCAGATTTGTTTTCAAAACAGTAACTCACGGCTTCCGGAGAGCAGCTATGTTTTGGGCTGCCGATGCCAAACAATTGGCATAACCGTAGCAGAGATGAATATCTGCTAACTCTTCTGGAAAAAAACATTACTGTTTCCCGGAATCCGTAAGTTACTGTTTTGCAAACATTTGAGTTATGATTTTCTTCTCCTTGGACGCCTCATCAAGCAGCGCGGTGATCAAGTGTGCTGTGCGTCCTGCGCACAGACATAACCACGGCGGGGTAGAATTCGTGATTTTGTTATCTGCTAATTGGAGGCCCAACATGTCGCATTCAAAACAGTATTGCAAAAAAACCAAGCGAGATAGAAAGTTTGTGTCAAAAAGAGAGTTGTAGAACACTTTTAAAGCCATGTTTTTGTTCCATCAACCACTACTGTTTATTACATGTTTTGTGCAAAAAAACCATGAAAAAACCCTTTAAAAAGAGATGTTTGAAACATTTTTACCCCTGAAAAGAGACTAAAAGATAATTACTCAAAGTTTGAATTAAATTTTTATGTAAGAAATTTCATTAGCTTTCGAATGAAGGAAGAAACATTTTGCTAAATAACATGCTACATTGAGCTACAGCCAATTTAAGACTAACATGTACCAAAACATTAAAAGTTCAATAGCTCTGTAAACTTTGAGATTTGGCCATATGCGTGGAACAATTTTTTTCTTCAAATATTATTCCCTATCGTCCCTGACAATATTTGCACTAAGGAACCGAACACCCTGTATATTAAAAAAACGGGGGGATAAAAAAACAACAAAAAAAAAAAAAAAAAAAAAAAAAAAAAAATGAAATCGCCCCAACATTTTTTTGTTTTGATTTGAAAGCTTTGAAAAATTTAAAGACTTTTGTCACATGTATAGCGCTAAAACTTATTATTATGACGGAAAACTATCAGTTTATTATTGCGTTTACACGGTGTTCAATAAGTTCGAATACAAGTTTTCATCATTGCGTAGGTATGCGCCATGTACATATTCTGCATTGGTATTGGTGTCAGCTTTAGCTTCATTCATACGCTACCGAATGTGCGCGGTGTTGACATTCTGTTAGTTGTTGTTTGTTTGTTACGCGCGATGAAAGAGTATCGGGACTTCGTAATTAAGCGTTTTTTGAACGGTGAGCGACCCGGCGATATATTCCGGCTGCTGAAATCGCATGGGGTCAAGCGGAACTTTGTCTACACGACCATCAGGCGATACCGGGAGACGTCCTCGACCAATGACCGTGCGAGATCCGGTCGGCCGCGTTCAGCGAGGACGCCACGGGTCATCAAGATCGTGAGGGAGCGAATTCGGCGCAAAAAGAACCGCTCAATCCGGAAAACGGCTGCAGATCTCAACGTTTCCATTGGAACCGCTCACACCATACTCACCAAGGACCTTGGTTTCAGGCCTTACAAAAAACGTAAGGTCCATGGCGTTTCGGAGGCTACCAGCAAAAAGCGGTTGGATCGAGCTAAGAGGATCCTCTCTCGGCACGCTGGTCAGGAGTTTGTTTTTTCGGACGAGAAACTGTTCGTGCTGCAGCAGCCGCACAATGTGCAAAATGACCGGGTGTGGGCGCCATCGAGGGACAGCATTCCTGAATCCAATATAAACATCCCTCGGTTCCAAAGTGCCGCGTCGGTGATGGTTTGGGGGGCAGTATGCAAACGTGGTAAGCTACCCTTGGTGTTTATTGAAAAAAACGTCAAAATCAACGCGGCGTACTACAAAACTGAGGTTTTGGAAAAGGTTGTTGCCCCCAGTCTCCGAAGCCTCTACGGCGATGAGCACTACGTGTTCCAGCAGGACGGTGCACCAGCCCATACGGCAAATGTGGTTCAAGCCTGGTGTCGGGACAATTTAACCGACTTTCTGGACAAAACTTTGTGGCCTCCCAGCTCCCCGGACTTGAATCCTCTCGACTTTTTTGTTTGGTCCTATATGATGGCGAAGCTGAACGAATACAAGGTCAGCACTTTGGATCATTTCAAGACGGTAATTCTCAAAATCTGGGACGAAATGCCCATGCAGTCCGTGCGTGCCGCCTGCGACGCGTTCGAGAAACGTTTGAAGCTCGTTAAGGAGTACAAAGGGGGGGCATTCCAAGAGAAATGTTGTAAACGTTCCTTGTAAACATAGCTTTCAATAACATAAATCCAAAAAATAAAAAAACATGTTTTCATTTTTTTAACAAATTTTGAAAGTGTATCCGAACTTATTGAACACCGTGTATACTAATTGCCATTGCTATTTTTGAAAGTTTTACCGGTCACTTTTGAATTATTGAAAATGAATTATCAATTTCTTATTGCTATTTTATGTTTTTCCAGTGCGAATTGTTATTTTTTCGTTGGCACTGTGTTTAATAATTTAGTGGCAATTTTGTGAATTTTCATTGCTAAATTTTCATTAATTAGTGCCAGTATATATTTTAGTCATTAAAAAACACCATGATATTGTATATGACCAACAAAACAATGTTGCTGAAACAAACTTGAACTTGATTGATCTACTGCTCGTGCTTCCTAAATAAGTGTTCTATCTTTAATATACATGCTTGTCATCGTCAGTCCTATTTACACTTTTCTGTGGCTATGTGCTTCATTTCGAACAGTCAGTCATTTACCATGAGCAAAACAATCACCCCTTTCGAAAATAATGCAATTACTTTCACTAATTATACCATGAGCAAAACAGGTATTTTGGTTATTCATTCCATAATGCAAATTGATAAACAACGACGTAAGTTGCCACGAAAATAAAAGTGCTGTCGTTTCCCTTTTATTGAAAGTAAGAAGTCTAAGAGTGAATTGTGGCATAACCCGCCAGTATCACACCTGATGTTAGTTATATATTTGTGATACTTTCACTGCTGGTCAAATTTTTGGTCTCACATGCATGTTTATAGCATGAGATTAGCCCTCTCACCATCGAAAAGGTGAAAAATTAGACCCACGAGTGGGAGAAGTATGTGGCATTTCTTACAAGTCTATTAGACTTCGTAGGTGTTCATGAAATGTTCTGGAAAGTTCATTCATCTTCGTAGTCTTTATTTGTTGCAAAAAGTTATCCGTTACACATACGGAGCATCGAAGAATTTCCGTGAATTCAATAAAACTTCTGAGCTGTTATCGGTTAATTTTTTGGATGGACCGTCAGATTTCTAGAAACATTGGAATAAAACATTGAATTTCTGGAGCTTCCCCCAAAAGCTGGACCTAATCCATTAGTTTTCAAGCTCCAGAAATTTAATGAACTATTTCAAAGTTTAAAGCCTTTCCTAGAAGTTTCAACACTTTAGTAAAAAACATTTTTACGAGCGTTTTAGTAGCACAGTTGAAATTGAAAAACAAGGACAATTTAAATTAAGGCTTCACTTAAACTTCTAACAACTCAGACGTTTTATGGACTTCGCGGAAATTCTCAGGCTTACTTGAAAATTTATCGCCGTTTCATAGTCGTAATTGTTTTAATTGACTCCTAAAAAGTTGATCATAGTTCTCTTTAGACGAAACATCTACTCAGAGGTGTTTTGTGATCTTAGATGTTTTGGAGAAGCTTTAAGTCTTACGTTGATAGAACATAACAATAGATTGTTCGTCAAACATTAGCCAAGTGTGTGTGTGTGTGTCTATACAATCAATCTCCCACTAACCGGCAGTGCTTTTATGGAAGCAACTTGTCTGCATTTCTTCAGTAATTTATATGTGATCACTATGTGCATACATTTTTAGCCCTGGAGATTGAAGGTGACAGCACTATTGAAAATTCAACGACCCATTTCAAGAATGCCTGTTCATACACGTACATTCTGAGGTCATCTTCATATACAATAAGCCCCGCATGAAAATCTTCACACATCAAATGGATATGTGAAGAGTTTTCACACTTCCAGAATCAAAAATGGAAGTTTTTGATCCTGGCGTGTATATAGTTAGGGTATATTTTTGATAATCCAAACGACCTCACCAATGCTCCTTATTTGATGCTGGAAAGCTCGTCCGGATGCAGGAGCGGGTCACTAAAAGCACAAAAAAATGGGAAAAAAAAACAATCCATCTCAAGAAACACGACCATAACACACTATGAGAGGGATTCCATTCTCAACGTCCTACTCAAAGCACTCGGAAAAACTATAATTTCACCATTTATTTAAGTTGAATGGAGGAATTTGTTTTTATACCCGCGAAAACGACGCAGCATAAGCAAAACACGTAATTTTCAAAGCACGGCTTGCTGCGATCTCGGACATCGGTTTAGACCTTTCTCTGTTCGTTAGCCAACTGTCAAATTATCCTAAGAAGTTTGAAGGGATGTATAATTTGAGGCAAGTCCGGAGAAAGTTTAAACTATCTCATAAAGGTTTTTTGAATATCTAAGAAGCCTCATAAGATTCAAGATAGTAGGAGGAGTTCTTAGAACGGGATTTCTGGAAATTATCTGAGTGGTCCACAGATTTTCGGATAAGTTTTTATTAATTTCGGGATCCTCAACAGATTTGGCTAAACAGCTCAAACTTTCAAGCCTTTTGTAAAAGTATCGAAAAAATATTTTTAAGATTTTATGATGCTTATACCTCATAACTCTTGTCAGATCTTGATTGATGATTTTCGGTGATATTAAAGACTGGAACGCGCGAAAATTGGTCGACAAAAAAATCGTTTCTTTCAGTCAAAAGTCATAATACACAAATCTTTCTTTTGGTATTTTTTCTTTTGGTAGTTGCTTATATTCAAAGGAATAAAATTTCGTTTATTCTTTTGGTTTGCCAAATTCGAACTGCCGTGTCTTCCGCTTAACCCCTTCCATTAAATTTTGCACAGTGGTCTCATCGACCGTTTTCGCCACCGAAAGCTGGTTAGATTTAAACTGCTGCTCGTTTTCGATGGATTAATTAGTTTTTTTTGAGATTCCATTTGACGAAGGCCCAATACCGTTCGATAGGGCGGAGTTCTGGGCTGTTAGGAGGTTGGTGGTCTTTGGGTACCACAACCACGTTGTTCGCAGCGTACCCCTCGATTGCCTTTTTCCCATAGTGGCAGCTCGCCAAGTCCGGCCAGAACAGCACAGGTCTATTATGTTGCTTTAGGAATGGTAGCAGCCGCTTTTCCGGGCACTCCTGGGCGTAGATCTCTTGATTGATGATTCCCTTAGTGATGAAAATGCCGCTTTTTAGACCACACGTGCATATGGCCTGCCAGACGACGTATTTTTTTTCCGGGAACTTCGATAGTTTGATGGTTTTGAAAATTTCGGGCACCTTCCCTTTTCCTGATGCGGAATAAAACTCCAGTCCCGGAAGCTGCTTGAAATCCGCCCTCACATAAGTTGCGTCGTCCATGACGACAAAGTCAAACTTTGCGAGCATATTCATAAACAGCTTTCGGGACCGCTGCTTTGCCGACGTGTTTTGTTTGTAATCTCGGTTCGCCACCTTCACCTTCTTAAACGTCGACAACCCGGCACGTTTCTTGGCCCGCTGTACAGTAGTATGGGAGACATTGAGCTTGCCAGCGACGTCCTGGATGGAGAGGTTAGGATTCTGCTTATATTTCGCCGCCACTTTTTTCGTCGTCGTTGCCAGGTCCGGATTACGATTGTCGCCGCTTTCGGGCTTCCTGGCGGTTGACAGACGCTTCCCGAACACTTTTAAAACGTTGGTCACGGTTGATTAGGCCACATCCAGCAAGTTTGCCAACTTGGCGTGCGAGAACGTCGGATTCACTTACTGCGCGAGCAAAATTTTGAGGAGCACTCTTGCTTGGACGTCATTTTGAAAACTGGAGAGCAAACGGTGAAAACTTATCATAGTAAGCAGTGTACATACACTCAATTTCCAAATGCAGCATTTCAAGTTTTTTTTAATGCATTTTTAACAGAAATACACCAATTGAAGTAGACCAATTTTTGCGCGTTCCAGACTTTAAAAAAAATCACTGGAAATCATCAATCAAAATCTAACAAAATTAAATAAACGGTGCAATGAAAATAATGAGTTTGAAGGTGTGGTTACCATGACAGCGCCATTTTTTTGTATACTGTTTGAATCATGCAATATAGTGATACCATCGATAGTTGTTTTGAGCATAACTCCCCAGCAGGCGGTCGTGGACGGATAAACTAACCACCACTTAAAAGCTATTAATGTACTATTAGATGTTACCTGCTCCTAAATGTGGTGCAGCCACCGAAAATACGACGAAAATAACGGAAAAAAGTTCAATAGCTCATCCCACTAAAATAATGAAGGTATAGTATAATCAAGAAAGTTTTGTATTTTGATATTGCAAATAACTGTGTAGAACATTATATTGCCCTTAAAATTAAAAAAAAAATGTTTCGGTGAAAAATGTGTTTCTGGAGGTTAGTTCATAGAAAACGCTCTCTATCTCAAATTGGGTAAAACATACGATTTATATGTCTTGAATAAAGTTTTTTGTATTGACTTTTTCTACAACTTTGCTGAACACATCAACTCTCTATCTCAAAATTCTAAAAAAGTTGAATTTTTATCTCACTTTGATTGATTACAAAAGTCATGCTGTCAAAATACGACGCTTGTCATATCCATCAACTTTGCCATAGACGCCATCGCTCTAGCTCCACTACTTAGGGTCCTATCAGTTTAGAGCGTTAAAATCGGCATTTTGACCACTGTGAACTAGTTTCAACATCGATACCTAAAACATAATAGGATTGGTAAAAAAATTCTAGACAAAGTTTAGTTTTTAAATAAAACAGCGAAAGGCACTCGCTTTGTTAGGTTTAGGATTTCTTCAATGAAATCAAGTCGTTTGGGTTATATATTTACTGAGTTATAGCGATAATTGACAAAAATGGGTCCACTGCCAAAGAAATAATCGACCCAATTTAATTCGCAATCAATTATAATATTAAATAATGAAACATTCTTTTCCATATTTAAATCATCCGTAACACATTATCAAGCCTCATAAAATTCACTATATTAAAAAATAACACAAACACTTTTTTTTAGGAATAATTCATAAGCCTGCCTTGAACAAGCCGCAAGTTTCCATTTCCCCTCCTCCCTCCACCTTAAACAGCAACAGCCCCACGCGGAAATTGCGGTTTTCTGGAACATCAGATATGCTTTCCTGCAATTGAGCTCGGCAATGATTGTAGCATGTTCTCGGCAGTTAATCTGCCCCCGTTTCCCCCATCCAAAACCGCTGAATATTGTGCCGGTTGAAAATTCCTCTGACCATTCGCATTAGGCCACGATTCGACATTCCGATACGGAAAAGGGGAGAAGGGTTGCAGTGCGTTTTGCGGTTAAATCTGGATCCGATTGTAATCACACAGAACGTAGAAAAAAAACGGAAAGGTACCGTGCAATGGTTATCGTAAAGGGTTTCTTTGGAGGGATCTTTCTTGTGGCTAATTACGCCAGTGGGAAATGGCGGAGGAGGTGTCTATTAACGCTTTAATAGGATGCGATTAACATAAAAGACTACTTTGTTAGTGATCTGGAGGAGACTTTTGCTCAGAATAAGGGTGATTTCCACTAAAATTTTGGACTGCATCGGGCTGGGTTGGTGTTTAATTATTTCACGTTTCAACGAACGCGACCCTGTCACAAGCAGATGAATCGGTGGCATCTTGACTCTTCAAACTAATTTTCTCAATTTCAACACCCAGCAGAGTGCTGCCACTGTCAAGTAAGTCCTCAGTCTGTAGGGGGAAATTCTCGAATCGATTTTCGCCCTTATTCGCCCCAGCCAGAAGACGAAATAAGTGCTTCCCATTTTCATAACTTTCAAATACTCGGAGCTCCGTTTTCGCCTTACGACGACGATGAAAAATACATGAGCCAATAATGTCAATGTTGTCCCGTTTCAAATGTCTAAGGGAGAGGCAGCTTCTTTCAGTTTGGAGAACTCAGCCCACTTACAGTACTGTTTGCATAATCGAAAATGGAGGAAAAGGATGCCGACGACAAAATTGGTTCTTTGTCCCCCCTCCAATAAAAGTCTTTGTAATCGAGTGGGACCGAGTGAAATTCCCTGCAATCAGCAGTTTATCTCATTTCAGTTATGGTGATCACGCCATCGTTGGCACGGGCGAACCTCTTCAAATGCCAACATTATCACATGTTCAGCATGTTCTTCTCTGTAGCCAACATCTTCCACAAGCTGACCTTCATAATGGGAAATGAAGCATGATACATTTCTCATATTTCACATCTCCGATCCACCCTACTTGATCGGCAATGCCACAACAACTGCATTCGGAAACCCCAGCTCTTTTGAGCGAACTAAACTGCAGACTTAGGAAATTCATTCGGTTTGGCCCAATGTGCCAAAGCTATTCAGTGTAACAATATAAAAATAACACCAGCCAAACGGCAAGACATCATTCGCAGACCACCATCTCAGCAGTTGAGATCAGTCCAAAAATCACTGGAGCGCAGTTTATTCAATCAAGCACTCAAGAAATGAAGGTAATTACAGCTTACTCGTGTTGCAGCTCACAGGTTAAGTAAATTCGATTTGACTTATTTTCTTTCCAGGTGTTCGTTGTGTTGTCTATGGCTTTGGCCATTGCATCATGTGCGGCAGTCGACGGTTCCTCGCAAAAAGACAAACGTGGCCTACTGGAAGAGGGATTTGGTGGACACGAGTCCTTTGATTTCGGCGGCGATCACCAACAATCCTTCGATTTCGGTGGTGGCCACGAACAATCCTTCGACAACGGTGGTGATCACCAGGAATCATTTGGCAACGGCGGCGGTCACGAGCAGCACACATTCACCGAAGTTACGAAAAATGTGCCAGTTCCATACCCAGTTGAGGTTGAGAAGCGCGTCCCAGTTGAGGTGAAGGTCCCATACCCAGTCGAAGTCGAGAAGAAGGTTCCAGTCTACGTGGAGAAGAAAGTGCCAATCTATGTCGAAAAGAAGGTCCCAGTCCACGTAGACCGTCCAGTCCCCTACCCAGTTGAGGTCAAGGTGCCAGTTGTCCAGAAGGAATACGTCGAAGTGCCCAAACCATACACAGTTCATGTTGAGAAGCACGTTCCAGTGTACATCAATAAGCCAGTGTACATCGAAAAGCCAGTGCCAGTGACTTTCCTCATCAAGAAGACTCAGAAGAAGGGATGGTTCTAAGAATGATCGTTACCTAGCTGTTTAGTTCTGGAGGTAGTAAAAAATGTTGTAAATATTGAAATGAAACAATGCGATGTTTTCAATAATGTTGAAAGAAAATTTACTCCACCCGTGTCGTTTTTTTTGCTCACTCAATACTTTCATGTTTCTACCTCAAGGTTTTCTTAAAGACACAACTAAAAAAGCAAAACCAAGTGGGAGGCTCGATTCCGATTTTTGATGGAAAATTTCTTGAGTATGATTGAAGTTGCTAAACAATTATAATTTTGCATTCGTTTCAATAGGTCACGTTCAGTGTAAATAACCGTGGAATCGGTCAATTCCATGCACTTACACTCAGATATAAAATGGGCGGTATTGGGTCATTTAATCAAATTGTTGGTAATTGATTCAGTTCAATAAACTGGCATCTGAAAAGAAAACTCAGTTCAGTGAATGCGTGAATATATCACACAACAGCAGGCAAGAAAACAATATTTATTGACCAAGCAAAAAGAAATAAGAAAAATACCAAACTAGACTTATTAAAACGGTCATACTGGACAATTTCCGATTGTCAAAAATATCAGTTTTCATACTTGAAGCGATAAACACGGACGATTATCAGGGTAAGACAGGCAGTAAATCAAATTTTATTACGAGCCATCCTTAAAATATACTTACCTCATAGATCAAGGTTTTGTCAAAATGCAATCTCGCTTTTTCACTTAATTTAATTTTGTTTTTCTTTTAATCCTCAATTTCTACACCTCAAAAATTTTGCATTTTCTTCTCAACTTTTTCTTATCTTCTTTTACTTCTATTCTTCTGCTTTTTCACTTCTCTTTTTCAGCTTTTCCTCTTCCGTCTGTTTTTTCCGCTTCTATTCTTCCACTTATCTTCTGCTTTTCTTCTTCCACTTCATCTTCTCGGTTTCTCTCATCCGCTTTTTTCTTCCATTTCTCTGTTGCTTCCACTTATCGTTTTCTGCTCGTCTTGCTCATTTTTTTTTCCAATTTTAACCTTCCGTTTTTTCAACTTTTCTTTTTTACACTTCTCGTTTTCCACTAGGTATCTTCCGCATCCATTCTTCTGCTACTTTTCTTCCATTTTTTCTTCCTCTGCTTCTCTTCTTGCGCTTCTCATCATCCACTTGTATTTTCCCGCTTTTCTGCTTCCGATTCTATTCTTCCGGTTAACTTCTTCTGTTTTATTTCTTCCGCTAATCTGCTTACGTTTCTCATCTACCGCTTCTTTTATAGTGTTTCTCTTCTTTCTTTTTTCTTGTGTTATTTCCGCACTTTTTCGTTATTTTTTTCTTCCGTTTCTTATCTTCTCTATATTTATACTTTCGCTTCTCTACTACTGCTTCTCTTCTTCCATTTGATTTCTTCCATTTCTCTGCTTCCACCTCTCTGCTTCCACTTCTCCTCTTCCCCTTCGCTTCTTACACTTCTCTTCATTCATTTTTTTAACACCTTTCTTCTTCCGCTTTTTTCTTCGGTTTCTCGTATTTTTCTCCATTCATTCTTTTTCACTGTATTTTCACAAAATTTTCTTTCCAACTTTTTAATTTTTATCTTACTCCTTCAATGTCATCTTGCTTCACTTCTTTGTTTGCACCTTCAGTCCTACCTACATTCACTTTTTCTCATTTACTGGATCCTCTGAATTATCTTCTCATTTTCCACTGCATCGTTTGTGTCACCAACTTCCGTTTATTTATCCTCTTCATATGTTACTTGCCACATTTCTTTATTTGCATCCACAAGAAAATGGTTCGATCATAAAAACTCTTCGGACCAGCGAGTACTCACTCGCCTACGCATTGGCCATACAAGGTCTATTGAAGATCCCTACCGTATGCATACAAGGCTTACGCACGAATTTCTATGCCTCACAGGCGGCACGCGGCTTACGCACGAATTTCTCTGAAGAATTCCCTACATTGACTACTCTGAACACGCACGAATTTCTACTGAAGAATTGAACTCCACCAGTATGCGATTGTTGCGGGACGGTCGTCGATGTCCACCAAATAATCTTGCACTGCAGAATGTTCGAAACAGCTAAAACGAAATACGAAATCGATCCGACCTACCTCAATGCGGCGTTATGTAACGAAGATGGTAACAGAAAGTGATTGTTGAAGTTCCTGCATGAAATCAATGTGTATCAAAGCTTGTGAGGAGAAGATTTTGTAAACCTCCTGCAGTTTCAAGTTCAGTTTCAATCCATCCCAATAGATTGCTAGATATTTCCAATCTTCGTACGTGTAACTTCCACATAATGCATGTGTTTTGACGAATAATGCCCCACCATGTAAGACTTGGTCGACATGTTCTCAGCCACTGAGATCTCGCTGGTAGGACGTGTAATTAATGTCGTCGGATCTTGTGTCCTCTCCACCGCATTTAATACACCCGTAACCCTACATTTCTGCAGCATGCCCCGATCTAAAGGGCGAACACGAAATTATTGCGACACCGAAAATGTCATGCCAATTTTCTTATAATGTTTAGAAACAAACCAAAATTGTAGGGTAGTTTTATACATATATTTACTTCACAAATCAAAAGAAAAGTTAATCGATGGAGCCTTGAGTGTAAAAATTGAACGCATTTTCGCTTGATGCCCTCCATCAAAGTCTTTACAGTGTCATCCGGTACCAGTTTCTCAGTTTTTTTTTCCATTTTCGTAACATGTCCTTCTCGTCTTTGACTGTTTTCTTGCTCTTCCGAAGTTCCCGCTTCATCATTGCCCAGTACTGCTCCACCGGGCGCAGCTCCGGACAGTTTGGCGGATTCATGTCCTTTGGAACAAAATGGACAGAATTGGCCTCATACCACTCCAGGACACTTTTAGAATAGTGGCATGATGCCAAATCTGGCCAAAATAGCGGAGCTTCGTCGTGCTGCTGCAAGAACGGCAAAAGGCGCTTCGACAAGGCACTCAGATTTGTAGATCTCGCCATTTACTGTGCCCTTGGTCACGAAAGGCTCACTCCTCAGTCCGCAAGAGCAGATGGCCTGCCAAACGAGATATTTGGAGGCGAATCCCGACATTTTCTTCTTCTTAAATTTGTCGTCCACATAGAACTTGCTCTTGCCGGTGAAAAACTCCAACCCCGGAATTTGCTTAAAATCGGCTTTTATATACGTTTCGTCGTCCATCACACAGCAGCCATATTTTGTCAGCATCTTCTCGTAGAGCTTCCGTGCCCGAGTTTTAGCCGTCGATTGTTGCCGCTCATCGCGGTTTGGGAAGTTCTGTACCTTGTATGTATGTAGTCCAGCTCTCTTCTTTGCATTCTGGACGAAGCTCTGCGACATGCCGATCTTTTTAGCCAAATCAAAGCTTGAGACGTTGGGATTTGCTTTATTCATCCGCTTCACCCTTCCCTCCGTCTTTTTGTTCTCCGGTCCCGGTTTTCTTCCAGCTCCTTTGCCGTGATCCAACGTCAACCGCTCCTGGAACCGCTTCAACACTCTGGAGATTATTGGGTCATGAATGTTCAACATTTTTCCCAATTGCCGGTGCGACAGGTCAGGAAATTCCAGGTGTTTGGAAAGAATTTGTTCTCTCGACTCGCGTTGGTTCACCTCCATTTTCGTTGAATCGAAAAACACGACTTCAAGTTTGACAGCATGTAAACAATACACATCAATGAGAAAGTGTGCAAAATTTGGTTGATTTTTACCCGATGGTAAAAAAAGTTATGCCCTGTTGAATGTGACACAATAATTTCGTGTTCGCCCCCTCTTATTTAGTTATGCAAACCAATCTTCTCTGTAAAGAGTCAACATACCTTCCACAAACTGGCGCTCGTAGCCTCTGATAGATTTCTACACACAAGAAAGAAATATTGTTTTAATAAAAGTTTGACACTTTACTTCTGAAAAGTGATTTCTTTTCATTGAATTAAAAGTAAAATCATCTACTACGAGAGTTATGCGTTTGATTTGAAAGTATATTATTTCGGTTCAGTGTGTAAATTTAAAAGTGTGTTATTTTAACATGAAACATGAACTGTCAAATCCACCAATACAAAGCAAGTTGTCGTCGTTGTCTTCGTCGTCGATTGTTACAGTACAAACATATAGAGAAAGTTTCAAAGAAATTGCTCGCGATTATCAACCCAACTGGATGATGGCGGTAGAGATTTTCGATGACGATACTTTCCTTGAAGCGGATAATAGTAACAATCTCCATCTGAAGGATTGGTACGTAACTACACGAATGTTAATATTTTAGTTGAATTAATCATAATTAATTTATTATTTGCAGCGCTGCGACAAGCAACGACGAACGGCAGTAGATGCCAGATGTTGCTTAGGTGCATTTGGAAGATATTGTCCGACATGAATCTCTCATGATGTAAAACGATGGTTAAAAGTTCATTTTGCCATAAACATAATTTGCTCCTATTTTAAGCAATGCTATTCGATTTGTCAGTTCTACAATTAATCTGAAAATAAAAAAAAAATATTTTGAAACTTTTTTTTTTTATTTTAATCCAAAAAGCACATTTTTATTTTTATTGCCCGACACTCTGTCGATAAAAGTTCATTTTGAAATGAAAATAATTTTGTTGCATTATTTTTTTTTCCGTAAACCTCTGCGGTAAACTGCACTGAAAAGTTTGAAAATTATGTTTTTAATAATATCTGCAAAATTTGCGAATGAATAATTCTAAATTTTGTTACACACCTCTTGCTCGTGGCTACCTTCTTTGAAGCTATGCTTTGTGATGCATATTAAATATGCATCATCTCACACAAAAAAATTAAAACGAGACTCCTATATTGAAAGGTTAGACGTCGTCCTGCGTCAATAATATGCGTCAGGATACAACTCGGCAGTCTGTTTGTCAAGTTTTATCAATATCACAATAATTTGTGAATCTTAAGTTGAGGCTTTATCGAAAAACAAAAAAACAGTAAAATTTTCTATAAAAGAAACATTCAATTTTGCATGGAAAGCCGTTCTGGTACATGTCAAAACTTGGTTGGAAACGATTTGATGAAAAAGAAAACTCTTTATCTATGAGTACTCGTTTCTCTAACATGGGACTGGATCGTAGCAAGCGTTGCCCGCGGACGGTTGAGTTTTGCGTGAGCTGTCACGTTTTATTTTTCTCTGTTCGTTTTATACCCCGTTCGCACTACAACCTATATTACGTGATATAGAGTATCTTGATATCAAATGCCATGCACAGTATTTCCAGTGAAAACTAGATGTATAGATGCTCATATCAAGATAGTCTATATCACGTGATATAAGTTGTACTGTGAACGGGGTGTTAGATAAATCGGTATTTGTGAATTTGGCTTCGGAAATTTGAGCAATGAGAGTAGTGGCTGTTCTGCGATTGCTGTTCAGGTAGTCTAGCTCATCTAGCATTTCAAAAAGTTCCGGGTGTAATTATTTTATAATATGTTCTGTTACGAATTGTTTTGGAGTTGTCTTGAAGCATGTTAGTAAAAGGAAGATTGTTTTTCAATAATGAGAATAAATGAAGAATTGTTCAAGTGTTTCCGCATCAAAGTGTGGTACCGGCATGGCTAGGAGCACAATTTCAGCAAAACAGAAGAAGTATCTTTTCAGTCATGGGAGTCGAAATGGTAGTGCTGGTAGACTTTTTACGGTTCAATTTCTGTACAATTCCGTATCGGGATGAGTACGAACGAAGCATCATCAAGATAAGTAAACGTTCATTAAATGTTCTACATTGAGGGTTAAAGGGTGTCCACGATGAAATTGCCACACACAAAATTGATTCGCAAAATTCGAGTTTTCATCCGATTGCCATCAAATTTTCAGGGGTTAAGAAATAACTATTAAACTTTATTTTACCATTTTACTCGTATTTTATTTACAGTCCATACGCAAATGCCCGCACCTTGGCCTTAACCCCGGCCATAAGATTCTGCACAACCTGTGAATCAACCGTTTTTTGACTCTCCATTTTATTTACCCAGAAGAGTCACGTCACTACAGGTGACTTTTCTCACTTCATGAAGTGACAAACTTCACTTCGACTCTGGGAATACTCCTGATTAACACATCGGTCAATAAGTCCCGGGCCTAGCATTTTTTTTCCAAAATTAAATCTTAAATCTTTTTTTAGAGTGATACAATCATTCCAAAGTTTCTTTAGCTTTTCGATACCACCGGTGCAAAACGATTTATTGAGACCTTCAAAATATGCTTCAGTTTCAGCAATCACTTCCTAATCTGAGCCAAATCTCTTTCTACGGAGCATCTTTTTGAGTTCTGCGAAGAGCCAGTGCTGCTGGGGGCCAGATCTGGAGAATAATGTGAGTGCGGTAGCAATTCGGAACCCTATTCGACCATTTTTGCGGCTGTTTTTATTGACTTGTGACACGGTTCATTGTCTTGATGAAAGAGCATCTTTTCCTTCTTCAAATGAGGCCTTTTCTTGGTGATTTTGGCCTTCAAACGATCCAACAAACCGATATAATAGTCGCTTGTTTTCCATATTCCAAGTAGTCAATGAATAAAATTCCATGCGCATCCCTACATACAGAGGCCATTAACTTCCCAGCCGATGTTTGAGTCTTTGGACGCTTTGGACGGCTTTCTTCGTCTGCACGTCACTCAGCAGAATGCCGATTTGATTCCGGAGTGAAGTTGTGAATCCATGTTTCATCCATTGTGATGTATCGACGCAAAAACTCCTTCATTTTTTCGCGTGAACATCTCCAAATAGCTCTTTGAATCATCGACTCGTTGTTGTTTTTGCTCTGGTGTGAGGAAACACGGCACTCATTTGGAAAACTACTTTTTCATACCCAAATGTTCGTGTATGATGGTGTAAACACTACCTTTTGATACTTTCAGAGTATCAGCTATCTCTTACAACTTCACTTTGCGATTGCCCATGATGATTTTCAGGATTTTTTCAATATTTTCCGGAATAACTGCCACATTTGGCCGGCCAGGGCGTTCAGCATCATCGGTGTCCGTACGACCCCGTTTGAAATTGACAAACCATCGTTTGGTGGTCGTTTTCGATGGGGCAGAGTCCGGATAACATTTTTCAAGCCAAGCCATTTTGTATTAAATTAGATTAGATTATATTTGAGTACTGGTTTCCCTACCATGGATAACATGCTTGAATTCCAATCGAACAATATTTAAATTAACAACCTCAAGTGTAGTCCTACGTCTGTCCGGTTATGTTTCACACATTACCAACCCATTTTTTTAAACGACTCCAATAATCTCCAAGGCGTATAACAAATAAAAACAATAGAAACATAACATCAGTATCACCAAAAAACGTTGCAATATCGGAAACACGATATTCCAATCCAACCCACTGTGCCCTCACACATTGGTACGTCATCCGTCGGAAATGAATATTCATTCATCCTTGCTGCCGTGACAGCGATTTCACATTTCACCGAGCACTGCAGCCTCAGTAACCCCTTCAACTTTGCACTGCATGGGCCTATGATGCTGCCGTCTTCGTCCTACCACTAGTGCATCGATTCAATGTCCGTCTATAAATCTGTTAACAGGCGAAAGCTTAATGCTGTCTCTCGAGCGCTCCAATGGTGAAATCTTCACGGCAGTGTGTGATGTGACTTGCTACCAATGGCTACCAATGGCTACCAATAGGGATATGTAGTCTAACGAGCATCGGTCCACGCTCGAACGATGAATGACGACGACGGTGACGATACCGCTAAGCTCTAAACAACATCCTCCACCGAAGGAGACGTGATGCCCGATACAATGTTCTAATTAGGATCTCAAGCGTCATAGAGAGGGAGGTTTTCGAAGGAAGTGTATTGTTGAGCTTTTAATAGAATGGGTCGGATAATGGTGCTTCAACTAATTGGAGTCGTGTTTCGAGTGAAAACTGTGCTGCACCGTTGATGCAAATTGTTTCCTATGGCATGTATTATAGGGGTGCAAAATTGCCTAAATGGTCGCCTTACCCGGTAATGATGTATGTATGGAAATTTCATTGACTAACGAGTGCTTCGTTGAAATTTGAGCTCAAATGAACTTTATCAGGAATTGGCAATCACCAAAACTGAACTTGTAGATGTTGTTTTGTGAGTATTCGCTGCCTATACTTTGGAAATAACTGCTGAGCGCGTTGGACTCAAATCAGAATTCCATAGCGTGAATAACGGTAACCAATTCATCGTAAATGTGAAACCGGATGAAAATCATTACTTTTATTCGATGGTCGAAGCAAACTGGATGTGTTGGTCGATGGATGTGATTGATATGAGTCACAGTTGTTAGATACATCCAGGTTTTCATTTATTAGTTCTTTTTATAATTTGGATCAAACAGTAAGTGACAACACGGATTGTGATATAACTACGATAATACATTTGTACAAAACCAGTGAAATTACGAGTAGGATAATTCTAAAAGTTTTTCTGTGATAAAGAAATAAAAAATAATGGTTTCCTCAGTGACAGTGTTCTGCTGATAACCCAGTCAACACTAAATCGCATATGATAGGGCATATGAGTACAACGTGGAGGCGATATACGTTCATTCGTTCATTTAACTCCATGTTGAATGTACGCATACTGCCTCGACGTTATATTCATATCCGTTATTATATGCGATCTTGTGTTTACTGGGAAAAGTGTGTCGAGCCCATTCTCACACTAATCAACAAAGATAGCATTGACCATAGCGCGCTGATTGAGAAATTCAACATGGAAGCTGCGTGTGCCAAAACGAGCAATTGAGGTTCTGTCTCAACTTTAAGGTGAAACTCCCTTGAATCCTCGGTATTCAACATGCATGTAGTAGTGCAAACACTTTTTTTGCTCTTATGTGGTAATATTGGTGGATCATGAAGAAAACGGTCGTGGTTGCCAGTAATTTTAATTTTCCGTTACATCCACATAATTATTCCCCACAATTTTAAAATTCTTAAAAAAGCATGAAACCTCAAAATAAGAATCCTTTTCAAAGGTCGGGGGAGTCAGGGGCATAATTAGGAAGCTAAATACTAAGCCATAGATCTTGTTGAACACAAATATTGGTGAATTTTACACGTTAATGTTTAGTTCTTATTTGAATCATAAACTAACGGATGAATCGTTGATTAGATGGCTGATACATAAAATGTAGTTAAAATGTTTCATATTGCACATCTGCGATAATAAATGGGATTTTTGCAGTTTGAAAACTGATTCCAGGGACCTTTTCACGTCATATTGAACTCTGACAGCCAACGACAACATCATTCGATTGCCACATTTTTGTTAATTTTTTCACAGGAATCAACTTGAAAGTGTTTGACTTATAATAATGATCCCTTATTTTAAAGTACTTTGAAGTTACTTGGGTACTTACCACAAACACAAAGAGATATTATTTTTTTGCGAATTTAATAGGGATGAATAGATTTGCTTTGCTTTACTTATATTTCAATATAACTTTTAACAGAAATCTCATCATGGGCCACCTTTATGCTAGAAAAAGAAGCCGTTCCAATTGAAAACGGCAATGAAAATATAAATGTTTAATAATAATTGAAATAAAAATTGGTGTAATTATAGTAACATATAATGAAAAAAAAATTGACTAAGAATAAAATGTAAAATTCAGCTGAAAATAATGAGTTCGAAGGTGTGGTTACCATGACAACGCACATTTTTTGTACTGTTTGAATCATGAAATATAGTAAGACCATCGATATTTGTTTTGTGCATAACTTCCCAGCAGACGATTGTGGACGGACTAACTAACCACCACTTGAAAGCTCATATAATGTACTATTAGATGCAGTCAACTTTATCTGCTCCTACCTGCTCCTAAGTGTGGTACAGCCGTCGAAAATACGGCGAAAAAAACCGGAAAAAGTTCAATAACTCATTCCCCTGAAATAATTCAGGTATAGTATGTTCTAGAAAATTTCGTATTTTGATATTGCAAATAATTTTTGTAGAACATTATATTGTCCTTAAAATTAAAAACAAAATGTTTCGGTGAAAAATGTGTTTTTGGAGGTTAGTTCTTACAAAACGCTCTCTATCTCCAATTGGGTGAAACATACGATTTATATGTCTTCAGCAAAGTTGTTTGTATTGACTTTTTCTACAATTTTGCTGAAGACATCAACTCTCTATCTTAAAATCCTAAGAAAATTGAATTTTTATCTCACTTTGAGGGGGATTGATCACGAAAATCATGTCGTCAAAATATGAAGCTTGTCATATCCATCAACTTTGACAAAGGCGCCATCGCTCTAGCTCCACTATTTAGGGAGCTATGAGTTGAAGCGTTAAAATCGACTTTTTGACCACTGTGCATGGGTAGAAATAAAATTAATTAACCACGCGTGTATTCCGCAATCGGACACAATCGGAAACACTCGGCTGTGGTGTTTACCGAATCATCATACACGGTGTCTGAAGCCAAAACACGAGCACTGGCATTGGTGTTGAACCCACCACGTTGCGTGTAAGTCTGGAAGCACGAAGTCAAAGTGGTGAACTTAATACACGCGCTAGCGTTTTAAAAAATAGCTCGGCGTGCAGTGTAGTGTTTGGACATGGCTGCTCTTCTGTGCATTGGATCAGCCATTGTAACACTGCTGACTCCTTAACGGTATTGGGCTCGTCGGTTGAGCAAAGTATTCGGTGGTGCAAACGCTAGCACCGATCTACAATGTACGTCACAAAGCCCGATTCCAGCGATTATGGCTGAGGTAGGTACATTACCGTTCGACCTCCAGTTACAGCAAGCTGTGATTCGAGTAGCATTCCGAATGCTGGAGAAAGACCATAAAAATGTCGATCTTCCAGTTGTGCAAAGAGTGTCTCACTGGTTTAGGATAGTTGATATGCAACTTCCTAACATCGCCGTTCAGATGCGGTTAACCAATCGAATGTGGTATGAACCCAAGACATATATTGTGTGGGACGTGAAGCGACAGGTTAAAGCTGGAAATTCACCGTATAGGGTGCGTCCCATAGTACAGGAGTTGTTGACAAACCGCTTTCATCGTGCTACGGCTATTATCACGGTCGGATCTAAGCGTGAAAATACAGTTGATGTAGGATTTTTTAATAGCAGCATGCAGAGAGCATTAAGTCTTCCGGCACAATGCAGTGTAGTTTCGGCGGAGGCCTATGCGATAAAATCGGCTATCAACGCAGCGCGAACAACAAATGAGCTAATCATCCTTTCGGACTCTGCTCTCTGTCTTTCGGCCATAGAATGTGGTAAAATCTCAACATCCTAGGATACAGGAAATTGAATACCTAATAGGTTATCGTCCGATTTACCTTTGATAGATTCCCGGCCACAACGGCATCCACGGCAACGTAGAAGCAGATCGGCTCGCCAACGAAGCTTGAAATAGCTTACCAATCGAACGTCGCTGTCACAAAAGAGGATGTCATTAAGGCAATGACTCCAAGCCATCCATCAACGAGTGGGAAGAAAGTTGGAGGCAGCTAACAGAAATTAAACTATTAGAGATTAAACGTGAAACAAAAAAGTGGATCGATCAGAATAATTCCGCTGATCAGCTGATCAGAAACATCTTCTCCACTAATATACGAGTGTTGTGGGACAGTCGTGGATGTTCGGCACATAATCCTGCACTGCAGAAAATTTGAAGCGGCCAGGACAACATATGGGATCGATACCTCGAGCCTTTATTGGGCTTTGTGCAACGACCATGATAGCGAAAAGCGATTGCTGAAGTATATGCATGATAGCAACATTTATCGGAAACTATGAAAAACGAAGACAGAGGCGAATTTTAAAAATTCCAAGGACAGGAAGAAGAACAGGAAATTTATGAAAAAAGATCAAAAGGAACGAAAAAGGAAGACGATAGCTCCCCGCTAAGTCGTGAAATAGCATAATGGAGGAAAAAACTAGAAGGGACAGCCCAATGGGGTTGTACGCAAAGTTGACGTAGGACTACGTAGTAACATTGCAATGTAAGTGCTGTTTTTAGCCATATGCTGCGACATCTCACTTTCACTTTACAATACTTTCTCAACAATATTTGAAATCCTATCGAAGGTACGGACTCTATCCAACGCACTAAAACGAACTAAAACACTTTTAAGTACTGATTGGAATTTGAAGAGAACATTACCAACATTAAACAACTTGTCATAAGAGGATTATGTCTGTAATAGGGAAATCATAACATGGCAGTAACCAGCGTTTTTTTACATTAAATTCCATTTTATTTCAATTTTCAGGTTGTGATCCAATATTTTTACATTGCAAGTGATCCACTTAACGTTATTCAGTCTTTGGTTTAATATTTGATAAGCCATTAGCTAGTTTTCCTATTTAGTTTTTGACATTTTACAGTGTGAACAGTTTGTTCTATTTAAATTTTCTTACTATCTAACTACCTTAAGCCTAACTTATCCTACTATATACAAAATTATGGGTAAAGGTTCCTAATTTGTTCATACTCAGAGATAAGAGTCCTAGCTTGATGTCGACTGCAAAGAGAATCCAGTCTGTTATTTATTAGGTCAAGATTTGCCAGCCGATGGACCTCGGCTGTCCTTTTGCGCGGTGGCAGATTGAGAATCATCTTCAGGAACTTGTTCTGCAGAACCTGGAGCTTCTTCCGATGAGTTTGAGCGCATCCCTTCCATACTGGAGACCCATACTCCAGCATAGGCGCAAAAATCTGCCTGTACACAGCCAGCTTGTTAACGGTGGATGCTTTCGACCGATGGTTAATGATCGGATATAATCGTTTGAGCATCATGGTGCCCTTGGTAACTCGGTCATTCACATGTGAGCGATAGAGAAGCTTGCTGTCGAGAATCAAGCCAAGGTAGCGAATCTCAGAGGACCACTCAATGTCTGCGTTCAGGATCTTGATCTTCGATGCGGGTTTGAGCCGGTCGGTGTTGCGGTGTGGAAACACAATTGTTTGCGTTTTGGTCGCGTTCACACATATCTTCCAGTCGGTGAGATATTTGATGTAGGCCGGTCTGGAGCTTTGATACGAGGGTTCGTATAGCTCGTCCTTTGTAGCTGATCGCAGAATCGTCAGCAAAAAGCGATAGTGTTCTATCTTGTGGAAGAGTTGGGATGTCAGATGTGTTCAGATTGTACATAATGGGTCCCAGAATGCTACCTTGGGGGACACCGGCGGGTACCGCATACGGATCGGAAAGTGCGTTGCTTACACATACTTGGGACGTTCTACCGTCGAGGTAGTCTGAGATCATCTTCACCAGTTGGGAAAACGGAATTGGAGAAGCTTGTGCACTTAGCCGTCGTGCCGTTTCCGCTTCTCGATGTCCAAGAGCGCCATGACTGTTATCTTCGATACCAACTTGGCCTGGTTAACCAAGTTTGTGACCCGTTTGAGTTGGTCCACCGTCGAGCGTCCTCGCCGGAATCCAAATTGTTCCTTGATAAGAATGTCGTTCGCCTCAGTGTGACCGAGGATTATGGTGTAAATTAGCTTCTCAAACAGCTTGCTGAGCGAAGAGAGCAAACTGATCGGATGATAGCTTGACGGGTTAGTTGGGTCCTTCCCCGGTTTGAGTATCGGTACAGCCTTGGACCGCTTCCAGGCAGTTGGGAAATATCCAAGCTCCAGGCAACGATTGAAAACGTTCACCAAGAGAGTGTGCACTTTCGGTCCCAGATTCTTCAGGACGATGTTGAAGAGGCCGTCAAATCCCGGTGCCTTCATGTTCTTGGTGGCCTTGATGGTATTCACCAGCTCGTCCATCGTGATTTTTGGTCATCTGGTAGCTCGCTAGGCGTACAAGCCAGCTGGAAGACACTCTCAAATACCGATGCTTCCATCGGACTGACAATATCTCGACCCAAATTAGTGAGACGCCATAAAATGTTGAGAAATAGAATTGGACTTTTCGATGGTCGTTATATAAACATCATTTGATACCCTTATGGGTGGGATGGGCTTAGGCTTAATTTTAAGTACTTTCGTTAAACGCCAGAAAGGCTTAGAGTAAATAGGTAAACTTGAAAGGTCTTTTGCAAATTGTTTGTATCTAAGTTTTTCCACCCTAATGGTAATGATTTTGTTTAGTTTTTTGAAGAGTATTTTCCTAGCTATATTCTGCGTTCTTTGGAACTGCCGCCTAATACAGTTTCTACGGGATATTATTCGCCTGGTCTCGTCATCGAGGTTGGTAACCGTACATGTCATCGGAGTTGTCGGGATGAACTGCTGCTCTGCCTCGCCGATATGGTCGGAGAGCGCTTGCAGTACGTCGTCGATGTCCTCCGTCGTCGATAGTGTTGGATTTCGCTCACTCGGTCCTCAACAAGACGCTGGAACGGAGGCCAGTCGACTGGGTGGTAGTTACGCCGTCGATGCTGCTGACGTTGGTCGACGGTTTGGTTCAATTCAAATACCAGCTGGTAGGTGGTCGGGAAGATAGATTCGGCGCTGCGCATAAGGGTAGGGTAATTGTCCGCCATGTTCGTTAGAGGCGATATCGCGAGTGGTTCCACATTCCAGGGCTTGAGGTAGAAGGTAGGTGAGTCCGGAGGGATGACTACGCAGTGGCCCGCCTTCAGATCCTCGGCCAGCACTGTTCCGTTCTGCTGTTGTTCCTAAAGTTGCCCCACAGTGAGTGGTGGGCATTGAGGTCGCTGGCGAGGGTGAACTTTCCCTTCCGACGAGTCAGTTTTTGAATGTCGTTCTTGAGACGCACGGGTGTGCCGTCCGACTCCTTGCACTGCACTGGACAGTAGATAGCGATAAAAGTGATGGGATCATCGGGTGACGCCAGCTCAACCCCAACAGCCTCCACGAACGATAGACGGAAGTCAGGTAGCATTCTGTACTGTAGTCCTCTCCTAACGGCAATGGCAACTCCACCGCCTTTTTGCGCTCGAGCTCAGTCAAGTTTCCTAATAATTTCATGTGATCGGGCAAGCGCCAGTCATACTCCGGTTTGAGGTGCGTCTCAGTTAGAAACACAACGTCCGATTTGATGGTGTTGCAGGAAATCTAAGAGTTCCAGCTTTTTACTACCCACCGAGTCGGGCATTCCAATTAAGAACGTTGATGTTGAATGTTGAAACTCATCATGAAGTGCATCATTAGCTACCATCATTTTTTGCATTTCACTGACGAGAGTTGTCAGGTTAATGATTACCTGCGACAAACCATCCGTTGGCCAGACTGGTGGCACGGAACCAGGCTGGCTTCCCCAGAAGCCTGGGGGCGGGTTGTGAAATCGGAGCTTGTGTGGGATTTTGACTGTTTTGCCCATCGGGTAGTGAAAGTGGTGCCGGGTTTGTTATACTCCCTCTCGCTCGAGGAAGCGGTGCGGGAATCCATTATCCCTTCTGATATCGGGTTGTTGCTTCTTCTTCTGTCTCGGCTGGCTTGCCTTCTTCCGGAGTTCTATGAACTTTGCTCGCTTGGGACACGATCGACTGGTCGACGTGTGGGCATTTCCGCAGTTCTGGCAGGTGGGTTCCTTGTCCTTCATGTCCACGATGCACTGAGCAGTGACATGTTGTTCACCGCATTTAATACAGCGGGGTTTCATATGGCAATTCCGAGCGCCATGTCCGAAGTTCAGGCAGTTGGCACACTGCGTGACGTCTTGGTGAACCGGTTTGTACCGCTCCCATTGCACGACGACATTGAAGAGGGTTCTGACGGATTGAAGCTCCTTCATGTTTGTGGATCCTTTGGCTAGCTGTACTTGATACAACTGGTCGCGACACTTGAAGGCCACGTTGTGACGGCTCATTTTGGAAACCTTCAATGGTTGAAGTTTGTTGTGTTTTAGTTCCGCTTCCACCTCGGAGACATCAAGCTCATGGAGCCCTCGTAGTACGACCTTGAAGGGCTTCATGGATGGAACATCGTGTGTGAAATATTCCAACTTCCAGATTTGCAGCGTCTCCTCCACTGACTTGAAATGTTCCGCCGAGGGAACGCTGATTTTAACCCCGTCAGCGCAGAGACGGAATTCAGCCCGCAGGCCCTTGCGAACTAGTTGGTTGAGTTTGTTCAGTAGCTCCTGTGGCTGGCCTTTCACGTAGAAAGGAGGAAGCTTCTCCATTTTGTCAATTTTTTCACCGCCGTCATCATGTAGTAGCGAAAACGGGTTGCTAGATAGCACCCTCTTAACAGAACCGTCATCGGCTTTGTTTTCGGCCGGCCGCTTGCCACCGTTTTTCCTTTGCCCACCGCTTGGGCCCGGCTTTCCCATGCTTGCGCTTGGGTTGAACGAGAATGCGAAAGACAATGCGCGAGAAAACTTGCGAACACACGAGAGAGAAAAAATACTAACGTCCGGCCACACCGAGTGCTGGTCGTGGAAGGGGAGAACATGGTTCCAATTGAACTTGGGCTTTTCACTCGGTCTTCTTGTACAGCAGGACAGCCTGAAAAATACATCACTCTGTGAAATGTTCACACCGGAAAAGTTTCATCAGCTCTGCGTCGTTGCGGATGGCCAGCTGCATGTGACGTGGTATGATTTTGGTCGACGCGTTGTCACGGGTTGGTATTTCCTGCCATCTCGAGCACTTCATCGGCCAGGTATTCCATCACCGCAGCGAAATAGACGGGAGCTCCAGCACCAACGCACTCGGTGTAGAGCCCTTCCATAGCAGACAGTGAATGCGAACGAGTGGGAGCTGCAATCCGGTGACGGTGCGTAGCTGAGCACCTACTCAACATCTTTGAGATCGCTGAAAGACTGAAGGAAAATTTCAACGTGTCCCCCTTAAATATCTTTTCCTGATGCATAGGAGACGTTCGTTACTTAAATATGAAGTCTGTGCTAGCAAAGTACTGTGTATTTGGTAAATTTACTCTGAAAAATCGGCATTATAAGACATCACCTCATATTTGCGTTAATTTCAATAGTTGAATGTTAAAAATCAATAGTTTTTAATATTTAAATCGAAACGTAGAAAATGTTCCGATCGATTGGTGCAAACATTTTGTAAATCGATCGTGAAATGACTTAGTTATTAACGTTCAAAACCTATATATTTTTCGTGACGCTCCAAATTTTCGCAATTCGAACGTGTACCCCAGTATTGAAAACATAGACGTAGTCCTTCGTCAAAATGGCCACTGTCCAACAATTTCAATAAGGAAGTTTATATATTATAGACTAAGTTTTAATAATTCAGTGTTCTTTGTTTCTCGTTGAAGAAGTAAACTCACTTGTGTTTGCCTAGTTAAGTAATTGTGTCGCTTGACAGCTTGCTGCTTGTGGATCGAGCGACCCTCTCGCACCGGGGTGCTGATTGCTCGTCGTTCGTAACAAGCTTGTTCCAATCTCTTGTGTTGGACTTAACTCGCCCTGGGGATTGAGTTTGCCGGCCATCCCAAAACAATAGGTAGTCCTCTGATGAGGTGGCGCATAAGCCATTTGTTAAATAAACCAGCTCAGTTAGCCGACTTGGCCCGGTCACAGAATACACTTCTTCTTTAGTATTTCAAGCTTATTGCTTTCACAATCAGCTTATTGCTTGCTCTCAACTTAATGTTCTAATTGCACTTCCGCAGTTATTAATTAAGAGTTTTCGATGCCAAGTACCATTTTTGCATTAGTATGATTGTGTGGCAGGTACAATCATACGCTTTTGCCCAGGGAGTCGAGAAATTTTCCTTAACGAAAAATTCCTAGACCAGACCGGGAATCGAACCCAGCCACCTCCAGCATGGTGTTGCTTTGTAGCTGTGCCTCTACCGACTGAGCTAAGGGAGGACCCTATGTACAAATTACACAAATTTTCCTATTTCTAAAACGCCTGCCTTTGCACCCAGCACCCAACCGTGAACTTTAATCAAAAATATCCACAATTTGTTTATCCCTTTCAAATTTGTCTGAACTTTACAGAATATTCATTTTGCATAGGTATTCACTCCGAAAAAAGCGACTGCAGGTGTAAAACTTACCGACGCAAAATTCATTAAAACTTTTGCAATAGTGCACCGATTAGTAACGATACGCTGCACGCGAGTTGAAAAATTTCATTTTTCAATCCCTTTCTCAGGTGCAAGCTCTCAGTCATGGATGTCATCATCGTCATCGTGAATTCTGCTTTTGCACTTTGTCAACGCCGTCAAGATTCTGTAAACTTTTTCAAACCAAGCAGCATGGTGACCTAAATTGCTTTTTTCTTGAGCAAATGACTAACGAAACACTAGAATATTCTAATGAGTTTACGCAATCCAATTTCCGCGGAACTATTTTTCGCATATCGTTTTCATCCTTTGCCTTCGTTAAACATTCATCTTGGAGAAGGGTGTGCTATAAAAATGCTAAACTCCATTAGGGGTCGATCTCGTTGCCTTGCCGTTGGACCCTTTTCACTGGTCAAAATCAGATGTCATTTACACATCTTTACGCATCTTTGCCGGCGAGTGAGCATCTTCGTTGGCCGAGCCGTCAATTCTTGGCCGCATTAGCACGGACCTGATAACACAAAGAGGAAACTCAATTTGGTTTCGACAGCTTTTTACCGCCCCGGCTCGGCCAAGACAGTGATATCCTAAAGGATTCAAGTTTGGCTTTGATGTAAGGTCCAGTAAAATTCTTTCTGAACCCATCTTAACACTGCAAATCCCTTCGTTTCGGTCTCGGACGTACGGTTCGAAATCGTCGCAAATGAGGGTCAGTTCAAAGCCACAGCAACCAACAGCTTGGCTCCGGCTGTTCACACAACCAGCACCGTAGACATACATCTGTGGCAGTGAATGTGACTTTTGAAGTTATTTTTTCCTGGTCGGTATTTGCCAGAAGCTACGAGTTCTTTAGCTGGGCTGCAATGTAGACGGGTCTTTTGCCTCCCATGACTCACTCACTCATGTGAGCGGAAGTAAAACGTGCATTGATAAATCTACTTATCGACGCTATGCTGAAGAAGGCATGCTTTTGATCTCGTCTGGAGGATTGCCGAACGAGAATGAGGTTTGGGTGCTAAAGCAAACAGTAGTGGTGCTTACCGACTTCCATATTATGGTCTCGACTGAAGTGAATCAATACTTAATGGGATCAAACGACTCGTTGGAGCTTCTCGTGGTGAATGGCAAATGTTACTGAGAGTGTTGCAGACAGTAGTTGTTGGTAGTTGGTATGGGTGTTTAACCTCTATTTTAAGGAAATAGAGTATCTTTGAGGTTGACCAACAATTTACAAATCCGTGCGTTCGTGTTGGCCATCGAAAAATCCAAATCGATTACCTAGGGAATGTACTTAAAATACCAAGATTATAAGGAGCGAGATGTTTTAGTTGCACGAAAAAGGCTGGTTCATAATTGATGCTGAGCAAACCCGATTATTAACCGGTATGATTAATGTTCACTCTTTTTTATGGACTCATCTTGACGACTGACTTTTCACTCATTGGACGGCTCTATCTTGCCAAACGAGTTCAAATATTGCCCCTGTCAGCCGTTCTCCTTATGACACCGTTAATAAGCTCAACTATTTGTGTCTCTAAAGACCCATACAACTCCGGCTTGCCCAATTTACATGTTGAAATTAGCAACCGGCACCGAAAATTATTTCGCTTCTTTGGTTCAACACAATTTCTCTCGACCCAAATTGCGTGTGTCTTTATGTTAAGTAGAGCGTCACGAAAAGCTTCTTCGTCTTCTACACTTTAAACGTTTCTATTGTGAGCAACTTTCTGATTCTCAACTGGATACATTATCACAATGTTGAATTTAGAACCGAACGATGTTCAAGGAAGTCGAGAACATTTCCAACCCGAAAGATTTCCTCCACGAAACCGGGAACCTCCGTCTCCGGCCTGGTGGAACCTATATTAGACCCCATCACACAGCCACTCTCCACTGATGAAGTTTGTTTGCGAAAATGGAGTGAATTGCTAAAACTTTCCTTCTTCCAGATAAGCTGCACACAAGTCTTTCCCCTTAAATTGGAGGAGTCCAAAAATGGTAAACAAGGCACTCATTCAGTCCGTGTATGGCGAGTGGGACTTGACGTTAATTAAGAAACCGTATGACGACGGAACGCAGACCAGATCTAGTTTCCAGATATGGGACATCAGACAGACAAAATGCGGCTGCTGCTTCACCCATCGTCAAGAGCTATTCATGAGTGGAAGACTTTTCCGCACATTGCAGGCTGGTTGGTTCATGAGATTATTATTGGAAAACATGTGATGGGAAAAGCTGAAACGGTTGAAGCGTAACATCCAGGAGTCAGACCACTCTACATGGTGTGCTGAATTAAGTGTTTCTAATTAAGCTAAAGTGTGTGCCTCTCGGGCGTATAAACTGCTCTGTGTATGCCATTCTGAGAAATTTCCCTGACGTCAGAGTGAGATATAGTCTGCAAGTCGTACAGCCTCGTTTCATTCTATTTAGTGGCTGAGTAGAGTTGAATTCCTTTTTTTCTCACAAAAGAAAGTTTACTTAATTTTCGTAGAAAGTGGATCAACTCAAAAATTGAGTAGTTTTTCCGTTAGAAAAAGGGACACTATACAATACAAATGAAAGAGAGGGTGTTTTAAGCGTGGATATCGGACTGCAATGGGTGTGGATCTCATTCTTTTATGTTGAAATCAAGAGATACTATTTATAAAGATTGTGCATGTCCATGAAACTCTAATATATTGACACTATGCATTCAATTCAAATAGCAGGGTAAGTAAAAGAAAACTATGCACACTTTTTCCCCATGCCCTGCCACCTGGTGGTGAATCTACCTATCAATCACCAATCGTAGCAACGCTGATCTGAACAGAAAAAAAATGACAGCGGTATTAGTTGATAACTAAGGTTTGTTTGTACTGCCAGCTCCATCCAGGAGCAAAAAAGTTGGACATCGTGATGGACTTCGTGTCCGCCGGATCTAGCATTTACAATATCCTTTCCATTCTGTGAAAAGGCGAGAGTGTCGAGCGGAAGCTTGACTGCGCGATCGTACAGTGCAACAGAAGCTGGAGAAGGAGACCAAGGGAAAGGTGGCCTCATCGTTCCTCCGGCCAAAAATGGTACTTGGCATCGAAAGCTCTTAACTAATAACTGTGGAAGTGCATTTAGAACACTAAGTTGAGAGCAAGAAATAAGCTAATTGTGAAGACAAAAAGTTGAAAAAAGAGATACCCCCACCTCCCACCCCCTACCAACCTCATACTAGCACTACCCCCAAAATTCCCTTTTTTCCCCCACCCATATTTGAATCATTTCACAATCATTTATTTGAGACCCCCCCCCCTCCCTCAACACACTTTAAGAGTGAAGGCCACACTGTCCCCCGCTCCGACCCGGACCAACTCCCCCATCCAATAATCGATAATTCATTCGCATCTTCATCCAAAATTAAACCTCCCCTACTTCTATAGACTGTTCCAGAAAGTATAAGCACACTTTCAAAATAACAAAAAAAGTCATGTTTTTTTTAGTTTTATTAATTTTATTTGGCAAATCATATTTGTATTTGTGTTTTATATGATATCTTACTCTCGTTTAATCAAAATATTTAATCATAGCCAAGACTCCTAACGTTTCCTCGAATATGACCCATTAGCTTCTGCACAGTGGTACTTCCCACCATTTTGACCACTTTTGGCAAATCATTTTGAAATTGTTGGATGTCGTCCGCTGGTTTTATGAATTTTCGAAGCTTTGCTTTGGTTAAAGCCCAAAAAGTCTCGAATGGCCGTGCCTCCGGGCAGTTCGGCGGATTCATGTCTTTCGGCACGAAACATACATTTTGACTTTTGTACCATTCTTAAGTGTGCTTTGCGTAATGACATGACGTCAAATCAGGCCAAAACACTACTTGACCTTCGTGCTGCCTGATCATCGGCAATAATCGCTTCTGGAGACATTCCTTAACTTATTTCTGAGTGTTCATCGTCTCCGTTCTGATGTACGGACTAGATGTTTTACCAAACTCGCATATTGCCTGCCAAACCATAACCTTCTTACCGAACTTTTCGGTAAAAATTGCCTTCTTCGTTTCGGGGATGTCTTTGTCTTCGCTCACTGTATAGAATTGTGGTCCGGGAAGCGTTTTGTAATCTAGTTTCACATACGTTTCATCGTTCATTATTATACACCCAGAATTTCTACACAATAACGAATCGTAGAGTTTGCGGGCCCGTGGTTTCTCAGACGCGGCCTGTTTTGGGTTCCTTTGGGGTTTTTTCTGCTTCCGGTATGTTTTAAGCCAAAGTATTTCCTTGGAACGCATGACGTTACTCGACGAGGTCCCTAGTTTTTTCGCAACATCCCGAACGGAAGTCGCTGGTTTTCGCTTGTAGGTATCCCTGAACTTTTTATCGATATCCGGACTAACAGGACCGGATTTCCGACCACTCTTCGGCGCATCTTCAAACGTACACTGTTCTCTGTATTTTCGAATCGCAGATCGTACCGCTTCGACGCTTACACCCTCTTCCTTGGCCAATTTTCTCAAGGAGAGTCCGCTCACAGTGCACCATTTGTGCACGATACTTTTTCGTTGTTCCGGAGTAAGACCGCGCATTTTGATAGGTAACACAAAACTGAGCACTTTCTTGATGATATGTCATTCAGAAATGTGCAAACAAAAGGAGGCAGCCAAATCATGTTGAAATATTTCATTATATTCAAAGTGACCGTTAAAATAAGGTGTGCTTATACTTTCTGGAACAGTCGTTAAATATATTAATATGTTTTTGCTCCCTCCTGCCTGGTGTCACACCCCTTTTTTTTCTCTTCTCCTCCCTTGGTAACCCCCGTTGTTCCCCCTTCCCAAAAAATCTATTTAAACCCCCTTAAAATAATAGAAAAAAAAAAAAAGGGGTATATGAGAAAAAAGGGAAAAACAAAAAAACTCATCAAAAAAAAAAAATTAATCGGATTTTTTTGAAATTTTTAAGGAATGAAGAACTACTAATGAGTTTTGATTTACAACATTTGTTTTATTCAATTTCGTCTCCCATCCCGAATGCCCGCACCTTCCTTTTCACTCCACCCATCAAATTTTGTACAACCGATTTTCCCAGTGTTTTTGTTGTTTTTACCCAAATTTTCTTCAATTCTAGCTCTGTTTTTATAGTTTTGGGATGTTTGCGAAGTTCCGTTTTCATAATTGCCCAGAATTTTTCAATTGGACGAAGTTCCGGTGAATTTGGTGGGTTCATATCCTTTGGCACAAAATTGACTCCGTTGGCTCGGTACCACTCCAATACGTTTCGAGCGTAGTGGCAGGATGCTAGATCAGGCCAAAACAGAGTTGATCCTTTGTGCTTCTTAATGAATGGCAAGAGACGCTTCTTAAGGCACTCTTCCGTGTAAATCGCACCGTTTATTGTTCCGGAAGTGATGAAGGGAGCACTTATTTCACCACATCCGCAAATCGCCTGCCAGATTAGAAACTTCTTTGCAAATTTCGATAGTTTCTTCTTTCGAACATCCTCCGGAACATCGAACTTCGACTTGGCAACGAAATATTCTTGCCCAGGAAGTTGACGGAAGTCGACCTTGACGTATGTTTCGTCATCCATCACGATGCAACCGGATTTGGTGAGCAGCTTCGTGTAAAGTTTCCGGGCGAAGGTTTTCGCAGTGATGTTTTGTTTTTCATTCCGGTTTGGGGCTTTTTGCACTTTGTAAACATGTAACCCAGCACGCTTCATGGTTTTCTGCACAAAACCGACTGACACCTTAGACTTTTTAGCGACATCTCGAATTGACATGTTTGGACGGTTCTTGAATTGTTGTACGACTTTCCTGGCCATTTTACTGTCCATTGGACCACTTTTACGACCACTCCCTTCCTTCCTTTGGACACTCAGACGCTCCTTGAAGGTTCTTATTACACGAGACACAGTTGTATTTGCAATTCCAAGCCTTTTAGCAATCCACCGGTGAGACGCCCCTGGATTTTGATTGTGAGTGCACAAAATTTTCTCACGGACAATTTCTTGTTTCGACGACATGACTGGAACTACTGAATGTATAACTATGAAACTTGGCAGATGTAAATAATACACTATGGATAAGATCTACTCAAATTTCTAGGTTTTTTACTCATACGATTCAAAAGTTACAGAAGATTTTCTGCGTGCCATTTTTATCGAATACACCCTTTAAATGAACATTACTTTGATACATAGTATTAATATGATAAACCAATTCCATTTATTTTTGAAATGAGAGAATTAGTTTTGCACGAAAAATACGAACATTCTACATGGTCATGTACGAGGATCACAAAGTAGTTGAACATGGCCAAACCACCGTCTGAGCAGCACTGAAACTTATCAAGAGACGGTTATCTGTTTACTGGAACGTGCAGTCAAGGTGTCGAAGCGGTTGACAGGTGACCAGAAACTGCGTCAGAACGTCATGAAGGCTTTCAAAATCAATCCAGTACTTTTGAACGTGGATGTGACCAACAAACTCGGTGTTGTTCACAATACAGTCCAGAGTTTCGAAGTCCCGAAAGCTCTATGACCTGATGCTGATCGAATAGATGCATCCTTATAAATCAGACCTGAGACTTGGAGCCGCGCAAAAATAATGCTCCCCGCTCAAAAGCAACTCGCTCGTGGTTTCGGTACGAAAAGGAAACACAACCGCATAGCCTTTTTGGCTAGTTATGTGCAGTGACAACATGATAAGGTCTGCCGACGCCGGTGGTGTACTGGTAAGCGTGAGTAAGCGTGACTGCTACTTGGCATCCCAGTGGGTCTGGGTTCAATCCCAGTCGAGGTCGGTGGTTTTTCTGAGGCGAAAAAGTCTGGTTCCTTCGGAAGGGAAGTAAAGCCGTTGGTCCCGGCTCAATGTGTTGATGAGTGAAATATGTAGGATCCAGGTGGTGGTGAGAGTCGTCTCTTCCTGGCGTCGGTGATTGTCACCACGTGAGGAATAGGCCGACAAAAAATAATCGAATAAAAAAAACAATAAGGTCAAAATACCGTGCTCCAACGAAATTTTATCGAACATCATAAGTAAACCGGAATACTAACTTTACTCCTATCAGAAACCAACCGGATGTTGCCATAATATCTGGCCTGATATTTGATTTAACATGCACTTCAAATTGACCCGGCATGAAGTTGACATTGGAAAGACATCGAAATCAAATTAGCTTGCATTGATCCGACACCTGGTCCACATATACATGGTGGCAAAGGTTACCTGTCAGTTTTTTGTTGTTGTCTCTGTGTATCTCTTCTACAGTTTTGTTTACCGATATGTGCATATCCAAAGGTGCAACACGTCATCTCCGAACACCAGCATGGATTTGTAAGGAAACGTTCCACAACGACTAACCTGTTGGCTTACGTTTCTTCGTTAAACACCGCACTCGAGAAGAGTCAGCAGGTCGATGCCATTTACGTTGCTTTTGCGTTCGACAGGGTGCCGCACTTTCTGGCAGTTGCAAAATTAGAAAAAATGGGATTCCCGGAGTGGTTGACACGGTGGATACTTTCTTATCTCACTGAGCGTTGTGCATTCCTACGCATTAATGGAGTGACTTCGGACCCTTTCAATGTCACATCGGGCGTACCCCAAGGAAGTCATTTGGATCCGTTACTATTTGTTCTTTTCGCCAACGATATATGCAGTACTGTTAAGTCCCCGAAGTTTATGTGTGCTGACGACCTGAAATTCTTTCGAGTAATAACCTCATTGGTAGATTGCTGTGCCATCCAAGCGGATATTGACCTACTGCTAAATTGGTGCTTACTCAACGGAATGGATGTAAATGTACGGAAATGTAGTGTCATCGCATTCTGCCGTACAAGAAACACTACCGTTTTTGACTACAAAATGTCTACTGCCACCATCCGTAGGGTTGATACTGTCAAAGATTTGGGCATTCTACTAGACAGTTAGTTAAATTTCAGTCAACATGTTGCTGCAACTACTTGTAAGGCATATGCGGTGCTTGGCTTTATAAAAGGAAACACGCAGCAGTTTGTTGACGTATATTGTTTGAAAACGCTCTACTGTTCAGTTGTACGCAGCGTACTTGAATATGGTGTGCTTGTGTGGGCACCTTACCATGCTGTCCAGAGCAGTCGGATCGAGCGAATCCAAAGAAACTTTTTGCGATACGCGTTGCGAATGCTACCATGGAATGGTTCTGTCGGTCTGCCACCATACGAACAACGATGCGCCCTAATAAGGTTGTCTTCTTTGACTAACAGGAGAGTGTTACTGCAACGTCTTTTCGTGTTTGACGTCTTGAACAACAATGTAGACTGTCCTGTGCTGCTGAGCAAAATTCAAATCAACGTTCCTCAAAGATCAACCCGCCGTGCAGATTTTCTTCGATTTCCATTGCATCGCACCGTTTTCGGACAAAACAACCCATTTGAACTTTGCTGCCGTCGTTTTAATGAAGTGTCTGTGCAATTCGATTTTAAGGTGTCAAAGACTATTTTCAAAATTAGAATAAGTACATAGTAAGAACTGTCTGTGCGATAATCTTAATTCGAAGACCAGAAATAAATAAATAGATAAATATTTCTTATTGTACGTGTAATCTTTCCTTGTTTTGTTTTGGAAAATTGTTTGTAGTGGTTTCCTTAAACACATGGATGTGAAAAGAGTGCTGGATGTGAATTTATATTTAAAGAATCTTCGACCGAATGCCGTTAAAGTTTTAATTTTAAGGAAAGAAAATACAATTAATGTTTACAATGGAAATTTGGAGTATCATGGAGCATAAGGAACATGAATTAAACCAATTCTTTCCTGGAGAAATTAAATTAATCCTCTTGAAAAAGAGAAGTTTTCATTGCGTGCATGGTTCCCGATTCAACTTCACTATTTTTTTTCGGGCAGCAGTGTAACTTTGATGCTTGACAGGATACCACCCTGTACATTACATAGCTCATCATAGTTGTGGATGGCCATGGATAGTAGGTGATGTGTCATGAAGCTGAATTTCTCGTTGTCATGAACGTCGTTTCCTGCCAATTTGAGAGCTGTCCGATACAAGTCCAGCGTCCATCATCTCATTAGTAGAGGACACTGGCACCAACGAGCTCAGCGTCGTGATTTTACCAATCAATTCTAGTTTCGTAAAGCATAAAACAAAAAGAAGGGCGAAGGAAGGAAAAAGCGACAAGCGACAATTTTGCCTTTCTTGATATAGGAACTAAAGCCTATTTGCCCGCAATTTTAAACTTTGGAAAATATCAGATATATGTGATTTGATGAAGCAGAAGATTCTGTATCTATTTGTATGTTAGGAAACATTGCTCCATTATTTTACTCTCTGTTTGTTATCCACAAGTGATATTTTGCAAATGTCATACAATTTTTTTTTCAGTAGCTTTTCATTGTAATCAGAACTACTTGGAAGAGCTCTTATTTGCAGTAATTAATATTAATTAAAAGAAAAGTTTTGTATTAGTTATAACATATAGTACTGGAGCTTTAAATGGTTCCTCACAAGTTCACATTTCACGCCTCCACGAGTCATATGATCTCAAAAGACTGCCAGCTGAAACATGGTGCGCTGGTTGGCGTAGCCTGGGCAATTTTCCAGTTTGAATTGAAAGTGAGGGGTTCGCACGAAGATTTAGTACCTGGATTCCACATTGTATATTTTCCATTCTCATTTAATTGATAATTTCAGCACGCTTTAGGATTATCTTTGCGGTCTAAAACCAATTATCTTAAATGCATGGAGCAGCACGAAAAGACTTAGAGGTTTGATTAACTTCTCAGCATTCGAGCATATCATTAAAATTAGAATTGCACTTATGAGCTTCAACTACTATTTTCATAGATTACTTAAATGCACTTATAATCAGTAAAGAGTTAAATTGAGGTATATTTATCTATGATAGTTGGAATGATTTACACTTTTTTCGAGCGTCTCCAGGAATATGAAGATATTTATACATAACTAATGTTTCCTCTCTGTAGCAAACCAGTGGATGTCAGATATGTTTTCTTCATTTATTTTCTTCTGAAGTTTACCTCGACTGCCTTTCTATACCGACGGACAGTGACAAAATTATGTTAACCAACGAAAGCCAGTGCAATATTTTCGTTTCGGACGGTCGTAGTTTGGTGTGGCGCAAATAAAATTCAGAACTGGAGTTCAACAACATTAAACCTACTGTTAAACACGATGATGGTAGTAGGTGAGCTTCTGTGGCAACATCTGCAGTTGAAAACCTTATGTTTATTGATGAGATTATCAACAGACAACTTTACATGAAGATTTTGAAAGAAAATGTGAAAAATTGCGCTGAAAAAACTCAACCTTGGAAAAGAGCGGGACAATGATCCAAAACATACCACCCATGTTGGAAGGGAATGTATCCTTTACAACGTATCGCACAGAATTAACGCTCCACCGCAGTCTCCGGATCTCATTCCTATTGAACATTTGTGGGATGATCTGGAGAAACGGATCCGAAAATATAAAATCCGGAACAAGCGGAAGTTGCAGCTGGTTCTAATGAACGAATGACATAAAACATCACCCGAGTACACTATAAAATAATAAAATAGTGCATTATATGCCTAATCACTTGAAATATGTCCTCAAAACTAAAGGACTTTATACGAAGCACTAGCAAGTAGTCTGCGAAACATAATAAAGAGTAGTATGTTCAACCCAAAAAAAATATTGCTCAGCCATTTCTAAAAATGCATTGTTTATTTATGTTAATTGTGAACAAAAACTAAAAACATTTTGATAACTTAAAATTTACTAGGAAATAACGAGGGATTAAGCAGTCTTACGTTCACTACCTATCTTTTTCTCGTTCCTTCTTACAATAAATTCTATGCTTAAATATTATTAAAGAAAATGGCCAGCTAAATTTTTTTCCGAAGACGGAATTTCAGCCACACGTCAAATAAAATAGTTGTCAGTTATTCAAGAGATTGATAATCTTTTGGTATGATCAAGCACTTGCTAAATTATCAAAACGTTACTGTGTAGTGTGACATAGTAGCCATGATCTTTGGGCTCTATTCTAAGTGCCAGCATTACCAATGTTGCCAGCTAGGCATTTTATTGAGTTTAATTATAAGACACTAGCAACTTCATGGATTCACAGCTTTTGTTTCTTGCATTTAATCGTAAAGTAATGTTTTGCAAAGTTGTTGCTTAGGAAATCGTCTATTCGTTAAGCTAAATATTTTGACTGTAGAATAATTCAATAAGTTTCAGAGCAATGAAAACTGAAATTGGAGATTTCCCAAAGTAAATCCCATACAGAGTTAAAACTGGCTGGGCATAGTCAGTATCAAACTAAATGACCTAAAATGTTTGGTGGATTATAGAAACCTAATTCCTAATCCTAATCGTTCAGCGTACTTCCTTGCTTACTTGATGGGCGTCGACTCCTCCTGTTGAATCTACGCCGAATGGATGATTTTCCTCCACAGGAATCCGGTCCTGGGTCAATCGCCTCCAATTTCACTGGACGTTACGGGCCCTTAGGTCCTCCTCAACTGCAAATAACCATCGTGTTCGTGATCTGCCACGGATTCGATGGCCTCTCCTCGGCTCTCTACTGAATATTATCTTCATTTGTCGTTGTTCCGGCATCCGTGCAGTATGACCAGCCCGACGCAGCCTGCCGTGTTTTATCTGCTTGACAATATCCATCTCTTTGTGTACTTGGTACAACTCGTGATTCAAGCGACGCCGCCAGAAGCCTGGCGTCCAGGTTTCATGGCCGTACAGTGCGAATTTTGCCTTCATCTGCAAACTACGGGAGTTCAGCTGGTTGCAGGGACCGTAAAACGATCTATTTGTAGCTGCAAGACGCCTTTTTACCTCGCGGGTAACATCATTATCGCACGTCACTAGAGTTCCAAAATTCACAGAATTGTTCAGCAAAATTTGTGTCAGTCTATTGAGCAACCTTAACTTACAATTGTTGAAAAAAATACCATTAGTACATTACAACTTTCCTCCGAACACATTTTTTTTCTCGATTGCCTACAAAGTATCCACTGAATTAAAAATTTATTGATTCAAAAGTTAACTGAACCCATCATTGAGCAACATTTAAGTTCCATTGGATTGTGTGTACCGGTGTAATGAAACGAGTACCAAATACATGTTTTTCTACAGTCTATTCCGCGGACTTTTTTATTTTTTCATTACTATTTTCCGCTATGCTGCTGTCTAAAGGACACGTGCATTTCCTGGTCCGGAATTGACACTCGAGGTAAGTTGGCATCGTTGCACTCAACTACCAGAGCAATTCATCAAACCAACCGGTGCCAACCATCAATCCGATGAATGTGCAATACAACTTCTAATTTTACTCTTCTCGCAATGAATCGATAAACAATCTTTTGAAAAGCTTTCTATTTGGACAATTTAACTCATTGTGTTTATCTTCTTTTTTTTTAAGTGTTTCAAGCAAATTTCAACTAGCGTATTGGCTGTTCTCAACTTAGTGTTCTAAATGCACTTTCACGTTTTTTTTTTTTTTTTTTTTTTTTTTAATTTAAGGCTCTCGGTGCCTATCAGGTCGGGATTAGAACCAAACGAGCATGTTGTTGTTTTATAACTACGCTTTAACTGAGCTAAGGGTTTACCTGAGATATCGCGGGTAAAATTCGAGCACGTTTCCAAATAGCCGTATTCTGTTACCAAAGTCAACTTCACCCATAAATGAATTTGTGCACTTTTTGCGATTATGGGTAAACTGAACTAAAAGAGTAGTTAACTCCACTCTTGGCGCTTTAGATGGCTAAGCTCTAGCCATTCCAACATGTGGAAAAAGCTAAATGAAATCTTTTGTCGCTCTCAAGTTAGTGACCAAATAAAATTACAAATCGATGGGAAGCCAATCGACTCAGCTCGTGATGAAATTGATGAGTTCAATTGCTTTTTGTTTCTAGGCATAGCTAAGAATCTAGCTTGTAAACATCCAAAGATTAATTTTGATTTTTTGAAACCTGTTAAGTGTGTTTTTTTTTTATGAATTCATTTATTTGTACAGGCTCAATCGAATCAACTTTACAGAGCCAAGTTTTCATGTTTATATACATCAGTTATCTTAGAACTAAGGTTAAGGGGGTGGAACCGATTACTCGCGGCCGTCTCGAGGTTAATAGGAATTAAAATTTTATGGATGGGAAAATTGCGGTGGAAATTTTAAACAAAGCAAAAGGAACAATGGTTATCTTAAATCTAGAATTTCAAATTACAATTTTTTTATTGAACGTTTTCAATTTAAAAAAAAATCACTCACTCACACACACACACAACACTCAAACGCACAACCACAATCACACACCGATGCACACAATCCTCACAAATTTAACCTAAACAAGTAAGTTAATCAAACTACAATCTAAGGCTAATGTTAGTCAAAAACACATAAATGAGTTTCATAAATTCCAGATCGCGTGTAGCCAAAATGTCTCGAATCGGTACATTGGGTTGTCTACCTCGAGCCCGAAGGGAATCATAAAGCTCAGATCTGACTCCACGATGCTCAGCACAATACCAAATTACGTGATCTGCGTCCTGGTAACCAAGTCCACATTCACAGAGATTGCTATCTCCCAGCCCAACACGGAACAAATTGTGTTAAGTGTGTTAACAATTCTATTTTTCTTAGATCCGCCAGTGAGACCGAAGTTAGCATATTGATAAGTTAGCTTGACGTTAACAAAAGCAGAGGCCATGATAATTTTCCGGCAGATTTGTTCAAGACCAACAGAGGTCCATTTTCCAAGATCATTGCTCAGCTCTTCAATAAAATAATAGAAACTGGATCATATCCCAACATTTTAGAAATCGCTAGAGTTACACCAGTATTTAAATCAGGAATCACTTATGACCCCTCCAATGATCGACCAATTCCAACCCTGTCAGTCTTCGACAAAATTATTGAAAAACTTTTAACCAATCGTCTTGTTAACTTTTTGTGTGCCAATGATGTTTTGTATAAATATTAGCATAGCTTTCGAGAAGGCTGTGGAACCGCTACTGCTATTACCGAGATCATTGATGAGTTGATCTGTGAAATTGACTGGAACAAGATCATGGAAAGAAGGGGTTGTTGTTCATCGAACTGAAAAATGCTTTTGACACAGTAAACCATGATATACTTCTGATAAAACTTGATCGCTATTGAATAAGAGGGGTTTCCAACGACTTGATAAACAGCTATCTATCGGCTCGGAAACCATTTGTAGAAATTTATATTGCCCGCAGTAGTTTACGTCCGATTGATATTGGTGTTCCTCGGGGGAGTAACATCCCAAGTAACATTGCTAACACCATCCTGCTTTATTAAGTTTCATTAAAGTTTCATGAAAGCCACTTGAAATCAATTTGGTTTTATTATGGCACCAAGAGGTGCCAATAGGTTTCATATTTTAGTCAGGTTTATGAGAACCTACACAGCTTGTTTACAACGATCTTAAAACTTTGTTTCTCAAATTCATTTTACTCCTATCAAAGGTTTTATTTCGACTTTATGAACTCGTAAAATGCCGTATTGAAATGCCGTTTTAGGACTCAGTGATATTATCTTATTATGGTCAGTTGAAAAAGCATTTTAAAGCCATATAGCCTACAGTAAATGCATAATACGGCAAATTTGGCATTGAAGGAAGTCATCATAAGACCAAATAGTTTTATAATAGTCATTGCGAAGCAAAATTGGCTTTATGGCAAAACTGTGTTTTTTTCCAATCGCCATATTGAAATATAAGAAATAATTTAAATATGGAAAAATAAATGCATCAAATTTTCAATGGTATGCAAATAAACTATAGATCGGAGACTAATTTCGGCATTCTTTTAGATAATGTCATCCAATTCCAAGCACTTTTCAGTAAATTCATGATTAATTTATTACATTTTTTAAAATTTGATTTATGTTGTTGTAAATTTGCATAAGTTCCGAGGCGCATTAATTTTCGGCTCTTATCGTAACAATATTCACCAGAAAATTAAATGCGCATATGATATGGAGCATGATACGCTGTAAAAAACTCAATTTGCTTTGGAAATTTGGCTATCAAACAAAATTTCCCACATCACTTGAGCTTTTTTCTTCGATATTATTTACTGCTAAATGGATCAGAAGAGCAGATAATCGAACAAAGCTGAACAACAAAAACCAACCTCGATTTCACAGTGAAGTTTGACAGCTGTGGCCATTTGGCCGCATTCTGGTTTTAATGGCAGCCAATTGGTTTTATGAAGGTTCCCAAGTTGTCATAACATCTTTCACTAGACCATTTTCAAAATCTTTATGTTCTTATAAAGGTTTTATTAACTTGTTTTCACAACCGTCTATAGAGTGGGCTATTTTGTACAAATTTCAGCTTTAAACAAGCATAGAGGAGGTGTTGGTAGACAAAACAGTCTTGATTGTAGTTGTATCAACAAAGCCTGGAGGTGTGTTATACGGCTGGAATAAAACTAAAATTCTTACTTGGGATAGGCTCTCTGTTATTTCTGTTATTTATCAACGATCTGGAATATTTAAAGCTACATGGGACACCAAGGCTTTTTGCTGATGACACGGCAGTGTTCTATTCTTGTTCTAATGTTCAATCTATGGTTAAAGATATCGAGTTAGATCGAGGATATCTCATAGAATACTTCAACGTCAATCGCCTTACTATGAACATGACTAACACTACGTACATGATTTTCCATTCGTCAAGGAAAATAATCACGCTACAGCCCGATCCATGTGTTGGAAACTTGCATATTGAGAAAGTTGCCTCTTTTAACTATCTTAGATTCTTGTCTTTCATGGGACACTCACATGAAGCACGTATGGAGCAAAGTGTTATCATTATGTGGCCTCGTGAAAAGAGTACGGTGTTTTGTACCCAACTCAGCATTGATGTAATTTTATTTCGCATGCTTTCATTCCATACTACAATACCTCATCAGCGTGTGGGGTCATGTAGCTAAATCTAAAATTTAAAAAATCCAAACGCTACAGAAAAGATGTTTAAAAGTATTCTTCAATTTATCTCCCCTATTTTCAACAGTTTCTCTTTATACTAATGTTCGGCACAAAATCATCCCCATCCTAGATTTGCACGGTTCTCAAACAATCATGTTTGTATTCAATACTTTGCATGGTTCTTGTTTCCATCACAACATTGTTTTTACAACTAGAGCGATTTTTCAGAATGCTAGGCATGCAAATGAATTACTGAAAAACCAAGCCTGTACGAACATGGGTCTAAAATGCATCTCAAATCACAGTCCATTAATATTCAATTCACTACCTAATGACTTGAAAATAATAAAGAATAACATAATCTTTAAAAAGAAGCAGAAGCAGTATATTTAAAGGAACGTAAATGAATATATTTTTCAAATGTGTCAGCACTATTTTGCGTATGTAGAGTTTTTCTGGCTCCAGGTAGATTTTTTCCTGCATATTAAATCATAATTATGGTAAAACTTTGTCAATAATGTTTGATGGACAGCATAAGTTATCATAGTATAAATTAAATGTTTCTATTTTTGTGAATACCTTAAAAGGAATAAAAAAAAGATCCACTGGGATTTATCTTTGCATTTAATTTTTGTAGTAATGATCTCCGCTTTTTTTATTTATTTAAGTAATGTAAGTAAGTTCCCGCAAACAGAATTGTTAAAAAAACAATCGCTGAATATCATAAAAAAAGATTATTTTATTAAGACTGTGAAAATCTTGACAACGAATCCTGTGATATGAGCAAATTTATTTATAAAAAAATTGTCTCCAATTATGTTAGCAATATGAAATGCCCTCTCGCGGGTCAAATTGTGCACCTTGTCGACGGTGAGAGGGCTTATCTCATGCTACAAACATGCATGTGAGACCAAAAATTTGACCAGTAGTGAAAGTATCACATATTCTGCGCATCTATTTTGAGTGCCACGTCGTAGAACGTTTATATAAAGGCACTTAAATCAGGTGTGATACTGGCGGGTTATGCTGCAATTCACTCTTAGATTTCTTACTTTCAATCAAAGGGAAACAACTAAGAGTACACTTTTCATTTTCGTGGCAACTTATGTTGTTGTTTATCTATTTGTTTTATGGAATGTATAACCAAAATACCTGGTTTGCTCATGGTATAATAAGTGAAAGTATAAGGTGCGCAACTAAGTTCCCCGCTGTTTAGCAATAGATGGCGCTAGTAGTAAGTGCTGGTCGAATGTTGTACATCTCAAGCGTCATAAACCAAGCTCGGACATATGGTAAACAAACCGCTTTGCCAAATCAGTGATTTTGGTTTAGTGTTATATATTTTGGTTGTTTGAAGATGTCTGATTTCGTGCCAAATAATCGTCATTTGCGGAAAGTGTTGATTTTCTTCTTTTATTCGATGAAAACGGCGGCTGAAGCACATCGAGAGCTCCAAAAAGTTTACGGTGATGCTGCTCTGAGTGAAACAACGTGTCGTGATTGGTTTCGTCGCTTAAAAAACGGTGATTTCAGTGATGATGATCGTCCGCGTGAAGGAAGGCCAAAAAACTTCGAAGACTCTGAATTGTCGCCTAGGCCGAATATTCACGCTGCGAAGGTTATGCTGTGTATTTGGTGGGACCAAGTTGGTGTTATTTATTATGAGCTGTTGAAACCAAACGAAACCATTACCGGGGAACGGTATCGAGCTCAATTGATGCGATTGAGCCGAGCACTGCACGAAAAACGGCCACAATACGAGCACAGACACGAAAAAGTGATTCTTCAGCATGACAACGCTCGACTTCACGTTGCGAAAACCGTCAAAACCTACTTGGAACTAGTCGTAGCTAGTGATGGGCAATACTTTGAATAATCCGTTTGTAACCTTTGTTTTCAAAATAAAGTTCCTTTTTCACCAAAAGCAGCGAGAACTTAATAACTGCAAAATTTTCGAAAAGGGTGAATATTTTGATCATGGTAAATATCTGACTGTTCGAAATGAAGCACATAGCCACAGCAAAGCTTTACTTTAGACTGACAATGACAAGCCTGTTTATTAAAGATAGGACGCCGAGGGCCCGCATAAGAAGCACGAGCAGTAGACTGAACCTTTCTTAAAACTTGTTGACGTAGGACTACGTCTGTGTTTTCAATACTGGGGTACACGTTCGAATTTGGAAAATTTGGAGCGTCACGAAAAATATATAGGTTTTGAACGTTAATAACTAAGTCATTCCACGATTGATTTCCAAAATGTTTGCACCAATCGATCGGGACATTTTCTACGCTTTGATTTCAATATTTAAAACTATTGATTTTTAACATTCAACTATTGAAATTAACGCAAATATAAGGTGATGTCTTATAATGTCGATTTTTCAAAGTAAATTTACCAAAAACACTGTATTTTCCTAGCACAGACTTCATATTTAGGTATGGAACGTCTCACATGTAGCAGTGCACGATGTGAAAGGGGGACACCTTCAAATTTTCTTCATTCGCTCGGCAGCCTTGGAGCTGTGCAGAGCGGCAATGGGCCAGTACTGCTCTGCCAGCTGGCGGTTGCAAGAACCCTGCAGGAGTGTACGCGGGCGAACAACCAGCCAGAATGATGGCTCAGCGGCTGTCGCTAGCGAGTGGCTGGCTGGACAGCCATTTTCAATGCAGTAGTGGGCTATGCCAAGCTCGTGGCAAATTTATCAAATGTGGAGAGAAACATGTATGATCCAGTTGGTAGCCATATCACTATATGATATACATGTATATGTATAGATATATATTATATGTAAATGATTTCGTAATATATGTATATGATATAGATAAATATATAGATGCTTTTCCTTCCCCCTCCCTTCCCCCCCCCTCCCCTTTCCCCCCCCCCCCCCCCCCTCTTTATTATTTGTGATATTAATATATTTTTTTTTTATATTAATGATTTATATTTTAATTTTTTAAAATGATTTTAATAACGATATTTATATTTTTGATGATGATATCGATTTATATGTAGATTATGTAGATAAGACGCAACGTTGAGTGTTAAAAATCCGCAATCACTTTGTCTATGCAGGCAGAACGGCATTTTTCGGGGTAGAACCATCTGTGTTTAGCGCCCTGGTTCTCAAATTTCGACAGAATGTCAATAATTATTAAATGATGTATTTCACACAAAAAAAGATCTCTTCAGGGATACTATTCTGATTTTGAAAGAGTGTTATACTGAATTATTATAAGAGTTTGCTCATTGTATGCGCATGACACCTACCTAATTCGTAAATCCTGGCCGATCCTGAATTTCACACAATTTCTGTTCGATAAATACCAAATATTTCTTATAATCTTGTTTCAGTAAAGAAAATAACTCAGGGTCGTTTAAAGTTTATTTGCCTTTTGCAATGTTATGATTTCCCTATTACAGACATAATTTTATTATAACAAGTTGTTCAATGTTGGTAATGTTCTCTTCAAAATCCAATCAGTGCTTGAAAGTGTTTCTGTTTGTTTGAGTGCGTTGTATAGAGTCCCTACCTTGCAATTGGAATCAAATATTTTTGAGAAAGTGTTTAAAAGAGAAAGTGAAATGTCGCAGAATATGGCTGCAAAGTATCAGAGCAGCAATCGGAGCGAATAAATCTTTCAATCTTTTTAATAATACCATGAGTTTAAAATCGACTTTCAAACATTTGGAGAAGTTATCAAGGGTTTATTGAATTCCTGCAAAAAAATTATCGTTCAAATTGATGACGAATTAACATAATGATGTTTTTACAGTTACATATTCTTTAAAGAAACCTTGTATGTACTTGCATATAAAATTCATACCTATTTCGAACAGGTCCTCAACAATCTTTCATGCCATAAAGATCAGGACCCACTCAACCTTCGCAGCAAATAAGACCGTGTCCGTATCATCATTCAAACCACTCGGCCCTTTTAAGAGCCACCAAATGCTTTCTGTGTACAATAGAATTTTCTCACATACTTATTCTCTAATGCTGGTATACGAACACCCACGCTATTTTGACCTAGACTACGTCCATTGGCTAGGGTAGAGGTCAAATGATATGTTTTAATATATTTTAGTATATTTTAATCACGGTGGTTCCATTTCAATTCCGGTTCAATTCCATATCTGTTCCGTTTCGATTCCGCTTCGGCTCCATTTCGGTTCTATTTCGGTTCCTTTTCAGTTCTGCTTTGGTTTCGTTTCGATTTCATTTCGATTCTGTGTCGGTTCCATTTTAGTGTAATTTTGATTCCATTTTAATTTAATTCAGGTTCAATTCAGTGCCAGTCAACTAATCATCGTTTCATTTATTCTTTTTCTTCTGCTGTCAAGATTAATAATACTAAATATCTCGAGGCTTTAGAGTGAGCGCCATTGACGTGGGACAGCCTGACTGGCTGAACCTTGTAACACACTTTGAAATGGAAGTTCATTACATACTAATTCAAACTTTTTGGATTATTATTAAAAGATACCTCTGTGCTATAAATAGCCAACATAGGTACACCATTGGAATTGAGGGTTGTCTAGAAATATCATTCGCTGTATGAATAATAAATATAATGCTTACTCTTGTGGCAATACTTCTTGGGGTTGACTTTAGTTCTACTAGTTGTCAACATATAGTACATCAAAGGCATGAATGTTGTCCCTAAGAATTATTATCTGGCAATTTACATGTCTTTTTGAAATCTAGCTACTACTGCATACGGCCTGGAGATGATTTCAGCACTTAGACGGCACTTTGCCCCGGATTATCATCTAAAGGAAACATTAGAAATCACTTAACAAAGCTCGTGACACCTAGGATAGGGTATTAATTTGATTTAACGACTGCATTACAAAACATCATCGCGGGAAAATTAAAACTGAAATTTAGAAAAATACTATGATCCAATACTAATTACTTCAACATAGGCTAGTGCTTCTAAGGTATTGGTCGTAGTAGAGGTGACATTGGGAAAGGCTAGCCTTGACAAACAAGCTGTCACGCAGATCCAGCTAGAAACCCTAAAAAAAAAATTATATTAGCAATATGAAATGAAGCTCTCACGCTAGGAACTGAGATATTTTTTTTTTGGTAAAGAACACAATTTATTGTTCAAATTTGCGAGTAGTATTCAAAGTTTTGTTTTCAACTTTTAACGTTCAACAAAAATAGTATGTTGAAAATTACTACGTATTCTAAGAAAATTAGCTAATAAATTCACTCACAAGAAAATTTCCAAATCTCACGAGAATAAAAAAAAAATACCCAAAAGCACACAGACTATATCCGGAAATGCTGCACAGGCCTTTGTGGAAGTAAACATATCGAACAATACATCAGATGTCACTGAACCCTTCTTTCTGTTAACAGAAAATGCCTGACCTGACCGTAGGTGGATTACCTTGCGTTTTTAATTTGAAACCCTATCCAGTTTTCAGATGACGCCCGTGTGTTTGACGAATGATATTCATGCACTGACCATTTTCCTTCCTTTTTTTTTTGGTCATTTCCATTCCTGACACGTTCAATATGTCAGTCACATAAATCTGCCAGAAGAGCATCGGTCCATCGCCGCTCACGTCGAGTGGCAGGCAGGCAGGCAGGAGCGATGTGTTGGTGACATATTGAATAATTACCTTGAACTCTACTCGGCTAGATTTGCGCACCATTCAGACCCATATAAAATGACTCACCCCTCGAGATGTTCGAGGAATGAGCGGACAATGAGCGAACAGGACAATTCTGTCGCTGCTGTCACCGGTATTCGATAAAAAAAATTGCATTGGCGAATTGTTGACGTGGCAACATTTGAAGGACGTGTGGGTGTTTGTGGGTTGGGATGAACGTTCTAGTAAACGCATCAAATTTTAAAACAGCGTGTTTTTTTAATGATCAACAGTATTGTTCTCTATTTAGTGGAATTTAATAAAACCTAGCATCCTGAAAAAAAAAATGAATTATAGATCGAAGGGACTGTGCAAAGCTTAAAAAACATCACCTAGTGTGTAAGCAAATGGTTAAATTGATTTCTTCCGCACTCCGTGGATATGGAATTTTCCACAGCTCTAAAGTAACGATTTCATTATTTTTTTCTTCGATATTTTTTCCAAACAACGTGTAGTTTAAGCAGTGCAATAAGTTTTTTCGTAATACCTTGCTTATCGATTGCTTATCCTTGTTTATATTCAGCCCTGGGCTGGTTCATCTCCCGTCGTAGTCTTTATACCGTTTTGGGTATTTTCGTAACTTGTCCGCGGGTGAGATTCGAGCTCGTGACTTTGGCGTGAGAGGTAGTGATGTTAACCACTACGCCGGGGTCGCGCCCATAACAATAGGGTATTAATTGCATTCGGCAAGTGACAAGTCATTTGACATCGCGTCTCTGCGTTGTCATGCATACAAGCAGTTCATCAAGTGTTATGGTTCATCCGTTCATCTACCAACTACCACTGACCATCGTATCATCATCGTTGAGCAACACTGCTCGCCACACTGTTTGTAGCTCGGGTCATGATTTGCCAAAAATGCAATCAGATGAAACATACGACCTCCCATTGCGGCTATAAGGCACGCTGCTCTACTTGCGAGGGAAAACATGAGGTTAACCCTTATGTGATCGACAGGGTACCCGGGTACCTTTTCATGTTTTACATTACGAAATTTTATAGTTTATTTTAAAACAGGAAGCTGAAATTCAGTGACATCTTAATAAAAGTTGGAAGGCAACTTTTGGCATAAAAACATTTCGTATAGTAGCAAGGGGGGCCGAAGGGGGGACTTCGATTTTTTTACCCCTTAAGTGATCGACAGGGTACCCGGGTACCCACCAAATTCAAATGATTATAACTCTGGCAATTATTGACCGATTTCAATTCTTTTGGCACCGTTAGATTCAAAAACTCATTCACTTTAGGGACATTATGAGCAATGACCATTTGAGTTCATCTGGTTCCTGTAAATCCGGGTTTCCGGGGCTGTGTTCCGGTACGGAGACACAATTTCGGAAAATCTATTGAATTTCCAGGAATGGATGTCAAAATCTTTGGAATAATTCCTAGAAACTATTTCTATTCTATTGTGGGCCATATGCCAACTTGTTCCTGGAACGGCTATTCTGTAACAGGTTCCCGTGGGGCCTAGAGTGGCCATGAACATTTTCAGTAGAAAACCCTGGCAATATGGGTATCAAAATTCATGAAATTTCTCCAGTAGGATATTTTTCAAAGTTTAGTGATGATTTTTCCTCCGAACGTTTTGTGGCCTCGATCTGATAATTTGTGCTCGGAACGGTCATCTCGGAACAGGTTCCCTATGTGTGGGCCTTGAGTGGAATGACGGGTCCGAGGATAAATCATCAGATGGCCACAAAACGTTGAAAAATATCCTACTGGAGAAATTTCATGAATTTTGATACCCATATTGCCAGGGTTTCCTTCTAAATATGTTCATGGCCACTCTAGGCCCCACGGGAACCTGTTACAGAATGGCTGTTTGACAAGTCAACATATGGCCCACAATGGAATAGAAATAGTTTCTGGAATAATTCCAAAGATTTTGACATCCATTCCTGGAAATTCAATAGATGTTCCGAAATTGTGTCTCCGTACAGGACCACAGCCCCGAAAACCCAGATTTCCGGGTACCAGATGAACTCAAACGGACATTGCCGGTAATGACCATGGAGCGAATGAGTTTTTGAATCTAACGGTGCCAAAAGAATTAAAATCGGTTAATAATAGCCAGAGTTATAATCATTTGAATTTGGTGGGTACCCGGGTACCCTGTCGATCACTTAAAGGTGTTTTTTTTGTCGAACACATAAGGGTTAAGTGCATTATTATCGAATTAAGTGACATTGATTTCGTGTCCACTTGTCAAACATCAAAGATTAGGTTCAGCCCAACGATGAGATCAAGACTTACGCCCGTGATCTCGTTTGTCTCTTTTCTGGATCAGCGAAAAATCTCCCAGCAGTGTTCCCATCATTGGTATTTCCAATTCCTGCCTTCGGAATATCGACCATCAGCTCAATCTCCTGCTTGAAAGCATACCGTATTCTCTTAAACGTCTGTGCAGCTTAAAGCTGCTCTGTAATCTCTGGTTAACATTTGATCGCAAGTTTGTAAGCCATTAGAAGAAAAAAAAAAAAAAATATGATTCGATCTGATGTTTCTCCACAGATAAACCATCGCATAGACGACTGTGTACCAATTGTTGCGTTGCAGACCTTCACGTCCAACATTGTAGGAATCAATTTGTGTAAAATTTGAACAATTTCTCCATTTGCTGTTGACACTTCCGTTAGCTGTAAATCTCTATCTATTATATCAACATGTTCAATCTCCTCAGTCGTGACGATGGTTGTTTCTCTAATGAAACGAAATCGTATTGGTCTACAGAAGCGGGGTGACGAAGGAATAGGGTACGCAATCTTGTAGGGACAAAAGAGCTTTGGTAGATATTGGCATCACTGTTTCCTTTTTTCGTCAAATTTTTAATCGTACTGAGACTGCTTTGTTTCTTCTTCACTTCTGTTTCATTTTGACATCAGCTCGAGGTTCGCTCTCTCTTTTAGCGGTAATGACTGAAGTGTTTCATCCAAATAAAGGCGTAATCACGATGCAGTGCAGTCTACCAGACCCTGTAAACGTATCTCGGCAATGGTCTCAGTGTTGGTATTGGCATCCTCATTTGGATAACATACAGCTTTCTCCTTCAGTATAAAAGAATACGAAAGATACTAAAAGGGTGCCACCACCCGGCACCTTTTTCTAGTATATAGTGAGCTATAAGCTAGAAAACTGTGTAATAATTCATAGGAACACCTAAACTATGTAGTGATAGCTCGCAGTTTTGACTTGCAAGCGATAGTTTTACGCTATTATACAGAAGCGTGTCCATTGTCGTGTGTACACTCTAGCGATAGTTTTTATGTCATAGTAGCAGGCTATGAACTATTCCATCCGGACGGAATAGTTCATAGTTCGTTGGTATTTTTTTTTTGACAGTCCGTTTGAATTTTTTTGCTAGTTTGTGTTTTCGCGGTATTTTTTAAAGCAAAAATGGACCAGGAAAATAAATTCTACTTGATTGAGCTAGCTAGGAGCAACATCCCGATCAACTATGGAAGTGTATACTTCTAAAATAGTGTATCATTCTGTTTTGCAGTTCCTCATCCTAAGAAAGTCTAGACCAGAGGATATTGATGCCTGGTCAAGTACTAAGTATTTTCAGTATGATGACGTTGAGAGGCAGATTACGATTCTACCAGTTCCGAAGTTCAACCTTTGATTTTGATCCCTGACTCCAACGTACAATCACCCCTTTTTGAAACTAAAAAATCCGAGTGGATCGAAATCAAAGCCAGCAGTGCGCATTTTGAAGCGTAAAAAGTCATATGATGAGATGGCGCTGGTTGAAGATAGCCGAAATCGTGTCCAAACCCACGGAACTTAAAGAAAACAAAAAACGGGCCACTATTCTGGGTAAATAGATCAATTCGTAGCAGGAGACGTTTTGGGCTGAAGACTGCCTTGTATAACAAATATTCGATGCTTTAAGGAATTTCAATAACAAATTTGAGCAGTCCTATAAAGAAAAAATAATTTTCAGAATGTCTCAAGAGCTGCTGATTTTCCCGCGTCAGATGAGCCATACAACTTGCCCAACATCGGAGCCGAATCAAGCATCTCAGGAGCTAAAGATCCTGCATCAGATTCCCCAACAGCAATCGGCATCACTGATCTTTCCTTTTGCTCCTATGTTGACATACGTAAACTTGTATTCAGCATCCACCACACCCATTAGAACAACGCTGAACTGCTTTTTATAATTGAAATAATCCCTGACGCTCTTTGCAGGGACTTTTATACTAACGTGCTTTCCGTCTAACGTTCCCACACTATTGGAAAACTACCATTTTGCTTCAAAACACGTGAAATTGACAGCCATTCCTCCTGTGAATAGTATTCGTATTTTAAATAAAGCTGTCATGTCAATTTCATTTAATTTTTGCTGCTCTAAGAACTTCCTTGAACTTCTCTGAAGAATTTCCAAGAAGTTCTCTGAAAAAATCCTCGAAGATCACTGAAAAACTTTTCTGACGTTCTCTGAAGAACTTCCCCGAAGTTTTGTGCAAAATTCCAAGAACTTCCCCGAAAATACTTTCCTTTAATTCCCTGAATAATTTTCCCATACTTCTCTGAAGAATTATCTAATGTTCTCTGAAAAATTTTCCTGAACTTCTCTCAAGAACTTCCGCAAAGTTCTCTGCAGTACATCACCGAAGTTTTCTGCAGTACATCACCGAAGTTTTCTGAAAAACATCCCCGAAATTCTCTGAAAAACTTTCCTGAACTTATGTAAGGAACTACCCTAAATTTCTATGAAGAATTTCTATTAAGAACTTCTTTGAATTGCCGTGAAGAACTTCCTTGAAGTTCCTCTGAAGAACTTCTCTGTAGTTTCTCTGATAAACTTCCCTGAAAATCCTCTGATCAACTTCCCTGAAATTACTTTTCTAAATTCCTCTGAAGAATTTCGTGCGCTTCTCCGCAATTATATGTATCTCTCCTGCCTTCTGTGGTTTTCTCTCCGCACTTTCTGGGGCTTCCCTCCCGCATTTCCCTTGATTTTTCCCCAGGACCTCCTCCGTTGTTCCTCCTGAATAACTTTCCTGAAATTACTTTTCTAAAATACTCTGAAGAAATTTCTCAAACTTCTCTACAAAATTATCTGAAGTTCTCTGAAGAATTTCCCTGAACTCCTATGAAGAAATTCTCCGGACTTCTCTGAAGAACTTCCCAATATTAACATCCCTGAACTTCTCTAATGAACTTCCCCAAATTTCTCTTAACATCTCTGAGGAACTCCTCTGAGCTTCTCTGAAGAATTTCACTGAAACAGTGAGCCGGATCTTCATAACCCAGCTCCTTCAGCAGATTAGCTTAAATTCCATAACCCTGAAGACAAGCAATCCACGGTTTTGTCCAGACTTTGCGAGTTTTTCGTTTTATCCGCCTTTCCAATATGATGTACGCAGCAACTACGTTTCATTCTTTGTCCATAGCTGCCGAATGTGCCCATGATTACTTCCCAGATTTATTTTTTAAAGGCTCGCAACTAAATATATACGCCCACAAAGAAAATCAATCGTGTGTACACCGAAAAAAGTTAAGTGATAGCGCTGTGGCAAAGATTTCTACTACATAGCTTCTATTACTTCATAGCTCATATTTTTTGCAAAACCGTTTCTCGAATCTTATAGAACTATGAAATAGATATCTACAACGGCTTTATCATAGTAAACTATAGCAAATATTTCAAGCGACGTGTGGCGGCACCTTAAGACCCTGAATCGCTTCGTGTTGTTTCCGTGCCAAATTTGCTACAACAAACATCCCAAGAGCTTGTGTTGGAGTCATTTTCTGGATACAATTTAGATTTTTACTTGTCTCAAAATTCGAATGTATTTTTCTGAACTTCTTCAATTATGTGAAAACGAATTTGAAAAGTAACAATTTTCCCTCACGACTGCATTTTGACGGAAATGTAGATGAAAATCCTTTTGATATATGCAAGTTTTTTGCAAATTTCTTCGAAGAAGACCGCGATCGCGAATTCTTTGCGTTCATTCACGAATTTTCCAATTATATATTCACGAAATTCTCAATAAACTTAAAAACTTGGATGCTTCTAAGGGACCAGGATCAGACGGTATTGCGCCCACATTTTTAAAGAATCTTTTAGACAAACTAACTCTTCCTTATGAACTTCTTTTTAATATGTCTCTGAAAAGCGGAAAATTTGCTTACACTTGAAAATGCTCATATTTGGTTCCAATTTTCAAATCAGGCACAAAAGCTCACATCCGCAACTATCGTGGGATTGCCATTATCTCTTGCATCTCAAAACTTTTTGAATCTCTCGTAAATGAAAATATGTTTCAGCAAGTTTAAAATCAAATTACAAGCAAACAGCACGGCTTTTTTAAAGGTCGCTCAACTGCCTCTAATCTTCTTGAATTTGTTACTTTTATTCTTAATGCAATGGACAATGGCAAGCTCGTAGAAGCCCTTAACACTGACTTCAGTAACACATTTGACAGAACCGAACTACCATTTTTACTCTTCAAACTGCAAAAAATAAGAATTGAACCTGGACTGTTGAATTGGCTGCAGTCATATTGAACGCATCGCAAAAAAACAGTTCGTCTCCAAAATAAACTTTCAGACCCCATCTCAGTCACCTCGGGTTGCCCCAAGGTTTACATTTAGGACCACTTCTCTTTATTTTGTACATAAACGACATTTCCTACATACTTAAAAAAAATCCAAATACTCTTATATGCAGATGACATAAAGCTCTTCATGGAAATAGATAATTCTAGCGATGCAGAAGAATTCCAGAACGAAATTAATTTATTCAACACATACATGGTGCAGCAAAAGCTTACTTCAACTTAATGTAAAAGAATGTAACGCAATAGCATTTAGCAGAAAAATTGAAACACCTCGTACTGAAATATTTATAGGAAACCAAATAGTCAAAAAATGCAAAACAGTAAGGGACTTAGGCATTATCCTAGACTCTGAACTCACGTTTGTAGAACATTACAATACAATTATAAGTAAAGAAAATAGTATGCTAGGCTTAATTAAGAGATTCAGCCACAACTTTCAAGACCCATACACCATTAAATTATTATACATTACATATGTAAGACCAATTTTGGAATACTGCAACCTAGTATGGAATCCGTGCTGTACCATACATGAAGAACGCATAGAATCCGTCCAAAAACAATTTATTTTATATGCCCTAAGGAAATTGAATTGGACTATACTTCCACTTCCATCATATGAAGCGCGCTGCATGCTCATCAATTTACAGACACTCAAGGAACGCCGCGAATTTCCAATGCTTTTCTGCATCAATCACATTATTTCACATCGTATAAAATCAGAAGTACTACTCTCGCAATTGAATTTTGGTACTCCCAGCCGGCATTTTAGAACACGGAAATTACTCTTAGAAAAATCATACAGAATAACTTACATTGCGAAATCATTGGCATTACTTTGTCTAAAGAACAAGAAGATCTCGTCTAAAATACTATAGAAATTATGATAGCATGTGAGTAAAATATTGTAACCATTGTATGTAGTCTACTTTACTTGACGAAATAAATATATAAAAAAGTTTCCAATAAATTGTTCGTTCTAGGAACCGAGCCAGCACAAGCCTTTTATACTTCATTCTTAAATTGATACAATATTTAAACAACCTATTTTATTTTGCTGCAATTTTGTTTGAACGTCTGCAACTTTATTTTTCGTATAGTGTGTGGTAATATTTGTGCTCATATCGAATTCTTTTTCTCCATAAAGTAAATAAAAATATTGCTGCTAGTCCAAACAAGGGCCAGTGCGGTTCGATGTAAACATTAACCGTTTGTTTGATGCTCCGGTGCGCGGTTATAAACATCTGCAAAAATAAATAACTTTTTTAATTTGCTGATAATCCGTTTGCTTGCTTGTTGCGTTCTTGCCGTGAAATCATTTTTCCGAGCCAACGAGAAAAATGAAAAAATATTACCATCAACGATATGTGTATTATTTTCGGGTTAGTGGATCACCAACGATCCGGACTGCTCTCAGTAGCATCGAAAGGTGCTTTTGACTCTTAAATCTTTCCACTTGGCTTTCGGTCTTGATTATTTCCAGTTGAGCTCTGATATTACAATGATGCGTAAATGCTCGATAACCGAAAAAGCTTCTTCACATTTAAAAAATCAACTTTCCTCTTGAACCAGTCTACGCTTCTCGGCTATGCTAACACCCCATTTGCAATAATGTTTATCTTTCGGGGGAAATTCAAAATACACCAATTGTGCCGGAAATGAGCATGTAAAATGGGTTTGCAGAAAATTACGTTCCATATTGTTACCATGGTTGTCCGCCAACAGTCAACCCAAGGTTCCGCAGCCAGGCAAAGTAGATGTATGATAGCACACGACAAATGAAATGTGGGCTCAAGCATTTACGACTGGGTGCTTTCATAGTCACCGGCACAATTTGGACGATTTTGTGTGCTAACGGAACGAAAGGTACCCCATGGAACTTATTACATACAAAAGTGTGTTTATGGAAAATTAAATTGTTAAGGACGCTTTGCAGTCATAGAATTCTGTCCGTTTGCTGTGGTAATATGCGAAGGAATGAGAGCAAACATTGAAAATGGGATTAAAACGTTGATTGCAGCAAGTTGGCACTTCACCTGTTCTCTGTTAGGTTGGTGAAATACAGGTATGTAATGGAATGCGCTTCACTGGAAAATGGATTGGACCAATTTGTTGCACAAATACAATAGAAATATGCTAGAATTTTAACTTTTAATTGATTGTCACTACTCAGAACCAAGGATAGTGAGTAAAACTTCTCGGCAGTTGTGTATTCTATAGTCACCTTCTAGGAGGATACAATTAGAAAGTGTATTTGATGAGAACTGGAAATGGGTCAACTCAATCATGATAAATCCGCAACCAACTGCTTACATCAGTTTAAGTAGAAAACCTAGCAATTAGTAAATTTACTCTGAAAAATGGGCATAACAAGACATCATCTTACATTTGCGTTAATTTCAATAGTTCAATGTTAAAAATCAATGGTTTAAATTATTGAAATCGAAGCGTAGAAAATGTTCCGATAAATTGGTGCAAACATTTTAGGAATCAATCGTGATATGACTTAGTTATTAACACTCAAAACCTATCCGTATTTCGTGACGGTCGCAATGGATATGTTTTTAAAGTGTACCCCAGTATGGACAACTAATACGTAGCCCTACCTCAAAATAATTAAACATGTTGTCCTTTGTCCACTGGGTTTATGACATAAGCTCCGAAGATATTCAGTCAAACGACCTTTGGTCGAATAAAATTTAGTCGAATGGACATATTGCTGAAGTTGAAAAAAAAAATACTTTGGCTTGTCGTCAGCTTTGTAACATTTCGTCGAAGGGAAGTTAAGTAGGTAAAACTACAACGAAACGAACAAACAACTTATTTTATGCCGATCTTTCATGATTGGTAAAGGAAGGGCGGTAAACATATTGTGGCGCTCCTGGTGGACGGATTTGGAAGTTCTTGGCGCCCACGTGTCGGGAATTTTGTCAGCTTCACGTATGTATTTTTGACATTCCGCAAATCGACTGTACTTTGTAAACAATCAACATGGAAGCCGAAAGAAGGGAAAAAATAGTGCACAGTTATTTGGAAAATCCATTGTGGTCTGCATCTAGGCTAGCTAAACAGCTGAAATTGCCCAGAAATACCGTATGGCGCGTTATCAAACGGTATAAGGAAACATTGACGACGATTCGGAAGCCTCAAGCCAATCGTCGGAGTGGAACTGTCGACCGGAAACTGCGTGGTAAGATTTTGAAGACGATTAAGAGGAATCCCAATCTGTCGGACCGTGATTTGGCCAGAAAATTCGGTGCTGCCCATAGTACCGTGAGGAGAACTCGACTCGGGAAGGAATCAAGTCGTATCGAGCTAGCAAACAGCCAAATCGGACCATAAAAACAGGAATAGTGTGGCCAAAATCCCGTGCTCGGAAGCTATACGACCAGGTGCTGACCAAGTTCGACGGGTGTCTTCTGATGGACGATGAAACCTATGTCAAGGCTGACTTCGGGCAAATCCCAGGTCAAAAATTTTTACTTGGCAACGGCTCGGGGGGATGTTCCAGCCAAATTTAAATTTGTTTTTGCCGACAAATTTGCACGAAAATTCATGATTTGGCAGGGCATTTGCAGCTGTGGCAAAAAAACGAAAGTTTTCGTTACAAATAAGACAATGACGTCGGAACTATACCAAAAAGAGTGTCTCCAAAAACGAATTTTGCCGTTCATTCGATCCCACGACCATCCCGTAATGTTTTGGCCAGATTTGGCAAGCTGTCATTACAGCAAAGTCGTTCAAGAATGGTATGCAGAGAAAGGGGTCCAGGTTGTTCCGAAAAACCTTAACCCACCCCAACTGCCCCAGTTCCGCCCTATTGAGAAATACTGGGCAATCATGAAGAGGAGACTCAAGGCAAGGGGAAGGGTTGTCAAAGACATCAATCAGATGAAGACCTGGTGGAATAAGATAGCTAAAACGATGGACGAAGAAGGTGTGCGCCGCCTAATGAGCCGTGTTACAGGAAAAATTCGAGAATTCCTTCGAAACCGTGACGAATAATTTTATCCGTATTTTTTCTTAAAAGTATGAAGAAAACGCTACATTTGTATAAAAAAAGATCTTGAATTCAATAATAAATAACTGAAATACAGACAATTGTTTTTGTTCCAATTCTATCTGAAGCAAGCTTTATGTGCAGCCAAAATGTCTCGAATCGGTACATTGGGTTGTCTACCTCGAGCCCGAAGGGAATCATAAAGCTCAGATCTGACTCCACGATGCTCAGCACAAAACCAAATAACGTGATCTGCGTCCTGGGTCCTCCCTTAGCTCAGTCGGTAAAGGCGCAGCTACAAAGCAACACCATGCTGGAGGTGGCTGGGTTCGATTCCCGGTCTGGTCTAGGAATTTTCGTCAAGGAAATATGATTGCACTTTCCACACAAATATACTAAAGCAAAAATGCTATAGGCATCGATAGCTCTCAATTAAAAACTGTAGAAGTGCATTCAGAACACTAAGTTGAAAGCTGTCAATAAGCTAATTGTGATAAGTTATAAGCTAGAAAAGCCAAGAAACAAGAAAGCGAGTCCGCTTTCTCATTGTCAGGAATCGAACAATGAGAAGGGACCCACCCAAAGGTGATAATAAAAGAACGTGAAGATAAAGCACTTAGAAGACCTCGTATTTTCATAAGAAAATAAGAGGTGTACTATTACCGGCCTCAAGGAGCAGAATAGCCTCTATAGAACTAAGACTATCCGTGAAAATGAAGTATTGATCCGGTGTGAAAGTGGCAATAGTTTCTAAAGACAAATAAATTGCTGCTAATTCCGCGACAAAAACAGAACAAGGTGCTTGAAACATACGAGCGACGCTATAATTTTCATTGTATACACCAAAGCCAGCGGAGTCGTCTATCAAAGACCCGTCAGTGCAAAACGTTTTGGTGGAATCAACGAGGCCATACTTTGAAGCAAATATCACCGGAGCAATCATAGGACGATGATTCTCTGGGATTCCACCAAACTCTTGTTTCATGGATAAATCAAAATAAACCGAATTTCCGAAGTCGGAGAAGCAAACACGATTGGGAATATTCAGCGAAGGGCTGACATCCTGTGTTATGTACAAATGGTACAAAGTCATGAAGCGAGTTTGAGGATTCAACTCAAGGAGCTTCTCAAAATTTTCGATCACCTAGGGGTTCATAACTTCACACCTGGTGAGGAGCCGGAGAGATAATTCTGAAAACCGATCCGAGAGTGGCAACATGCCAGCCAGCACTTCAAGACTCATGGTGTGAGTCGAGTGCATGTAACCTAACGCGATACGAAGACACCGATATTGAATACGTTCCAGTTTAATGAAGTGCGAACGAGCCGCTGACTGAAAACAAAAACTACCGTATTCTATAACCGACAAAATTGTTGTCCGATACAACGTTAGAAGATCTTACGGATGAGCTCCTCACCTATTTGGCTTATATTCAAGTACATTTTATAAGCAGCTTTTTATCAAATATCATTAATATACTGTTTCAATTTATATTTTGTCGTTGTAAAGTCAACGTTTTCGCAATTCATATTGTATGTTGCCATCATCCGATTTAAATGCCCAAATTTTGCATAATTTGTACGATGGTGGCTTGTAGTAAAAACATTTACTAGTAAAATTAACGTAACTAGTTGTCGACTTGAATGTAAAAATTAAGTTATCATTAAAATTCCTCAGAATAAATACAATGCGAAACTATATCGTTTACAACTGAGACCACTGCAAAATGTTGACGATCTTTTAATGTTTGGATGCTGATGAGCATACAACGAGCTTTTAAGATGGCAAAGGAAATCTTGTCCAACCTAATTTTCGAAGCGCAAACAGTATAAATTGCTTTTGAACTGATTCTATTAGTTGTTCGTGCGTGACTGGAAAAGGTGACCATACAACGCTACAATACTCAAGTATTTACCTCACATATGCAACGTATAATGTGTATATTGTGTATGGATCACGAACGCTGTAACTAAATCGTGTTATAAATCCTACCATGCTACGTGCTTTACTGATTATTGTGTTATAGTGGTCAAGGAATGTTAGTTGCTTGTCTAAAATAGCACCTAGATCCTTAATTCTTCTGCACTTTTCAACTGCTTGATTTCCTTGAGAGATTGTACAGTGTAGTGTATTCCGCATTCTACTAAATTATATTGATATACATTTTTGTCCGTTTAGCTGCAAAAGGCTTTTTTTGCACCAATTTAAAAGAAAAGAGTACGTTGCTTTTGAATAGTCTTATATCTTCCCTGTATTTTATTTCTAAAAATATCTTTAAATCGTCAGCATAAATACATTTTTTTACGTGTTTAAAAATGAGGGAAACATCGTTTAGTATAAACAAAAAGAGGGCCAAGATGGGAGCCTTGAGGGTACTCCTGAAGTAACTCGAACTCTTGCCTTTATATCCGACTATTTGTTGTCGATCAGTAAAAGATAAGATTCGAGCCATTTTAGAAATTTAAACTCAGTACCCATTTTTTGCAGTTTGAATAGAAGCTTGGGTACATTTCTCAATGCGATCAAATGCCTTGCTAAAGTCTGTATATTAAGCTTCAACATGGTTTCCGTTGTCCATTGCAACTAGAAAATAGTTAACGAATTCGAGTGAATTTGTATAAGCTGAGCGTCCTTTTGAAGAATCCATGTTGCAAGGGTAGAAATTCTATTTTTAATTTGACAAAATAGTTTTTCATTAATAATCGCTTCCAAAAAGTTTTGGAATGCAAGAGATAAGAGAAATACAACGATAATTACAGTAGGGAAAAGTGCTCTAATGTGGGTCTATGGATCTCGAATTCGGCGTATCGTTACAAATGTCCTGTCTTTAATTTTTCTTCATATTGATTTGTCTGGTTCATATTATTGATATGTCAGTTGATAATATTGATAAGTCAGTTAGGCAATACTACTGTATATTTTTGATTTTCAGGGTAAAAATAGTGAATTAATATTTACTTCTGATTTTTAAGCATATGCCAAATCCTAGATCCATTGACCCACATTAGAGCACCTCCCCCTATGTCAGTTTTTTGCCACATTTAAAAAAAGGAACTCAGATTTGAACTTTTCCGACGAGTGGAAAATAAACCGGATTCGATCGACATATTGAGGAGTCAAAACAATGGAGTTGTAAGCTCCAAAGCTAAGTTTTTCAGAAAAATGGGGGGGGGGGACCCCCATAGGGCCCACATCCTTTTGAGACGTTTTTTATTTTTTCAATGCTTCCCTTATGTCATGCGCACTTATATTGTATACACTAATATCTCTACTAAATTCTAAGAAAGAAACTAAAATATTTGCGAACACGATCTGCTTCAGAAAAAGTGGGTTAGGTATCTTGGAAGGAGGTTGCAAATAGATAGCAAATTTCTGGCGAGAAAGACCCCACTTTTTCGTCCAGATACATTTTTGATGGAAAATTTTTTAGATTTCGGTTCCAGCTTTAAAAATGTGCTAAAGATATTTTTGACTGGATCTTTTCTATAACTCGATTTTGAGTTGTACTCATCAAAGGCAATATTAACAGCTTGATTTAGCTGATCGCAAATATTTAAATAGTTTACCATGATTCTTGTTGCTACTATTTCTATTGTATACTTAGGAGATACTTTTTGGTTGCGGTTTTTCAATTTATTCATTTAATCATTACACTAAACTGGGCTTTTGAATAACTCTTTATGTTTTTATTCTTTCTACCGGTGCATATTCAACTATAACTTCGAATGAAAAATGTTTTAAATGCAATCAACAGAAGATTCGATATTTTCCTCGTTTCTAAAAAATCGTTCGCCAATTCATACGTTCCCCCTGTGCCTAATCAATGTTGTAAAAAGTAATTTTGTTCAAAATTTGGATAAATTTACCGATAACTTGGTTAAACAGCTGAATTTATGAATTTGATGTATGATCAAAATTGTAACTCTCTTCAGTAATTCTACAATTTTGTCTATGAAAAGTAGATCTGCCCAGCTGGTATATAGAAAGTGTTATATTCACTGTTATATTCAAATGTTATGCAACGATGCATATGATTTGAATATTCAGATATTGCGCTCTCACGTCTTAGATTTTACAGTTAGAAAAAAAAACATTGTGAACCAAATTTATAAAATAATCAAGTTAATTACAATTTCTTTTACGAGCTATTGTGGGAAATCAGCTCCTGGAACGAGTTGTAAGCAAATTTACCTATTGCGTCGAAATTAATTTTAAGCAACACTTTGCCTAATACTGTCCAAATTTCTAAATCATATTGAAAGACATCTTCATCTTTGCAGTCGTATGGTTTTCGGTATAGCGAAAAGAATAAGGAAAACTTAATTGCTGTGTGAAATGTTTAATTTTTCCATAATGGAGTAAGTAGATCTGAATATACAAAAGAATCCCTTCTTGAGTATTTGTCAATAAAAAATCTAAATAGCAATTTTGCTGATTTTTTACATGGTTGATTTTATTGAGCCCTAAACTGTCAGTTTTTTCAAAAATAAAATCCAGTGTTACATTTTCCCCAACGACTGGAAGTAAGGTACTTTCATTTGCTGTGTCTGCGTTGATTGAAAACCCCGTATATGTGAATTTTCACTTTTGGGGTAAGATTGGCTGAAATTTCTTCTGGCACCATTAAATAATTTTCCATATCATTCTTTGTAAAAAATGTTTGGAGGAAAATACACAGAAACAAATACGTGTGTTTCCTCCGACATATGCACTTTTACCCAAACATGTTCGAAACCCTTACATTTTTCTGCAGTGTTGATTCCCGAATTGAAATTTGTGGAAATGGCACTCGGTGCACCTCCTCCTGACTTCTTTACAGACTGATGAAAGTTACGGTCATCCCTAAAAGCATTGTAATTATTACCAAAAACTGCTTCACTTCGAACACTTTCATCCCAACTGTTTTCACTTGCCAGAATTATTGGGAAGGAACAACCACAACATTTTGTTGTGGATTTCTGCACATCTTAGCGGAACCTTTCATTCGATTGAAATTTTTGCAATACACCAAAATTTCCGTTCCTATTTGTGTCTGAGGTGAAGCAGTTGGTTTGATTGTATCAGTAAAATTTGTGTAATTAAAACTATTTATCTCTCCTTGATGTAGAGAGGTCATCAAATCTTCAAAAAGGTCAGTTTCTGCTAGATCTTCGCCTTTCTCCAAAGAATTCGTCAATTCCGTGGAAAACCCGGAAGCAAAAAAAAAAACTAGAGGTACCGTTCAATTAAATTTTAAGGAAAAGTTTTACTTTTGATCTTTCTAGCAAACCTCTATTTTAAGGTGATAATTTGTTGTCACAGTGGTGAATCAAAGTAATACACATTATGAATCAACTGAAATAGTTCATTCGAGATTAGTAGACTGATTGAAATAATAATAAAATCATATATAAAAGAAGTATTTCCCAACTACATTTCTTTCTAGATGATCGTCGAGAACCTTTCTTTCGGTTACATTTTATCGTAGCTTTTTCCGTTAGCTCCCGCAGTTTCCAATTCCTTTAGTTGGCGACGTTTTTCCATCCGAGCAGCCTTTGCTTCTTCTTTTCTTCTTGCTATCATTTTCCTATTTGTCGTGCCATTTCAGTCATGTAATGCTTGTAGCAACAGAAGAAACATAGTCCACCTTCCTCTTTCCAGCTGTTCCAGTTGCGTTGACGGTTTTGGGCCATACAAACATATCAGCAAAGGAATCATCTTCGATAGCTTTTTGTGAAACGTTACCATCTGCTGATTGTTGTACCGGATCACAAGGAGATGGTTCATTCGCTGCGTGAAATACACCTGTTAAATATCGAAAAGAAATAGAAGATTATCAAAGAGAAAATGCGAAAACACTAACCATCATCTTCAGTGGCATCTTCGGAAGACGTTGGAATAGATTGTGTCGACTCATCCACAGTTAAGTTGTAGATTACTAGATAACTATATTTTATTGCTCCACGCCTGTTGTGAACATAAGTCTTTCGGATTTATCGTTGATTGCTTTCCAGAAGTTGATCAGAGCAAGTTGTTTAAGTCGATCGCACCAATAATCTTTGTGTCGATTTTCGACAAACTGAAGAGGCTGATTTCGACGTAGTGAAGCTGATTATCGTAATCAAGAACTGGTTCCTCAGACGTGTCTATAATACGGTGCGGTTCATCAGCATTGGATGGCAGAGTACTGAAATCGATGGCATCATCATTCCACAGAAAAAGACCACAAAGTTGGAAACCTTTTTTTGAGGCATTCCTTGGCGTTTGTGAAATTTTGGAATGCTGTTTGCAGCAGACAACAAAAATTAACGCGATCATTGCTGTTGATTAACATACGCTGCCTGAGTACCTTAGTCCAAATTTGCTAGAAAAGACAGAAAAAGTTTCTGTCGAGTAGTTGCAGAATGCGAGTCGCATTTTGGTACAGAGAGATGAGAATCCATTCTTAATGCGAGCAGAATTCTACCTGCCCAATGCTCACATGGCTTTTATGTCCATAGACGAAAATCAGAACCGGAGATTCTGTTTTCCTGTCCTTCAATCATTTAAACAACTCGTTCGCGATGTACTCGAAGAAAGTTTTTCGATGTCTACCAACCTTCGCCTGAAACTTCAACCTTTTGGAATGTTCTCAACCATTTCGCGCTTATGCGTTTCCCCGAATAAAGGATCATCGGAGGTGTAAAATCTCGTGCCGAACAACCGAACAAACCAGTGTAACTCTCTGTTTCGGAACTGTTGGTCACAAGGAAAAAGTTCTCCATGTCTGAGCACAATGCCTCGTAGTGGTTTGGCACAAGTTGAAATCCTGATTCAACGAAATTCGGAAATCGATCGGGATGGTAGAAAATGGTCATATCGATGCGATCTTCACGAAGTAAGTTTTCCACCTCTCTAAACCAATTTCGTAACTGAGACTCGTTCACCGACGCGCTTGCTTTCGGAGAATGTTCACCAGTTTCTATTTAATTTCCGGATGTCTTTTCAAATATCGATGGCAGTAGTTTTTAACGAGTAATATTGTAGTGCGTGAGTAATTCGATCAATAAGGTAAAGATGTTCTTACTCGAAAAGGATTTAGGAAGACTATAACTTTTCCTGAATTTATCCCCGTTATTGCTTACTGTGTGAGTCGGGTCAACTTCACAATCAGGGAAACCTGCTTCCGCCATATAATCAACTCAGTTCTTGATGCTTTAATTGCTTTATTGAATTTTCGTCTCTTTAATATGTACAACCTCTTCATCGGGAAGGAGAATCGGGTTGGGACCCGGTTTCGACTTCCGTTTCCCATTTTCACACGTCTGTAAAGCGTTCCGAATGGAATGTTGAACTTTATCGATGCTTCCCCAATGTTTTTGAATCGTCTTGTTTCGCAAACAGCGTGTTCGACAGTCTGCATATCGTACTGTTTCCGGATTTTGGCCACTTTCATAAAGCTTAAGAAGAACACAATAACAAATAACGAAGAATTTCCGCGTTATATACTGAACTTAAGATTCACAATGGTGGGCATTTCCAGCTAATCCCACAAGCATTGATCAAACGTCCTTTGCTTCGAAGTGTAAAATGTAAAATAGCACTGAATAATGCAGTATAATCAACTTGATACTCCTGTACTTGATGAATAATCCGTTCACGAAAATGGCTAATCACTAATTTACCGAAAAACAACATCTAATGAACACCTTTTTTTACGCAGGCTAGGAAAACTTGAACAAATTCATCAGCTATGGGTTCCATCAATCGGGTCCTCCCTTAGCTCAGTCGGTAAAGGCGCAGCTACAAAGCAACACCATGCTGGAGGTGGCTGGGTTTGATTCCCGGTATGGTCTAAGCATTTTTCGTAAAGGAAACTTTCTCGACTCCCTGAACATATAGCGTATGATTGTACTTGCTACACAATCATACAAATGCAAAAATGGTACTTTGGCATCGAAAAGCTCTCAATTAATAACTTTGGAAGTGCATTTAGAACACTGAGTTGAGAGCAAGCAATAAGGGTTCCATCAACTGATGTTGACATTTAACAAAATGCAGCCAAATACGTATTCCTGGTGATTGTGAGCTTTTTGGGCGGAGTACTGTAATCAGAAAATGTGAGAAGAAAGATTGCAATTTCCATTTAATTCCAACTACCTTTTAATTACTTATCTTGACAGAGATGTACTCAACTACAAAATGTGCCGAATTTTTTCAGTGTCCTGTAGTAGGGTATCGAAGGGAGTATTAGTAAGCATGACACTGGCTAGTTCTGGCAGGGGGGAGACGAAATACGCGTATCTGTCAAGATAAGCAATTAAGGTAGTTGGAATTAAATGGAAATTAGTAATCTTTCCTTCTCATTTTCTACAAAAAAACCTACTAGGTTATTAATACATTAGGCTGGGTGTTTGGGAAAATGGAATTAAATGGCAACATGGTCTACGTAGTTTTTTGATAAAAGTTGCAAACAGTTAGTTTATAACGTTCTACTGTTTTCTGTATATCTAAGATGCATTACTCGGTTTGGGTGTCCTCAGTGAAAACATAGTGTCTAACCAGTTTACTGGAAATTGAAATGTGATTTTCTTGATTATTGATGAATTATTGAATGAAAAAACTTCTAATTCCGGCAGGTCAACAACTGAAGTGTTCCCCAAATTTAAACTTCCACAACATGGAAAACTAGAAAAAAAAGGTTCGCTTTTTAAAAAATAAAAAAACTGAAACCCTTTTTCAAACCGCGACAAGTAAACGGGAGCAAAATTTGGTCCAAAGATATAGAAAGTTTTACCTCTTGACAGATAGGCCTATTTGGTACGTGACTTACAGATTTCTTGAGTGTCAAAAGTCTTCCACTTGGAAAATTTATACAAAACGTTTGTTTAAAATTTTGAAAATTCTACAATTACAATTTGTACTGAAACGTGTACCATGTGTAACGAGTGTTTTTAGAAGTATTTTTTAAATAGTGAAACGTAATCTGTCTCTGATTTCTTCGACTTTTGTCTCAATTGAATAACTAAAGACTGTATTCGATGAAATTTGTACACACCCAATTGTTCGTAACTTTTTAGCGTGCGTGCGTGTGCGTGTGTGTGTGTGTGTGTGTGTGTGTGTGTGTGTGTGTGTGTGTGTGTGTGTGTGTGTGTGTGTGTGTGTGTGTGTGTCCAATCTAACACCCATCGGCCGGCAATGGTATTATGGAAGAAATCTGTTTACAACAATCATTCAAGTGACCATTGGAAGCAGCTTTAATCCGGGAGCTAGAAAGTGATAGCTCTACTGCAGATCCAGCAACCCATTTCAGAATGTCTGGAGAGTCACGCCCATTCCGAGGTTACTTTCACATACAATAAGCCCCGCATGTAAACATTACCGATATCATTTGGATAAGGGCACTGCAACACACTTCCAGATTTGGAAATTTTAAATTTCCAAACCAGGCACGTATATAGTATTATTTGAAAATAAGATTATTGTTATATAGTTATAATCAGATAGATCTCACCCATGTCCGCCTCCTCAATCACACTATCTTATTTGTTCGTAAAAATAAAAAAATTCTACGTTGATTCGTAATTAATGCACTCGCGATTAAATATGCGCAAATAAACGTTCCTAAACCGCCCTCTAGATATGCAACCTGCATAACAAAACTCTGTACACCCCGTGGTAAATGCACCTAAAATTATGTGCAAGCTTTTCACCCGGAAAAATGGTAGTGGCAAAAAACGTGGCACATCAAATCCGGAGAAGGCCAGGATGGTATTGAACCAATTTAAGCGTTATCCCAACATTTCGATCAGGGATGTTGCGAAAAAGGCAAAAGTTTCAGTTTGTTTTGTGCAGAAAACAATGAAACGTTCTGGATTACATGTGTACAAGGTCCAGAAGGCACCGAACCGGAGCGATAAACAGAACTCGGTGGCCAAAACTCGTGCAAGAAAACTGTACAGGGAGTGGCTCACAAAACCGTTCTGCATTGTGATGGACGATGAGACCTACATTAAAGCCGACACCAAACAAATGCCAGGACAGGAACACTACGTCGCCACCTCTAAGTTGGCCGTTCCGGAGAGTGTACGGAAGAAGAAACTGTCGAAATTCGCCAAAAAATTCCTTGTCTGGCAAGCGATCTGCGGATGTGGCAAAATGAGTCAGCCCTTCATCACCTCTGGGACCGTCAACGGACAAATCTACAAGGACGAATGCCTCCAAAAACGACTTCTGCCCTTCTTGAGATCTCACGATGGCCCGACACTGTTTTGGCCGGATTTGGCATCTTGCCACTATGCCCGGCCCGTCTTAGACTGGTACAAAGATAATAATGTAGTTTTTGTACCAAAAGACGTCAACCCTCCAAACACTCCGGAACTTCGCCCAATTGAAAAATTTTGGGCAATCATGAAGGCAAAGCTCGTTAAAACTCCAAAACTGATAGAAAATGAACTTGAACTAAAGAAAGTGTGGTTAAAAGTAAGTAAGCAAGTCGGTCCTATCATTGCCCAAAATTTGATGAAAGGGGTCAAGGCAAAGGTGCGGGCATTTGGGTTGGGAGAAAAGGTTCAATAAACCAATGATGTCAAAACTTAACTATTTAGTAGTACTTTATTTCCAGAAAGTTTGAAAAGAATCGGGCTCAAGGACAATTTTTGGTGACCTATTTTGTGTGTCCAAATTTCATCGAATACAGTCTTAATAAGAAATCCACTCCGTGGTATCTAAACCACTGTAGTATATCTCCACTGTAGAGGCAGCTTGACAAATTGGGCAAAACATTTACAGCTCCATTGTGAGCTTTTATGTACGAAAAAGAAACCTTTTTCAGAAACCCCTGCTAGTACACTTTGGAATCCATTGTCTTGTTTGTCAAACAAAACTTGGGTTTTTTGTCCACGGCTCCAACTTCCTTGCCAGATCATCTTTCTTGCGAATTTCTCGGCAAAAATGAATTTGAACTTGCTTGGAACATCACTTTAATCAGTAAACTTAAAGACTGTTTCAGAAAGTATAAGCACGCTTTCAAAATATTAAAAATGTGTGTTTTTTTAGATTTAAATTATTTTATTTAGCAAATTATATCAGCACTAGTGTTTAGAAATTTAACGCTTCTTCAATTAAAATCTTTGATTATAACCGAGACATCTCACTCTTCCTCGAACATGACCCATGAGCTTCTGTACAATTGAACTTCCCCCAGTTTCCACCAAACTTTTCCAATAAAGGGTGTCCACGATGAAATTGCCACACTATGAAATTGCTCTAACTTTTTAACCGTTGGGTAGAATTTAATGAAAATTTGGGTGGATTTAGTTCATAGTGCATTATTTACATCCTGCAAGTTTTAAAGTCCTGTGATCAAAACTCGCGGAAATGGAGTCGAAAGAACAGCTCGTGCGTGATAAAATCTTGCGCATTCATCACGAGAACAAGGATCTCTCGCATCGTTCCATCGCTAAAACGTTGGGAATCGCGAATTCCACGGTGTCGCGAGTGATTAAGCGGTTCGAGGAACGGTTGACCACCGATCGGAAGCCCAGAAGTGAAGGAAAAAGTATTCCGTACAACACCAAAAATCACAACCGCGTAGTTGGGGCCTTCAACCGAAATCCGAACGCCTCCGTTCGGGATGTGGCTAAGAAGCTGCACCTAAGCCGAAGTTTTGTCCAGAAGGCCAAAACTAAGGCTGGGCTTCGAACGTTCAAGGTACAAAAGGCCCCTAATCGCGACGAGAAGCAGAACAAGTCCGCCAAAACCCGTGCCAGGAAGTTGTACCTCAACATGCTGACGAAAGTTGAATGCTGCATCATGGACGACGAAACATATGTGAAGGCCGACTTCAAACAGATCCCCGGCAACCTGTTTTTCACGGCCAAGGATAAGTTCAGCGTTCCGGAGCATGTCCGCACTCAGAAGATGTCCAAATTTGCGAAGAAATTCCTGGTTTGGCAAGCCATCTGCACGTGCGGGAAGCGGAGTGCACCTTTCGTGACCCAGGACACGATGAACGGACAGGTGTACATAAAAGAGTGCCTCCAGAAGCGGCTGCTTCCTCTCCTGAAGGCCCACAACGTCCCAACAATCTTCTGGCCGGATTTGGCCTCATGCCACTACTCCAAGGACGTGCTGAAGTGGTATGCGGACAATAAGGTCAATTTCGTGCCGAAAATGTTCAACCCTCCCAACACTCCGGAGCTCCGCCCCATCGAGAAGTACTGGGTGATTATGAAGCAGCACCTTCTTAAACGACCTAAGGTAGTGAAGACAGTCGAGGAACTGAAGAAAGTATGGGTTTACATGCAAAAAACGGTTGATTCACAGGTTGTGCAGAATCTTATGGCCGGGGTTAAGGCCAAGGTGCGGGCATTTGCGTATGGACTGTAAATAAAATACGAGTAAAATGGTAAAATGAAGTTTAATAGTTATTTCTCAATCCCTGAAAATTTGATGGCAATCGGATGAAAACTCGAATTTTGCGAATCAATTTTGTGTGTGGCAATTTCATCGTGGACACCCTTTAAAATTTTTCGTCGAAAATGGCCTTCTCCGTTTCGGAGATATCCCTGTCCTTGCGGACAGTGCATTATTGTGGTCCAGGAAGGCTTTTATAATTAAATTTCACATACGTTTCATCGTTCATAATTAAACACTCAGAATTTCTACACCAAATTGTATCATTAGATTCCGGGGTCTCAGTTTCACAGACGTGGCCTGATTTGAGTTTCTTTTGGGTTTCTTCTGCTTTTGGTTTTGTCTTGCGTCCAAGTTGCTCTTTTGCACATCACGGAAGCCGCTAGTTTCTGCTTATAGGCATCCTTGATCTTCTTGTCAACAGCAGGACTCACAAGACTGGATTTCCGACCACTCCTCGGTGCATCTTCAAAAGTACATTTTTTCCACATTTTCTTACTTCAGTTCGTAACGCTCCAACGCTCACACCCTCTTCCTTGGCCAATTTTCTTGAAAAGATTCCACTCATAGTGTACCATTTGTGTCCGATACTTTTTTTTCTGCTCCGGAGTAAGACCATGCATTTTGAAAGTTAACCAGAGAAAGCCGACCAGACAGTTTTTTTTATGCTATGACGTACAGAAATGTGTTTAAAAAGGATGAAGCCAAAAACATTGAAAAATTTCATGCAATCCAAAGTGACCGCTAACATTTGGTGTACTTATAATTTCTGGAACAGTCAATATTATACAACGTCCGGGTACATCTTTTGGCACTAGATTCTGCTTCAGTGTCCTGTTCTGTTGCTTACTGAACATGAGCATGAAGGACGTTGACCACCCACGGATCCTTCTCCGTTATTTCCAGATCAGCTGTATTTACACAAAGAACCAATAGATGATGTTTGGGACTAACATACATCCTCAATGTGTAAAAACTGGTGATCCATTATGAAGCAATACCGGCGACGGCCGTGCCCGAACGCTGGTCAAGTAGGGAATGGGAAGGAACGTGTGGACGTGATGCTCGCTTTGAAGGAAGCCGAGAAATCCTGTGCACTTCCGTACGTAATAGTTAGGCATGAGCAGCGGCATGCCCTCTTTTCTGTGGATATCCTGCAAATAGAGATAAGACAAGTTGGGCCGCCTCTCCGATTGGTGGCCCATCATGGCATTAGTAACTGATATTGTTTCTATTGATTCCTACGCTTATAAATTTGGTATCAACCTGGGGAGACTGGGTCCTATACTCAATGCTTTCCTTATCTCCAATCCGTTCAAATACTCGCAATATATTGTAATATAGTGGGCAGAATATTACAATTTGAGATAGTTCTAAGCAGTCAGTTTACCAAAATTTGGCAGATCGACAGGTAATCGGTGGGTGACTGACCACCAAGTTTCTTCATAGCAAGATGCTTGGAAGCGAACCGAAAGTGTAAATGAGCGAATTCCTCCTGTTCTGTAGTTTACTGGACCAAAAATATCGAAATACTTCTGACGGTGCTTTGACCAGTTATTTTTCACTTAGTTTTAGTTAGTTTTTTGTTGAAATAAATTATGATCAGTGAAAACCTATGCCTTTCAAAAAGATAACCTGAAAAATATTCAAAAGTCAAACAGTCAGAACAACTTGCGGTGATACTTTTTCGTCAGAGATAAGTATCTTACCTATGCTTCCCATCGATCTGATAGAAAAGTTTTTCGAGTCGTCCGGGAAGCGTGGGCCACTTGCAAGTTTACCTGTTAACAAATCGCAACAAATTTTTAACGAACTTAAACTCATGTGTTTGTGTTCTTCTTTCTCTCGTTTGCAGAACATGGCTCTCCGGCACACCTAGAAACTATGAAGCATATAGTGGTTGTGATGGTTTTCCTCAACGTTAATAATGGTAAGATTTCATAGCGGATTTTAGATTCAATCGAATTTCATCTGGACACATGCTTCCAGCCATTTTCCGGAATTAAATCCAATTTCAAAAACCAGTCAGATTAATTTCTATCTGTGATGCGTGAGAGGCACAACGGCAAATGTCACGTACTGATGGTACAATTTTCCCAAAGTCTAGCTCGCATCTCGGACTAGAGCGAAGCAAAGAAAATGGAAACTGTCACCATGATGAAATTCTTCATCCGAAAAACGTAATTAATTTCGGATCAATCAATTTTCGTTTTGCTTTTGCCATTTGCTTCTTCCAGGCATTTCCTCCCACTCACAGTCGGTCGATATCGACGAACCGCACACGTACACACCACCGAAGCACTACTTTCAGACGTCGTCATTCGATGAGGTGGATCTGGACGGCGATGATGTTGGCGTGAAAAATCCCCTGGACCGTGGACCCTATTTCGACATCTCAGCTTCGAGGAATGTAACGGCTCTCGTAGGCAACACTGCCTATCTGAACTGCCGGGTGCGGAATCTCGGCAATCGAACAGTGAGTTGAGATTTTTAATTAAGCAATCAATCAACTCGAGGACCGAATGCGACTGGTTGCTGAAGTCCACTCAATTAGTAGCCATTGCACCCATGCTGTTGAATGACTGACTTAATTAAAATCTTTTACGGTTGCAGGTATCTTGGATTCGACATCGGGACCTACATCTTCTAACGGTGGGCAAAGCCACCTACACATCGGATCAGCGGTACCAGAGTGTGCACAATCCCGCGTTGGACGATTGGTCCCTCAAGGTAAGGCTCCACGAGAAAACAGGAGTTGATTTTTCTCCGAAATCCAATCATAAAACACTTGAAACCTCACTATGCCAACTGTATAGGATTGTTTACAAATGTTTCTTCACAGGGAATAGAAAACAAACAAACAAATCTCATATCAATGCATTGTATGTATTTTTATATAAATCCAGTTCTACGTGATTTTCCATGGCATTTCGGCATGGCCACACAATTTATTTGGAAATAATTCAATTTCCAACCGACACCGAAATAAATCGACATGAACGTGTAAATTCCGGATTTCATTTTATTACGGATCGTTAAATGAGTAATTTGATCCCTCCCAAGTTGACAGCACCCATACTAAGAATCATAAAAATTAACTCTTGGCGATAATGGTAACATCAACCATTCGACCGGAAGTTTATTCCCAGTATTTTAATTTAAGCTTATTTTACGACATTTACCCGAAAGCAATAATTAATTAGCATCACCACACTGTATTTGTTGAGACGAATACAAATACAAGCCAACCTTCCGAGCTGGACCGCTCAAGGCAAACAGTGGGAGGGAAACGTTCGAAGGGGAGGGTTTTGGACAAATACGTCAGAGCCCGGGTTTTCAATTGTTTCTGGGTGACGACCCACACTTGGAAATATTTTTAAATATTAGCTTGCGACCAACCAATATGGAATACAGATTTATTAAGTACTGCGAAAACAACTGCATAAATACAAAAATGTTATGGGTTCGTGATGCGTATGGGTACTGTCCAGGAGCGATAGATACACTACTAGTCAATAGTATCGACTAACTTCGAAAAATATTGCAACATACACTTGGAATATTGCGTCACCCCCCAAACAAAAATCGAATCACCTAAAATGAGTAAAATTCATAGTATTATATCTCTAAATGCTGATAACCTAGAAAGTTCGAATCTAGAGAAAAATTGTTCAGAATGTCAAAGGCTTTCGGAAGGTCCACTAAAAAGTCAGGGATATTCGAATTGTTGAGAGCACGGTTTGGAATTCGGTCACTACGTGGCACTAGTGGCCATGAAAAAAAGAAATTTTTTGAACGAGTTTATAAATTGATCTCGATTACCTAAAAAGTTCAGAAGGCGAAGAGCATGGTTCACACTTAGATATTTTTAAAAAAATCTGTAAAATTTTACCGATTTCTCTACAGCTGAACGTTCGGTTATCCGATTCAACGGATTTAGGTTAAAATTTTACAAATTCCGGTTAATTTTTTTACAGATAACTGTAAAATTTCACCGAAATCCGTTAAATTGTATTACCGAACGTTCAGCTGTCGAGAATTCGGTAAAATTTTACAGATTTCTGTAAAAAAATCTAAGTGTGTTCGGAATTACGTCACTACGTGGCGCTCGGGGCATGAAAAAGGGAGCTTTTTGAACGAGTCTAAATCGTGATCCCGACCACCTAGGAAGTTCAAAGTTTCAATAAATTTGTTCATAAGGTCAAAGACTTTCGGAAGGTGAAGATTATGGTTCGGCATTCGATCACAACGTGGAGCTAGTGGACATGTAAAACTGAGCATTTTCGTACAATTTTGTTGTTCTTAAGGTCAAGGACTATGGAAAAATGGAGAGTATGGTTTGGAAACTTGGTCACTATATGGCACTAGTGGGCATGGAAATGTGGGTAACCCCGTCAGGGTGGGTTACCCGTCACCCCAACGATTTTACTAGAAAACAATTTTGTAGTATGTTTTTGATTATACCTATTATTAGTATTTATCATTTTTACCATTTCGAGACACATCATACCCACTGCGAACTGTCATACGCGAAGAAAATAAACAAAACCAAAGCAAGCGTCGTCGCGGCGATACCGGATGTAACTTTTCGATGGTGGATTTTAACGTCTTGACAAATAATTAAGTACAGATATTCAATTTCATCGATTGCGTACTTTCATTTACACTATATCATAGTGCTGAGATTCATTGAAAGGTTAGTTTTATCAATTATCCAAGATTTACGGTGTAATTAAGAAAAAAAGTGCCTTTCGGGTAAGCCCGTCACTCATCGGTGCGGGTAACATCGTCATGCTCTTTGGATCAGCGGATGTTTGTGAAACTACCTAACCATTTTTATCAGATGCCACGCAACTATAAAAGGAAGACCAATCGCGGAAATTGGACCGATCAGCAGCTAATCCAGGCAAAGGACGCAGTGGATCGTGGGATTTCCGTGAATCGTGCTGCTAAGACGTTTGGAATTCCGAGAACTACGTTGGCAGACCATGTTACGGGAAAGGTGGTGAAGTCGAAACTGGGATCAAGAGAAACGGTTTTCACGCCGGAACAGGAAGCAGAACTTTTGCAGCACCTGCTTGATCTGGAAAGTCGTTTATACGAACGATGTCCGTGAGCTGGCTTTCGAGCTGGCTGAAAAAAATAAGATTGCCCATCCATTCAACAAAATGAAGAAAATGGCAGGGTGCGAATGGATGGCCGGATTTTTGAAGCGCAATCCGAAACTTTCATTCCGCAAGCCGGAGCCCACGTCAGCTGCTAAAGCCAGGGGATTAAACAAAGTTTCAGTTAATGCCTTCTTCGACATGTATGACGCTGCCCTTGGAAAGAAGAACCTTCATCCGGGACGCATCTATAATGTCGACGAAACAGCGATTTCCACGGTGTGTAGAGTTCTTTGCTTGATCGGAGCATATATATATCGGAGCTTTATGTTCATGTTTTCAGGTGCTTCCTAATAAGAAGAAAATAGCTGCACTCAAGGGTAAGAAGCAGGTTGGCATTATTTCGTCAGCGGAACGAGGAGAGACCACTACCGTTGTCATGAGTATGTCAGCGAGTGGCCATTATCTTCCGCCATTCGTCATCTTCCCACGTACTCGAATGCATGATAGTCTCAAACACGGGACGCCATTGGGAACAAAATTCGCATGATATCCTTCAGGATACATGACCGCTGAGATGTTCGATACATTTTTTGATCATTTTCTTGAACATGCGCATGCTTCAGAATCTGATCCAATACTGCTTTTGGTGGATGGCCATTGATCACACACCAAAAACCTAGCAGTAACCGAGAAGGCTCGAAAGTATAACGTGACCATACTTTCGCTTCCACCGCATTGCAGCAACAAACTCCAACCATTGGATGTCTCGTTTATGGCGCCGTTCAAAGCAAATTATTCCAATGCCGCCGAAGCATACCTAAGATCCAACCCAGGACACGTTATCGGTCAGTACAATATCATGCAGCTAATGAGATTTGCTTTTGAAAAAGCTGCCACGATGTCAACTGCAGTTAACGGTTTCAAAAACTGTGGATTATGGCCGTGTGACCGAACCGTGTTCGACGAAAGCTCATTTGCACCATCGTTGGTCACGGACCAGGAATTGGAAAATACTGGAAAGGACTCGGCCCCTCGGGAAAAGGATGCAGATACATTGACGACAGCTGAAGCGGCCAACGGTAGCATTAATGAGAGTGTTAAATCTGGAGAGTCGTCTTTCACGGTTCCACCAGATGACGTGTTGCCTCTACCACAAATGACAACAGCGCGTGCCACAAAAAGAAAACGACGAGCAGAGAAGGCTGAGGATATTACGTCCGATGATTATCGTCAGAGCTTGATCGATGCTAAGGCTACAAAGGACATCTCATCCATCAAAAAAGGTAAGAAGGTTGTTGTTGTTGTGTTGTTTTGGGAGGGACTTTAACCAATTGGTCATTCGTCCCTTAAAGGTAAGAAAGCATCTTCAAAAGGACCACAGAAGCGACAAAAGCGGCAGAAGCTTACTAACTATTTGGAGGATTCATTGTGTGACCGATGCGGAGACTGCTTCTCGGATTCTTCGAATGAAGAAGGGTGGATAATTTATGTCTCATGCAAAAACTGGATCCATTCGCAGTGCTATGATAATTCTGATTTGATTTGCATTTTCTGTTCTGAATATTTTTTTTTTGCATTGTCAGTGGAATCTGAGCTAAAAGCCCGTAAACCCATTACGTGAATTCGTTAAATGAACTAAACTCTTTTTTTTTTTAAATAGTTGAGCTTACAGTCGTTTATTAAAGGAATAAAAAGCTCCAAGAGAAAAAAAAACAATGCTTGCCTTTTTCTCACAAAAATATCCTATCAAACCCACATCAAAAGTTTTTTGAAAATTTCCCTGATGATGATAAATGACTTCTGGCAGTATTGGGCTTGGCGCACATGTTTTAAACCTGGAGATTTTAGAGTCTTCGGAATCTGTTCCATATAAAAGGCTGTCCATATACTACGTGGACATGATTAGAGGGCTCAATAATCAGAAAAAAAAAGATTTCAAACAGAATTATGACACAGGGCTATGTATGAATCTGAATCACTCTAAAATATGTCCCTGTGGTATATGAATGGCCCCTTATGAATTGGTCTACGAAGATGATTGATGAATCATCACAAAAGATCAACAATATCAAAAGTATTTTAATAAAAATGTATGCCGGTCTTACCCCATTGGGTGACGGACTTACCCCATTGGGGTGACGGTCTTACCCACACTGATTGAAAAACTTCAATATTTACCACGTTTGTTTCACGTATGTTGTCTGACCGAAAACACATATTATAAAACTTCCAACGGACAAATTGAATAAAATAATACTCAATCAAATATTATGCGAGGGGTACATGTCATTTAGAGTATTACATTAATTTTAAAAAATCGCAATGACTAAGGTGACGGGGTTACCCCTTCCTCCCTATTTTCCTTAAGGAGAGAGCGGGTCTGGATAATGTGACAGTGTGGGTAATGGTATGCAACTTTGTGGCAGATGGAGGTGTGAGAGTGCCGGGAGAAAAAATGCTGGTAAGAACGTTATATTTAGCATTCCCGATGTGCTAGATGATGATGATTTAGCATGAGCTGTGGTGTGTGTGTGAAGCCGCTTGTTGAGAACATATTCAAAATGGCAGCAACGACAACAGCTGCTAAATGAGATCCGGCAGTGCTCCTGAAAATGCAGAGAGAGACCTTTCTAAATTCTCCAATCGCTTTAGTTTTTGCTTTATTTCTTGAGTAATTCATGTTTAGGGGGCCTGGAGCCGTTTGTGGATGGTGACTTTAAATGTCGATTTCTTCTGCGCCCAAAATCACACTCGTTAAATGAAAGCAGCATATTGTAGAAGAGTGTTAGTTCTACCATATGGACTTGCTGGATATAGGGATTCTCGTGATTCGTGAGAGATCGGCGTTTGGAGTCATTGTTTGCAGATGGCTTTTGGGCCCTAATAATGAATTAGTCGTGATTTAATATCTTAATATTAATTGAAAACCCCGTAAACTGTTTTTCTATACTTTGATATTCTTATTTGTATTTCAGAGTTGATAATTTTTGAATACCAATCATTAACATATATGTTCCAAATCTTTTTGTATAATGAATGCTTGAAATTGGTACTTTCTTCATAAAAAAAATAATTCAAAAATTCAAAACTAACATTGCTTATAATCCTACATTTTCTATTTGACAGCCATAAAGAATTGCGTATGGGCCCAGTAGAAACATAAGTTAGCGGAGAATTCAAATCTTTTATTTTTATTTTTTTATTTTGATCTATTAAGTCTCCATTTTTTGAGCAATAATCATACTCATAGGAAATTTATTTCGCCTTATTGTTTTTTAAATTTTCTTTGCTATTGGGCTAGGTCATTGGATATTATTACAATTAATAAATCTTCTCAATTCTGCTGATTTTGTATTCATATGCCACTGATTGATCTGTGAAGAGGTACCAAGCAGCATATTATTATTATATGTCAATTATTACTATTAATTATTTAATAATATTGTTTTATTTTTAGCCATATTTAAATTACATGATGACGAATTTCAACTATGGCATATTTTAATTAAATATTCTTGTATAGACCATTGCTTCATTGAATACTACATATATTGCACATTAATACTTATTATTTGTATTATATATAATAAATACGGGGTTGGGAGGGAGCATCAGGGTATCATTCAAGCTGAAACTGGTGGCTACCATACATACAGTGGTTCGACCGAAGCCATGGCGGAAGAACAAATGCTTAAGTCTATGCTCCTGCGTAGCTTGCTCTTTCTCGGATTTTCACTCCACGTGCAGTTAGCGATAGGTGTCTTATCATCCTGAAAAAGTTTTAAATCGCTTAAAAAATGTGTGAATCATGCCTTTAAAGTTTAGAATCTCTAGGATATAAAGTAAATCAACTTAAAATTATGAGAATGTGCGGTGAGTTAATCCTCAAAACATTGAAATCACCTGAAAATGAAATAAATCAGTCATGAACATTTTGGATTAATTTTAATACAGAGCGATATCTGCAAAAGTGAAATCATGAGAATATTATGTGAATCAATAATGAATAACTTGAATATGAAAAGAATAATGGAAACATTTAGAGTCAAATCATAAAAGTTTGAAATCACTAGTATATAACGTAAGTCAGTCCTGAAAAGTGTGGAAGCGTCTGAAACCGAAATGATTCAAACATTAACATTTATCATTTAAATGTAGGTGTTTTGGTCTTAAATCACTTCAAAACAAACTGAATTAGATCTTAAAAGCTTGGAATTACTTGAATATGAACGCAATCTGCCTAGGAAAACATTAATATCAGTTTTGTAAAAGTGTGTAGTCGCATTTGTAAATATTAAGTGAGTCTTCCGTAAATCACTTGAATACTTAGTTACAATACGAAAAGACATGTTTCGGTGAAAATCTTTATTTGTCCTAAACGGTTCCCCGGGGCATCCGGATTGTCTCAAAATGGCCAATATGGTCATTGGTCCATTTCTAGGCTAGTAGTAGACTGCTCATGAAAAATCATGAAGTTTGAAACCTTCGAAAAGCATGTGCCGATGAACAATTTAGCCGCCTCGCGGATCTAGGCAAAACATGCCCCCTCTTCCGGCACAGGTTCCTTGTGGCCAATCGGGTCAGATACTCACTGAAAACTGAAAACTGAGACTCCAACAAGCAAATACTGAGCATGAGCATGATTGACCGCCCGAGGTTGCTACTCCGTTATTGCCAGATCAGCTATTATTACACAAAGAACCAAAAGATGATGCTTGGGACTAACATACATCCTCAATGTGTAAAAACTGGTGATCTCAAACCAAGGCAATACCGGCGCCGGCCTCTTTCGAATGCAGGTCAAGTAGTGAATGGGTAGGAATATGTTGACGTGATACTCGCTTTATTGGAAGCCAAGAACACCTCTGCACTTCCACGAGAAATCACTGGGATGTTGGATAAAATGGTTGGGTTGGCAGTGGGATCCGTTTTGGTAAACGGTGTGCTGAATTCAACTGACGTCGGCAGCGAATAAGATATTTAACTATGTTCCCGATTTATTCTCTGTACAGAGATGCACGTGCAAGCTATTCAAATTTTGGCACCGATTTAAACCAACAGTAAGGATGCTGTTGGGGCCACTCACAAGTGTGGGTGGTTTATTTCAGCAGAATACAAGAATACGTTAAGAACATCGAGTTCGAGGACCGATTTAAACCAACTGTAGGAATGCCGTTGAGGCCACTCACGAGTGTGGGTGGTGGGTGGTTTCAAAACAACGTAAAAATAATAATGATGAACAACTATATGCCTCTTCCGCCTCGGTGCTAGATGATTGAAACACTGAAATGGCGAAAATTCCAACGAGGTACTATGAAATAAAGTCGATCACCCGGCAGCCCAGCAGAACAGCAACGAAAATTCAAGCAAACAACAATGCGATATAAATTTCTTATGAGTATGATCACTGCCCATAAAACGGAAACTCAATAAATCCAAAATATTAAAAAAATAAAAAAAATAAAATTTAATAAAAGACTGAAAATTCGAATTTTTCGACAACTGCTGTTTCCCATAAATGAGTCTTTATGTCTGTGAAACAGAAAATGTAGAGCCATAAACAATGTTAGTATATAAATTAGTTCCCTGGATGAAGAAAAAACAATTTTCTGTATAATTTGTCGCATATAATCCTTTCTAAAAAAAACGTTAATAACCCTCCTATATTTTCAAACACAGAACGTGAGTAAGATAAGCCAAATCTTACAACTGATGATGATGATTATGTAATACTACCATCTATTGTAGCAAGGCAACTTTCCATAGCAGTGGAATAATCTGAAAAACGATTTGATCAGGATTCTATTATTGTTTGTGATCATCAAGCTCCTGTATGAAGGGCCAAAAACGCACTAGAATCGGGCCCTCGAGTGACAGAATAAACCCAATAGATGGGGTCGAAGAGCCCGCTCTCAACTGTCAAGATAAGCAATAAAGGTAGTTGGAATTAAATGGAAATTACTAATCATTCTTCTCATTTTCTAGTTAAAACTTTGGATGTAGCTTTACTATATAAGTTCCGAATGCAATTTACAAATTGGACTGGGAAACCGAACTTTCCCATAATTAGCCAAAGAAAATTATGGTTGACTCGATCGAAAGCCTTTTCGAGATCATAGCTCACGATTGTACCCTCTGAACGTTTATTGTTTTCTGCTCTAATTATTGTGTTTCTGAGATCTTTCAAGTTCGTTGAGCATTACTTTTCAGTTAAACATGCTGCTTGCCCTGGGCTAATTAGAGGCTCAATAAGGGGTTGTATTCGGTTGTACAATTTTTTTGTAAATAATTTGTAGTCGCAATTAAGCATGCTTATTGGCGGTCTGTCTGTGATTTTGAGAGATTTGTCTTTTTTTGGTATTAATGTTACTATGCCTTCATCAAAAGAAGTGTTTTGAAATGCACCGCTCAAATATCCGTTGGATAATCTCAATAAATCATCCTTTAGCTCATCAAAAATGTAGAATAGAATTCATAAGTTAAACCGTCGGGTCCGGGGCTCTTTTACTTCGTTGACTGCTTAAGCGCTAGTTCTTATTCTGATATTCTGATTGGAGCTATCAGGTTATTACAGTCTTCCAGCGAGAATCTTTTATCGATAGTGTTGAGATAGTCTCCAGCACCAGGAATGAAATTGTTGTCAGCATCATATAAGGTTTTAAAATGACTTTCGATGGCAAACTTAAGAGCTTGAGGCTTTGACTTTAAAACGCCACCATTATCCAATTTCATAGGACAGCTGGTCCTATTCGTGATCTGTTTTGAAATTTAAAAAAGGCTAAGTTTTTCATCTTCCAATATCTTGCAAGTACTGGTTGTTAATTTTAAGTTTTCCATTCGTGATTGCTCAATACTCATTAGTTTTGATTTAACAAAACTCAGCTCCTGAGAAACATTACATCCTTCATTTTGATGAAATTTTTTAGAAGTAGATAATTTCTCATCAACATGAGAGGAGTGGACAGTAATTTATTGCTAGAACTAAGAGAATTGAAGAGAAAGCATTGATAGTTCCGTTTAGAGTAACGGCAGGTTATGAAAATTGAAAGATACAAGTTGAAAACGATCGGAGGGCATATGAAGGTAGTATACAATCGGGCGCATAATCTCTTACCAAACTACCCCATCTCTTTCACACAACAACAACAATCAACTACTCACACAACTACCACCCCCTCTACTACAAATAACACAAAAAAACACAACCCACACACCACAACACAAACATATCCACACACCAGCAACCGCACTCACCTCCCACCCCCTCTCATCCCCACTCACACCCCGAAAAAAAACTGTCCCACCCCACTCAACTACCACACCATCTATACCCAATCAGCAGACAAAATCCTCTACAGCTCTATCAGTCGAACTCTCAACCGCGATGGCAAAAACAGTGAAACAACTCTGTTCAGAAGTGAGCGCGTTCAAAGAACGGCAACCCGCCGCATTGAAAACGGACATCGTGCGGCACTTTGTGAACGCCGGATACGCCCGTTTCGGCATCTACAACATTTGGGCACTATTAGACAACAATCAGAGCATCGAAAGAAAGCCCGGTTCCGGACGGCCGCGACCCTGAGCGACAAGAAGATCCAAAGGATGCTGGAAGAGAAGACCAAGGTAAATGTGGCTACATCGTTGGTGCGCTTGCCGGGCTTACCGGCCAAATAGTGAAAAAGTACCTGGCGAACATGAACATACATGTCAGCTTAAATAAGTACCTTCCATGGGAAATTTATCAAAAGCCATTATCTGTCTTAGTTTTTTTTTATCACCATCCGAAAAAAGTCGATTTTTTTAATGCAAACGTTACGCTTGCCGTTCACCGGTTACCGGTTTTACGGGTCGTCCTAAAGATGTTCTCTTTGATGAATTTTTCCGCTGGCATCTCCTGACTCCCCCCCCCCGAAAAACTGTATCCACATTAATCCGGACACCTTCAAATCATTGTAACTTTTGAAATATTGCACGTAGGAATGCAATTTCACTGTGGTATAGCTGAGAGTCTATAATGAAAAAGACTATGATTGATGTTTACATTTCATGTTTAGTATTCAAGATGGCGACGAAAGAAAATCAAGTGCGCGAGCGAATTTTGTACGGGCGTACGGCAAATCCTGACTTGTCAATACGGGACCTTGCAAAAACATTGGATTTGCCTAAATCCACTGTTTACGATGTGCTCAAATCATTTTCGGAACGTTTGACGGTGGAGAGGAAACCGAGAAGTGACAAAAACATTGGACGCGCTGATCCTGTCATGGACCGAAAGGTGAAAAGGATATTAACGAAAAACCCAAATCTCTCCATTCGAACGGTGGCTCGTAAAATAGGGATGTCGCCTGGTTTTGTCCAAAAATCAAAACAACGTTTGGGACTTAAGTCGTATAAAGTAAAAACAGTTCCAACTCGCAACGACAAACAGAACTTGTCAGCAAAATCACGGACTCGACGTTTGTACTGCGAATATTTGACGAAGTTTTCATGCGTTGATTATGGACGATGAAACTTATGTCCTGAAAATTTCAAGCAGACTTCCAGGGCTGGCTTTTTATTCTGCTATGGCCAGAAAAGCTACAGCTGAGCATTTAAGAATGAAGAAGGCATCGAAATTTCCCAAAAAATACCTTGTGTGGCCAGCAATTTGCACGTGTGGCAAAAAGAGTAAATCTTTCGTCACTACAGGCACAATCAACCAGGAGATCTATCAGAAAGAGTGTCTGCAGAAGCGATTGCTACCCTTCATCAAAAGTCACAAAGAAAAACCTTTGTTCTGGCCCGATTTGGCATCATGCCACTATGCTAAAACTGTGATGAGTGGTACCAAGCAAATCAAGTGAACATTGTACCAAAAACCTCAAACCCGCCAAATTGCCCAGAGCTACGACCAATCGAGAGATATTGGGCTCTGATGAAGCGGAAGCTTTCTGGAAAGAAGCAAGGAATCAAAGACATCAAACACTTCCAGCAAATTTGGACAAAGACGGCTTCTACGATTTCTGAAGAGTCTGTACAAACCCTAATGGACGGAGTTAAGCGCAAAGTTCGCAAATGTTATGCAAATACCGAATAACTATGTTTTGTCTTCACGAATTGTTAAAACACATCCCATGAATCTGAAATAAACAACTACGACGGAAATATAATGCGAAATTTATGTTTTATTCATGTTTTGAGGTGTCCGGATTATTGCGGATACAGACCTTAGTCACCTCCTCCTCCCCTGCCATCTTACTATTTTTTCTCCTTTTTTCTTTCTTTGTCATTTCTTCCTTACTTTTTTATATATCATCAATCGTAATGCTAATACTATACTTATTCGCCCCACAACTCTGGAATAATCTGGTCCCAGTCCGAACAGGTAGTGTTTATAAAAAATGGTTCCACTTGAAAAAAAAATCGGAATCAGCGTATGATTTTACATTGGAAAAGAATGTTAAAGTTCATTAATTTAGTTTTAATTTGTAAACTAGAGATAATTAACGCAGATTTACTGCTCATAATTGCATCGGTTAAAACACCAGGTTAAAGACTCGAAATAGCGTCAAATTAACAACCTATTTTCACCAGAAAACACACCACCCCACCGCCGTCTTGTTGTTGATGTTAAGCAAAAAAAAAACGAAACACAAATCAAAAAAGAAGTTAAAAAGCATTATAAACGAACACTTCCTTCATCATCATCATCATCATCGCCGGCCGCCGCCGTCGTCGTCGTCGTCATCGCTGTTGAAAAACAAGATCTAAATCAAAATAACATACCTCAAAGCAGAGTTTGTGCTCGTTATCGCTAGGTCGGAGAGGGAAGGAACCCCGTTCAGGTGGAGGGGGCAGGAGTGGCGTATCAAATTAAAATCACTGGTGGTCCAAAAGGTTTTCCAGTCCCGGTCGGCCCAGACTGCTTGTTGCCAGGTTTGAACAACAACAAGACAGTGACCGGGGCAAGAAGATGAAGTCAGGCTAGAAATGCAGAACCGAGGAGAAGAATTCTAATAATATCTCAGGCGTGTAATTTCGAGGACCATGTAAACACGCGGATTGCTCTTCTACCGCCGAAAAATAGTGCTTGAGTTGTTGGTTTTCGGCCTCGGAGGAGTGCACCGGAATGGTATGCATATTTTCCAACGCCACACCACTGTGGGTACAGAACGGAGGCTTCAGTGGGAGAGTGTGTAAATAAATATCTGAAGAAGGCAGAGTAGAGGGCAGCTCGCAGAACGGAGTAGCGAATGACACCGGGTGATGGTAAAACATACACTGGGAGGCAAAGTACACCAATGGAGAGCAAGTGAACATTGTCGGCTGAAACGATGATTCATTGAACATTGATCGCGGAATAATAAGGTTGGGATGATCGGTTTGGGTGTTTTTGCATTGAAACAAAATTTAATTTATGTAACGAAATTTCCCCATTGTTGTTTCAACCCCTTCAGGGGCTATTCATAAACCAGGTGGACTTTTCTGGGGGGAGGGAGGGTCTGACCAAAGTCTAAGCTCCATACAAAATTTCAAAATAGTGTCTACGTGGTTTTTTAACAGGCCATTAGGCCTAAGGGGTCAAGGGGGATTGGATATCCGACTGGTTAAAGTCATACTTGACCGGTAGGAAAGCCTTTGTACAGGCGAACTCTACACATTCCATAACATTCGACGTTCCATCTGGAGTTCCACAGGGTAGTGTGTTAGGACCATTGATCTTCGTCCTTTTCATCAACGACTTGTGCGAACTAATATCATCTGGGAAGCTGCTCTTTGCCGACGACCTCAAAATCTTCCGTGTCATCAAGTCGATTTTGGACTGTATTGTCTTGCAAGCAGACATCGATATCCTTTCGCGATGGTGCAGTGAGAACGGAATGAACGTGAACATTAATAAATGCAAGGTGATCACATTTAGCCGCAGTTATACGCCGATCAATCACCAGTACACCATCGGTGCTGATGCGCTAGTCCGTGTACAGTCTATACGTGATTTGGGAGTTATCATAGATTGCAAGCTTCGTTTCAATGAACACATCTCAACTATAACTGCCAAAGCTTTTTCGATTCTGGGATTCATCCGTCGCAATGCATCTCAGTTTACCGACGTGTATACGCTTAAAGCTCTGTTCTGTGCTTTGGTACGCAGTATTCTAGAATACGCTGCTCCCATCTGGGCCCCATACCACACGTCTCAGGTGATTCGAATTGAGCGTGTGCAGAAATCCTTCATTCGGTTTGCTCTGCGACATTTACCATGGAACGATCCTGTCTCCCTTCCTGACTATCTTGAACGATGTCAACTAATCGATTTGGAGCTGCTCTCAGCAAGACGACTAAAGTTACAACGGCTGGTGGTCTTTGACGTTATCAAAAATAACATCGATTGCTCGAACCTTCTCGTAGAAATACCTTTGAACGTTCCTCAGCGTCAGTTGCGGTATTCGGCACTCATTGCTGTTCCCGGACATAGAACGTGCTACGGCTTCAAAAATCCCCCCAGTTCCAGAGCATTTAATGATATTTGTGACCTTTTTGATCTTAATGTCTCGAAAAATAATTTTAAAATTAGGATTAAAAACGTAGCTTAAGTACACCTAAGTTAAACCAGTCTGTACGAATCTATCGAAGACCATGAACAATACACAAAATATGACCTTTAAAGGAAAATTGCTGTATAAAAACATAGACTGAATTAAAGTGTAGACTGTCTTCGGCAAATTTGTGTTCAATCAATTCTTCGATCTAGAAAAAAATAAAAAGTAAAAAACATATGAGTTAACGACCTTATTGATGACCAGGAACATCCTGAAAACGGAGATGTTCAATAAGAAAAAATAAATAAATAGTGTAAAGCGTTGTTTCAGAATATGGTTCATATGTAAATTATCGTTGATAAACGTTACACATTTTAGTATCTTTCTGGGATGTTCAAGGTTACCCAAAACTGTACTTGAGTTCAGAACTACAGATCTCCAGTTGTAACAGTAGGTTTTTGGAATATGCAAAGGGACAATATTCATTAAACAGTGTGGAGGGTCAACAGTCATTTTTTTTATATTTTGTGATCCTCTATGTAATCCAAAGTGTCCTGTTGTTTAGAACTTGAAATCTTTTTTTTTTTTTTTTTTTTTATCTTTATTTTCCCCCCCGTCCTGCTTCTCCCCCCCCCCTCCCCTCAAATACCTCTTTTGGTTTTTTTCCCTTCCCGGGGGCCCTCTTTTCGGTACCCCCCCCCCCGGGTCCCCCTGAGCTTGAGTTTTTTGGGGTATACAAAGTTACGTAGTTTTTTGGGGTATACAAAGTTACGTCACGTTTTCAAGCATAATCAGTAAATATTTTCGAACGAAACAAAAACCTTAAGAAGATAATCTTGGGATGGTATAGGTTATCCAAACTGTCCTGGCGTTCAGAACTTAAGAGTTACAGGTGTTACAGTAATTTTTACAATAGTTACAATAAATATTCAAACATATTCAATTGATTTTCTTAAAGGGGAGCAAATGGAAAATTTCGGCTATGCAAAGATACGATGTATATTGAAACATATTCATTCAATATCTTGGAAGAAAAAAGGGTGTACGGAATCAAATTGCGACACACACAAATATTCGGCAAAATTCGTCCGTTCAACCAATCATCTTCAAACTTTCAGGGAGTAAAATAAAACATGTTATGAATATTTTTCCACGTTTGTTTTCTTCAATTTCAATTCCATATCCAAATGCACGAACCTTCTTCTTTACACTACTCATAAGGTCCTGTACAACATTTGGACCAACTTTTTTTTGCGTGGCGATTCATTTTTTCTTCATATCTTCCTCCGATTTCACTTCCATAAGATGCTTCCTGATGGCCCAGTACTTTTCAATTAGCCGCAGTTCCGGTGCGTTCGGGGGGTTGAGATGCTTCGGCACGAAATTGACCTCCTTAGCCCTGTACCACTCCAAAAACTCTTTCGAGTAATTCGACCTCAGAGGCGGAAAAATACGCTTTTGGAGGCCTTCCTTTAGGTACACCTGCCCATTGACCGTTCCAGTTGTCACGAATGGGGTGCTCCGCTTTCCACACGATCAAATTGCTTGCCAAATCATATATTTTTTGGCAAACTTTGACATCTTCTGCTTTGTAACGTCCTCAGGGACATCGAATTTATGATGAGCAGCGAAAAACTGGAGCCCCGGAAGCTGCCGGAAATCTGCTTTTACATACGTCTCATCATCCATAACGAGGCAATGTGGTTTCGTCAACATCTGGATGTAGAGCTTACGTGCACGTGTTTTACCTACCGTATTGTGCCGTTCATCGCGATTAGGCGCCTTTTGGACTTTGTACGTGTGTAGTCCTTCACGTTTTTTCGCATCTTGCACGAAAGTTTTGGTTAGATTCAGTTTCTTCGCCACATCTCGAACTGAACTATTGGGATTCCTCTTGAAAGATTGAACTACACGCTTGTAATCCTTAACACTATACGGAGATCCATTTTGCCACTGTTTTCTTTCCGATCGATGGTCAAACGTTCGTGGTACCGATTTAAAACACGAGACATCGTAGAATGTACCATTCCCAGCTTCCTGCTGATGGCACGATGAGAAAGATCCGGATTTTCGAGGTACGTGCGCAAAATTTCTTTGCGCCGCTGCTGTTCTTCCGACTCCATCTTCGCAACGATTGCACATCTGCTAGTGAAACTTACACAGCGTAAAAAAATACACATTGAACTAATTCCACCCAAAATTTCAGTAGAAAATACCCAACGGGTGAAAAGTTACAGCCATTCCCCCCATCCCCCACAAATAAAAAAAAAATTTTTTTTTTTTCTTCTTCCACACAATTTTTTTTTTTTCCCCCGGTGTGGGTGATTTTTTGGGAAACACCCCCCCAACAAAACAAAAAAAAAAATTACAATTCACATGAATTTCCAACTACCTTTATTGCTTGCTTATCTTGACAGATACGCATATTCATCATGGTAACCTAGCCATCAGAGCCCAACAAATTCATCGGATTGAAGAAAACCATCGCCGCACTTACAATTGCAGTTTTTGCAATCATATCTTGAGAAATCCGCATGATTCAGAAAAGGCACTTTTGCCCATCATGATCCACAAAGCGTTTGATGGTATAAACGAAGCCATGCAAGTGTGTGCAAGCGGTTGGCAGCACACAGATTCCTCGAAACAAATTTAGCGCTGTGTGCTTAGTGACTCGACAGTCGAAGCAATCGTTGGTTCAATATGGGTGAGACAATACCACAAAATGCCGCAACGCTATTGGCCACTGTTGTAATTCCGCTGTCAAGTGTTCTGTTTTTATTTTCACTCGTCATCGCACTCCCATCTCCCTCTCATCAAGTTTTCTCTTCGTTATTACCTCGCGAAGCCATGCAAGTGTGTGCGAGCGACATTTGCTTTGTTGCTGTAACACTGAGTGCCTCGACAATCGAAGCAACTGTAGGGCTTTTATTCCATTCTCTTCAACTTGTTAAAGTGGCTGAATGGTCACTACCTAAAGACGTGACGCTGGCTGCCACGGTTGGAATCATGGTAACGAAATCTAATTTTTGGTTTTTTGTGAGCTCGGACTCCAATCTTATACTCAACAACTAATACACTGCACAACCCACGCACACATCGTTTTTTCTCAAAGCTAATTTATGTGATGCTCTTTTGCCCATGACCAATGTTGCATTTTTTCTCCAAGTTACGATCCATTACGAGAAATGAAACAAAATCATTCGAAATTGCATTACAAACTTGCTTTTTTATTTTGGGTGTAGGAATGACGTAGCATTTCTGCCTAAATGCCTAAAATATAAGGTTATACCAATAATTCATAGGATTAAGATACGGACATCCACCCCTACCAACATTGTCAGGAGAATGGACGCAAAATTCATCAAGGACGGCATCAAACGACTATAAAACAAACTGGACAGGAAGACTTTGGAATGCTAAGGAGTATCCCGTAAAATTCCAGGAGTTCTTATCCCGAGCCAAGGTTGCAGGGAAATGCGAATCGAATAGGAAACGAACAGTCCTCGATAGGAAACTCAACAGGCTGAGAATAAAATCCCAACAGACAAGCATCACACCAAGGAATTGGCCACACTTACACCCATCATCACCACGACGCCGATTGTTCACTCCATTAAGGGGCTGGTTGTCAACCGATCCCCGACCGCATTCACGCAAGAACAACCCAAGCAAAGTCGGTGAACAAAATGATAGCAAACTGAGATCAAAATATGTTCTCCATATCATAATGAGAGCTCAATTGGATATCAATTTTGCTGTTATCAAATTATGTTTTCACTTTGCACTGATAAGTTATCAAAACTAAAGCATAATGATTTAAAATTTTGATATCTACAAGATAAAAACAGTTAGAAATTAATAGTTGGTTTAAGTATGTTTATTGTTGTCTTGATTTTAATTTTTTGAAATTCATCAAAGTTTTTTATTTAAAATCAATCAATCTGGCTGCTATATTTACACAAAGATATAAAATGCATGATTTCCTCATTGTACACTGAAAATTAAATTTAGTTTATATTACAAAATTGAAGGCAGGACTCGCGAATCAATTCGTTGTTTGCTGCAACGAAAACGATTCGTATCATTTATGAAGCTACCTTCGTATTCAATGCCACACGCGCAACTGTTTGTTGACACAAAAACGAACTTTCCTGCATTGTACGAAAACAACACAAAGAGCTACGAATATGTTGTTACAAATAAAAAAGAAACATCACTCTGGTGGTTGCATGAATGATTGACAGATTTGCTATATCGACTCGAAATTCGAAAAAAGGGCAATCACGAGGAGTCGTTCATCGTTTTAAATTTTTCTGACATGAGGTTTGATCCTGCACTTTTGGGAAGACCTGGTTGATCTCACTAGGCCATGGTGACTCGTGAAACGTTACTCGATTAATGAGTTTGAAGTCACAACCTTCGACATCGCTTTTACTTTTATTTCGGGATATGATTCCCACCCAGCCAGCTGCAACACCAACTTGTATGCGTGCGATAGAAAAGGCAGCGATTGGCTGGTCTTTACGGAATTCATTTCGTGCATTGTACAAAAAGGTGTTATTATAGCATTTCACCAGATGACAAGCAATATGAATGTTTCATACAAATTACGGGATATTTGTTCTATGTACAAAAAATACGTTTACAAAACGAGTGAAAGCTAATTTACGAAAAATAATTTTCAGTGTAGAAAAGAGAGGTTCCCACACTGACGAAAAAAATTGCTAGTTTTTTTTATAAAAAAAAAAAAAATAAAATGTTTGGGGAAAAAAATTTTCAAAAATTTATTAATTAATGAATTTAAACCCAAAAAAAAAATTTTTATTAATTTAACCGTTTAAAAATGTTTTAAAAAAAAAAAAATCAGCATCCCAGGTTTTTTGCTGAAAGGATTGAGTGGTATTTTATTTTGTCCAAAAAAAAACCCACATGGTTAACAAAATTAAAATTTTTAAAATCTTTGAAAAAATCTTCTTCAATATGAATGTCTGTTGGAACTTCATACAACAATCGAGAGTCAAATTGAGGGTCCTGTCTTTTTGACGAACACCAAATTCGAGGATGCCAAACATGAACTGAAGAGTTTTTTTGGAACAATCATATGTTGACAAATCCGGTTGAATATGTATGTAGTATTCATTTGAACGATTGGGTGATTGTTTCCTGTCCTGTAACTAAGAATCATTCCGTTCGCGCTCTCATAGGGGAACAAGGATAAATTCCGAGCGCTTTCAGGTAAATGGGTTACCAAATGTATGTTATCTTCGCCATATATTTTTTCGAATTCAGCTGCGAAGCTATTCAGAGATTTTCACAATCGGTAATTTGCTCAGGCGAAAGATGTTGATAAAGCAAGATAAAAATGCATGTAGATAGGAGCATAAAGTAATCCATGAAAGGCTTAGAAAGAATTCCATACAACCGTGGATAAAAATAGTGAAATAAAATATTGTCCCAGTCACTAGCTTAATGTCCTCAATTTTCCCAGGATAACGAGGAAAAGTGCTTTTACTTGCATTTTGCATTTGAATTCAATTTTGTTCTTTTTAATGACAACCTGTTATTTTAACATTTCAGTTATGTTTAAAAAAAAGGAAAACCTTTAATTTTAACGTAACATTATGGTTATGTTTTTTGTTGACAATAAAAATAGTTATTGAACCTGAATACTACTAATTGTTAATCCTAAAGGGTGTATTCGATAAAAATGGCACACAGAAAATCTTCTGTAACTTTTGAATCGTATGAGTAAAAAACCTAGAAATTTGAGTAGATCTTATCCATAGTGTATTATTTACATCTGCCAAGTTTCATAGTTATACATTCAGTAGTTCCAGTCATGTCGTCGAAACAAGAAATTGTCCGTGAGAAACTTTTGTGCCCTCACAATCAAAATCCAGGGGCGTCCCACCGGTGGATTGCTATAAGGCTTGGAATTGCAAATACAACTGTGTCTCGTGTAATAAGAACCTTCAAGGAGCGTCTGAGTGTCCAAAGGAAGGAAGGGAGTGGTCGTAAAAGTGGTCCAATGGACAGTAAAATGGCCAGGAAAGTCGTACAACAATTCAAGAACCGTCCAACCATGTCAATTCGAGATGTCGCTAAAAAGTCTAAGGTGGCAGTCGGTTTTGTGCAGAAAACCATGAAGCGTGCTGGGTTACATGTTTACAAAGTGCAAAAAGCCCCAAACCGGAATGAAAAACCAAACATCACTGCGAAAAACCGCGCCCGGAAACTTTACACGAAGCTGCTCACCAAATCCGGTTGCATCGTGATGGATGACGAAACATTCGTCAAGGCCGACTTCCGTCAACTTCCTGGGCAAGAATATTTCGTTGCCAAGTCGAAGTTCGATGTTCCGGAGGATGTTCGAAAGAAGAAACTATCGAAATTTGCAAAGAAGTTTCTAATCTGGCAGGCGATTTGCGGATGTGGTGAAATAAGTGCTCCCTTCATCACTTCTGGAAGAATAAACGGTGCGATTTACACGGAAGAGTGCCTTAAGAAGCGTCTCTTGCCATTCATTATGAAGCACAAAGGATCAACTCTATTTTGGCCTGATTTAGCATCCTGCCACTACGCTCGAAATGTATTGGAGTGGTACCGAGCCAACGGAGTCAATTTTGTGCCAAAGGATATGAACCCACCAAATTCACCGGAACTTCGTCCAATCGAAAAATTCTGGGCAATTATGAAAACGGAACTTCGCAAACATCCCAAAACTATAAAAACAGAGCTAGAATTGAAGAAAATTTGGGTAAAAACAACAAAAACACTGGGAAAATCGGTTGTACAAAATTTGATGGGTGGAGTGAAAAGGAAGGTGCGGGCATTCGGGATGGGAGACGAAATTGAATAAAACAAATGTTGAAAATCAAAACTCATTAGTAGTTCTTCATTCCCTGAAAATTTCGAGAAAATTCGATAATCAGTTTAATTTTGATGAGTATATATGTGTGTGCCATTTTTATCGAATACACCCTTTATGCAATAGTAAACAAAGAGCACATGCAAGTATGTAAGTAAAATCTTGTTATCAGTATTTCATGGAAGTATCAAAATGATATCACGTCTAGATATCGATAAGAAAAATTATACCATAATAAGTATTCAATATGATGTAAATTGCACAAACTTGTTGCAACCTGAAAGCAAAATATGCTATTTAGGTTTTGTTATCATTGCTTATGAACGCTATCATATTAAAAACTCATTTTGATATCACATCAGAATTCAAAATCTGTAATCAAATTGTTTTCATTGAAATCAGGAATAGTTTTCAATCTGATTCCACAGTGTACGATTTTGCTCTCATTTCGGCTATGTTAACTGTTAATCCACACAAAACGATATCAACTGGAGTAATCAGAAAACCTGATAACACAATAACAAATTTTGATATCAATTTGATCTCTAGCTTTGCTCGGGAACTGACTCTCCTCAACAAAGGATTAGAATACGCGGTTACATTCAAGCCCGACGTGGAGCAGATCATCATAGACAGCAATTACACACACACACACACTTCCAACATCTAACTTCAAACATCATTACGGACGGACAGGAACAAAGACACAACCACGAGAAGGAAATTCTAATCGTTAGGGAACTGAAGTCAAAGCCTGTTTCTTACCTAACAGCAGACAAAGGCAACAGAGTCGTCAACATGCATAAGCAGAACTACGGCAGGCAGCTGGCTTCAAAGATCAGTAATGGACCTAACAGACAGCTTTGAGTAGACCCCCTACCAAAGATGGTGAAACACGTGGATAAAACACTAAAGGAGTGTAAAGCAGTACTAGGGGATGCAGCAGTCCGTCTTCGCGAACCAAACCCCATCCTTTCCCGAATTAAAGGCCTCCCAAAAGTCCACAAACCCGGAAACGAAATGAGGGAGATTGTTTCATCTGTAGGATCTCCAGCCCATTAGCTAGCAAAATGGCTAGTAAAAGAATTTCAAGGTATCTCCGAGCAATTTTCGACAAGCTCAGTTCGTAACTCTCAGGAATTTGTACAAGATCTACAGTCATCAGGTGATATAAATGATAATGAAGTAATGGTGTCTTTAGGGCTCTGGGCCCCTTTTCCCTTATGTACCGATCCAGGACGCTATTAACCTTCTAGAAGACCGGCTTTTAAAACAAGGAGATGATACAAAAAGTGCGGATGTACCCTGAGCTTACTCGACTTTGCATAGAAGAGAACTACTTCACTTTCAGTGGTTCATTCTATATACAACTAAAAGGAGCCCCCATAGGAAACCCTCTATCTCCATTCTTCTGTGAACTGTGTATGGCAAATCTAGGAACAATCCTACCAACTCGTTGGTTGAGATACGCCGACGACATCTTTGCCGTAGTGAAACAAAAGGATCTCCCCTTAATTCTTCAAGTAATCAACAATCTCTACAAAGACATTAAGTTCATTATTAAGACATTAAGAAACTAATGTCAGACTCAATGGATACGAAAAGAGGAAAATTCAAGCTGTCATAAAAAAAGGAAAAACTATAAGGTACAGCCCAATGGGGTTGTGCGCAAAGGTGACGTAGGACTACGCAGCAATGTGCAATCTGGATCGCACAACGAGCACAACCAAACAACATTGTCACGGGCGGCTTTTTCCCGCCAACTCGTAGGTATCAGCAGCCACATTTCTCGCAGCGAGGTTGACGGGAGCATCGGCACCAACAGTCAACTGCAACCAACGCCTCTCTGGGCAACGGCTGCTCGCCAGTGCACCCTCCAGGGTACTTGCTACCATAGATGCGTTCCCACAGCGGATCTCACTCTGCACAACTTTACGACTTTCGAAAAACTTAATCAATGCTTACTTAAACTGATCTCTATTTTTCTTATTTGTTGATGGTTAACAAGTTCGTACAGTATAAGTGACACAGATTTATCTTTTCATCTCTAGTTTTTGAATGTGTGATAATTAGTTAAAAATTCCTAGTCCTAGCAGATTTAGTTATCGATTTACCACCTTGGTGGGATTGGTTTGTTTTGAATTGAAAAAAACAAACTACCTAATATACTATGTACAACCTACACCTACTAGTAGATTAGTACAACTAACCTACTATATACAGATTGCTTATCAACTCGTGTTCCGATATGTTGCAATCATGTACAAATTTGTTCTTAGTATCACTAATTTTCATATCTATTTTGAGTAAGTCCACCTCCCGATGAAGGTCGGTTATCCTAGTGTCGAATGGACGGTTTAGTATCATCCTCAGCGTTCGGTTCTGCGCGACTTGCAACTCGTTTCTGTGAGTTTGTGCATATTGTTCCCACACCGGAGCTGTGCAATGATTTGTTCGTAGACTGCCAGTTTGTTCACCCCTGAGAGGCGGGATCTTCGGCAAATCAACGAATATAACGACCTAACTATAGCGGAGCACTTGACTAACGTTCTCTCAACATGCGATCGGAAGAGAAGTTTTTCGTCAAACAATAAACCTAGATATGATTATTGTACCTGACCGTCAAGTGGACTTGGCATGTTCGAGCCAAGCAAATGTGATGCGGCAGTATGATTGCCGATCGCATTTGCTTTCTCTGCTGGGGATAGCAGAATCGAAAACCTTCAGAGGAGGAATGGGTTTGGGATGCATCTTCAGGACTTTGACTACTTTCCAGAATGGTTTCGAGCGATCATCCAAATTTTGGATGACACGGCCGAAACTCTCGTTTCGGAGCGAGTCCATTCTGGAAGCAATCTGCCGGTTCAGATCGGCCACTTCTTGTTTCCTATCCAGATGACCTGTCCTCTGAAACTGGCGTCTACGAACATTTCGAAAGCGGATCAAATGTTGGGTGTGGGAATGAATGGCAACAAACTTACCCCTCACAGGAAATTGTCGGACGCACGCCTCGTCAGCCACGGTTATGGCTTGTTGCAGTTCCTCCAGCGCACAGTTGATGTCATCATTGGAGTTGAGCGGTGGTTTTTCGTCGATGTTCCGGTGCACGATTATAGGCTGAACTGTGCCCAGTTCGCATGGTGGTAATCTTTCCGTTGGTAGGTTGGAGCAGGAATCACGTTGACACCGACTTCAGCCACCACCGTTGGTCGGAGCTTAAGTCGTTGTGTGCCACCGGCCTTGACAATGTTCCTCAGGAAAAAGTCCAGCGTGGACGGATTTCCTGCCGGAGAGATAAATGTAGGTTCAGCAGGAAACTGCACCGTGTACATACCATGCTGGGAGTGGTCGAATAACAACCGACCGTTCTGGTTTCGTTGGTAATTCAACCATGCCTCGTGGCGCGCGTTCAGGTCCCCACCGATGACGAAACGAGAGCTGGTACGTGTGATGGCGGTTAGGTCGTTCTTGAATTTTATTGACGCTTCGTTGCTGACAGCACACTGTCCCCAAGTAACCATTTTAGTTTTATTCCAGCCGTATAACACTTCTCCCGGCTTTGTTAATAAAACTACAATCAAAACTGTTTTGTCTACCAACACCTCCTCTATGCTTCTTTAAAGCCGAAATTTGTACAAAATGGCCCACTCTATAGACGGTTGGGGAAACAAGTTAATTAAACCTTCATACGAACATAAAGATTTTGAAAATGTTCTAGTGAAAGATGCTATAACCACTTGAGAACCTTCATAAAACCTATTAGCTGCCATTAAAACCAGAATGTGGCCAAATGGCCACAGCTGTCAAACTTCACTGTGAAATCGATGTTGGTTTTTGTTGTTCTGCTTTGTTCGATTCTGTGCTCTTCTGATTAATTTAGCAGTAAAAAAGAGTTCTAGTGTTGCGGGAAATTTTGTTTAATAGCAAAATATGCAAAACAAATTTTCTACAGCGTATTATGCTCCAAATTATTTGCGCATTAATTTTTATGGTGAATATGGGCGCGATAAGAGCCGAAAATTAATGCGCCTCGGAAATTATGCGAATTTACAACAACAGAAATCAAATTTAAAAAAAAACATCCGATAAATTAATCATGAATTTCCTGAAAAGTGTTTGCTCATTCATGACTGGAGCGTTCGGCGCTTACGCACTGCTTTAGTTCGGAGCCATTTTGCTGGTTTAGATTAGGGTGTCCCTTAAAAGCAGTTTTTCATTCTAACTTTTTAGTTTAAAATGTTAGTAAAAAATAATTTTCAGAAAAATTGTTGAGCAAATTATGATGCATGTTTTTGCTGAACTAAGTGTTTGCGTATATTTTACTTTTCAAAAGTTAGGGGTGATTTTAACGAAAAACATGTCCGATTTTAAGCACTCCTCGCTCGTGTGCCCCAGGAGTGCCGGGGCTCATTTTTACAGCATTATGTTCCTTAATATGCATTAAAACAAGAATTTGATGGTTTTCTGGCTAATTCTCGCCTAAACAATCATAAGGTCGAAAAGAAAAAAACGCATATTTTTAGTTAAAATTACCCCTTACTTTTGAATGATAAGTTGTATTTAAAAACTCTGTTCAGCAAAAATGCGCGCTGTAATGTTCTCTATATTTTGTTTGGACATTACCTTTTCTTAAAATGAGAAACAAAAAAGTTAGAATAAAAAAACTCATTTTTTTAGAGACACCCTGAGTTAAAGCAGAAAATTAGTTCTATCATGATCAAATAAAGAGCTAGAAAAATGAAGTCTTCAGGAAAGTTGCTTGAAATTGTATGCCCTACAAACTTGTGTTTGACATCACCGTTCTATTGTGCTTTGTTAAAAAGTTAGTAACAGCGCCGCCCTAGCGGTAAAGTTTGGAACTACGAAAAGATCACCACAAGATGGACATGTTTTTTAAATACAACTTTGTACAAGACACCATGACTCGGAAACGTAACCTTTAGAAGTTATTAATTTCGCCGTGAAAAAAGGCTTTTCCGACCACTGTGCGTCGGGGGGACGGGGAACCCCCACCCCCGGACCAAAAACACCAAAAAAATAAAAAAAACCCCCACCCCCCCCACCCCCCCCCCGCCCAAAAAATCCCCCCCCCCCCCGTACCCCGCAACCGATTCGTCCCCCAGAAGGCTTCAAGTCATACCGTGCCTGCTGACAACCAAATAGGGATCAAAAGCAGAACAATGTGGCCAGAATCCGTGCCAGAAAACATTATGATCAGGTGCGACAAAATTCAATGGCTGTTTCCTCATCGATGATGAAACCTATGTAAAGGCCGATTTCAAACAGCTACCGGGACAAAAATTTTACTTGGCTACGGCTCGGGGAGATGTTCCTTCCAAATTCAAGTTTGTGTTTGCAGATAAATTTTCACGTAAATACATGATTTGGTAAGGCATCTGTAGCTGTGGTAGGAAGACCAAGGTTTACATCACTGATAAGACATTTAATTCGGAATGTCTCCAAAAGCGAATATTGCCGTTTATCAGATCCCACAATGAACCTGTCATGTTTTGGCCAGATCTTGCAAGCCGTCATTACAGTAAAACAGTGCTACAGTGGTATGAAACCAACGGGATTCAGTTTTTACCGACAGAACTCAACCCACCAAACTGTCCCCAGCTCAGACCGATAGAGAGATTTTGGGCTATTATGAAGAGGAAGCTGAAGGTGAATGGCAGTGTCGTCAAAAGCATCGACGAATCGAGAACCAAGTGGAATAAGATTGCCAAAACGATGGATGACAATAATGTGTGCCGGTTGATGAAACGTATTCCGGGAAAAGTTCGCAAATTTCTTCGAAATCGAGATGATTAATTTTTGACGTAGGACTACGTCTGTGTTTTCAATACTGGGGTACACGTTCGAATTGCGAAAATTTGGAGCGTCACGAAAAATATATAGGTTTTGAACGTTAATAACTAAGTCATTCCACGATTGATTTCCAAAATGTTTGCACCAATCGATCGGGACGTTTTCTACGCTTCGATTTCAATATTTAAAACTATTGATTTATAACATGCAACTAATAAAATTAACGCAAATATGAAGTGATGTCTTATAATATCGATTTTTCATAGTAAATTTACCAAATACACAGTACTTTCCTATCACAGACTTCATATTTAAGTAAGGAACGTCTCCTAGGCAGCCATGAATGTTATATAAGGGGTACACCTTCGCATTTTGATTTAGTTTACCGGCGGTCGTGGAGCTGTGCAGAGTAGGATCTGCAGTTGGATCGTAGTTGGCGGCAGCACTGGCGAGCAGTCGCTGCCCTTAGAGGTGTTGGAGTAGTTGGCTATTGTTGCCGATGCTCCCGTCATTCTTGCTGCGAGAAACATGGCTGCTGAAGCCTACGAATTTGCGGGAAAAAGCCGCCCGTGACAACGAGACAAGAATCAATCATCCCACGTCACCTGCAGATGGCCACCCGCTATGAAGAGGAGATGAACAAAGAAAGAAAGTCCAAGTTCAATCGCGAAATGTTTCTCCCCCGTCAACTAAATCCGTCCTTTTCAGGACGACCAAATTAGTTTGCCAACTGAAGAGTTCGTTTGGATGAAGTTTTCTCTTGTGCTGTTTGAAATTTCCATTACCCGACTGAACATGGCATTGCTTTAAACGCCGCGTCCCGGAATAAATAGCAAAGCGCGTTGAACAACCAATGAACCAACACATCCATAACTATCTTTTACGCGTTAGAGATAGTGGCCCTCTCAACCATCGTAGAAAATACAACCGGGGCCGTATCATAATTAAGAGCCACCAAATGCTTTCTAAAGAGTGTACAATAGAATTTTCTTGGCCCTTTTCAGGACTGACTTAAATCAATTAGCGGATGGCCCTGACGTGTATGGGAATTCGATTGCTGCGTAGTCCTACGTCACCTTTGCGCACAACCCCATTTGGCTGTACCTTGTAGTTTTTTTTATTGTATTTGCCCTCTAAAGTTCACATTCAGTCGAACATTTAAGTTAAAACAGAATACTATTTTGTTAATGTATATCCGAAATATGCGCAATAGTCTATGTTCCAATTTTAACTGGGCCACACCTTACAATCGACAGAAAGCTAAAGAACTATTTCAAGCGTTATCCTTCAGCATCAGTCCGAGATGTGGCGAAAAAGCTAAGTACTTCGGCGACTAATGTTATGCGTGCCAAGGAGAGAATAGGCCTGCAGACTCGTCGGAAGTAGATGCAGCCAAAACGAAGCACCAAACAGGCTGAATCTGTGAGCCCGAGGGCTCGATAACTGTACAAAAAACTGCTGACCAAAAAATCGGGCTGTGTTATCATGGACGATGAAACCTACATAAAACTCGATTATAAAACTCTGCCTGGACCACAGTTTTATTCCTCGCCGAAGGGAAAGGATGTTCCTGGATCAGTGAAAGCCATTTACACTAAAAAATTAGGCCATACGCGGATGTGGAAAAAATATCTGGTCCATTCATTACGACAGACACAATGTATGATCAATTCTACGCGAAGGAGTGTCCGCAAAAATGGTTTCTACCCTTGAAAAAAAAAAAAAGCATAAGAAGTCTACAATCTTTTGGCCTGATCTTGTTTCCTGCCATTACTCTTAATCTGCACTAGAGTGATACTAAAGGAACAATGTCGTATTTGTTGAGGAGGAGATGAATCCACCAAAATGAATCCATTCGCCCCATCGAATCTTTCTGGGCTTTGACGAAGGCGAAGCTGAGAAAACACATGAAACCAGCGGATAGTGTTGAAAAATGTAAGAAAGATTGGCCAAAAGTGGTGAAAATGGTAGGAGAAAGCACTGTGCAGAAGCTTATGAGTAGTGTGTAGTGGAAAAGTTAGAGAACTCGCCTACCCTACGAAAAATCAAATCCAGTGGCAGCAAACAAATCTTTTTAACAGCCCGCTTCGTTGTTCCGTCCTTGGTCTTCAGAGTGACGACACGTGTAAGACTATCGGTTCCTGGGTGCATGTCGATAATGCGCGCCAACGACCATTGTAAAGGCGGATGGTTATTGTCGACAATCAACACAAGTGCTCCTAGCTTGAAATTGGTGGTCTTGTAGTCCTTCTGACGACGTTGGAGTTATTGTAAATATAACATAATAATATACATAATATATATAATAACAGTACTGTGGGTCGTGGACACTAGACCGCTTACGATCCAGCCAAATTGAGTTTCTTGGAGAAACGGAGCATTATCGCCAAGATCATGTTGTCCTGATTTGAGCAGTTTGAAGAAAACTTCACTACCTATCAGCATGTTCACGGTGTCTGGAATATTGAAATCTGGATCGGCTAATTTCACGTCGTACGGGATACTGACAACTTCCGCGTCGAACTTTGTTAACGGCAATTCTCCAGTGATTTTCGGAACTACGAGGAGCTCTAATGGTTTGGTAGAGTAATCACTAATTCTTGATTCCACTTGTGTGTGGAGCTTGAACTTTGTATGAACCTGGTGTCCGTTGATCCCGGAGATGACGTACAGTGCAGGTTTCCGAGCAGGGTAGCAAATTGCTCAGTCACGAAATGAGAATGGGAAGCTGAGTCCAGTACCGCTCTGCAAGCGATCTTGGACTGGCCCTTGCCATGTATGTATACTACGGCCGTAGCAATTAAGTTCTGCTTTTGACCTAGCTCTACCGAGGTGCAAAGGGAAGTAGCTGCGTTTTCAATCGATGTTCCAGGGCTTGTCGTCAATGTGTCCTTTTGTTGCATTGCTGAATCCGATGGTGTTGGTACGACTGGCTGCTCGTCCTCCTGGTAAATCAGGGTGTGATGCCGCTTTCTACACTTTTTACACGCATGTGTTGATTTGCAGTTGCTTGCTGTATGTCCCCTTTGAAGACAGTTGAAGCAAGATCCGGACTTGATTAAGCTGGTTTTTTGCGCACTGTAGCCAGCTTTCCTGAATGTTCCAGATCGAATGCGAATCTTTACAGTGAACACACTGCCCTTCCGTGGAGATGAGCGAATGTGCCATCGTTTCTGATTTCGCGGTCGGTCGATACTTCTTCACAACTTCTCCTTTCACCTTCGTCAATACTTGTATCTTCTCGAATGCCTTGCAATCTCTCTTTCAAGAATTCCATCGTCGATACGTACTTGGGAAGTTCGCCCGGTTTCTGCACAAGTTCCCAAGCCATACGGGTTTCATGAAAGTATCATCTCACCCAATCCGTCAATGGGTAATTCCAGATTGGTGAGAGCATCAACGTAAATCGATCGCATTTTCTTTAGTCATCTTTGGAAGGTTCAGAACGGCTTCGATGTGCTTGTTGACAATCAGCCGTTTGTCTTCGAACCTTTCGCGAAGCGTATTCCAGGCCGCTTCATAATCATTGTTATTGATTATGTTCTGGTCTATAATCCCAGCAGCCTTTCCTACCAAAGCATTTCGGAGGTGGTAAAGCTTGATCGCTGGCGATTCTGCATTGTACCTTTCGTACCAATTTTCATAAGCGCCGTCGAAAGTCGGCAAACGTACCTTCAACGGCGGAAGAATCGATTGGGGAGGCGGATGTTCTTGAAACGGTACAGGTTAAGCAAACGGAAATTTAACCTTCACTCTGTGTCAACCGATCAAGCAAATTGCCATAAACTCGCTCGAATTCAATATACACCAGTTCTTCATGAGCTTGTCGTTCATCGCAGGTAATCGAATCGTATATTTCATTCTGGAACTCGTTGTACTCCATGTAGCATCGCTTCAGCATCTCAACTTGCATTTGAAGATAATGTTTGTTCCTGACGTTTAGATTTTCCGGCTCCGATATTGCTACCAGAACGCGTTGCACTTTTCTTCGCACTGTATCACGCTTCTTCACCAGCGTATGGATCTTCTCTTCCTTTTTCTTCTTCTATTCTTTGAAACTTTGTTCTTTCTTTTGGCTACTCACTGACCGCGGATCCGACTCCGAGTCTTGCGGTGTTACTTCCACATGCTCAAGTTCACCGCCATCATTTAGTGGTTCACTGTCCTGACTCATATTGCCGCGTTTCGGCACAGCACCCTTTGATGTTACTGGGGTACGGTGCATATTTCAAAAGCCTCGGTGAAACAAGAGCAAACCCAACTTTCTCTTTGCCTGTCAGTAGAGCCAGTCACTGATTGTTTCTCGAAATTTTCCAGCAGAGATTCGATCACTACACTCGCAAAGCAGCTTCTAGGCTTCCCCAAACTGCAGCGTTTTTTTTGCCGCTGCCGCAGCAAAATCGCGGCGAAAAAATCGCTGCAATGAGATTACATGGCGGCTTATGAGAGCGCCCAAACCAACGCGATGCGTTTTTAAATCGCGTAGGTTTGTGCGCTCCCATAAGCCGCCATGTAATCTCATCGTAGCGTTTTTTTCGCCGCGATTTCTCTGCGGCAGCGGCATAAAAAAACGCTGCAGTTTGGGGAAGCCATCTTTGTTCAATCGATTCGCCAAGATGGCGTCCATAGAAAACACGTCGGTACGCGTTTCGTTTCGCTTGTGCACGGCACTCGGGTCTAATTACTTCTTGATATCGAGTCTTTTCATATAGCGCTATCCGCGGTCGGAATCCACCGGAACGTCCTTCAACAAGTCCGGCTCGAAGGACCAAAAATGATGTCTTTAATTTGCTCAGAGAGGACACTTTCGGTAGTTAAACGACCTAAAATAAATGCGCGTCCGCTGTGATTGAAAGTCAACTTAATTCTAACAGCAGTATGAAAGTGATTTGTGAGTGAAAGTATAGTGTGTGTGTGTGTGTGTGTGTGTGTGTGTGTGTGTGTGTGTGTGTGTGTGTGTGTGTGTGTGGGTGGGTGGGTAGTTGGCTGTGTCTGTGTGTGTTACATATAAAGGTAGGGTTGAACAGAGTATACATGTGAATTGGGCGTAACAAGACTAAAATTATCAAAACTCACAGTATGGACATTTTTATTTAAGAAAGAAAGTGTATTTATATTTTTCGGAACAGTCTATAGTTTGATTCAATGTTTTATCGTCCATTGCAAATTTCAATTCATTAAAATTCAGAGGATAAATCGTTCTTGTCTGTTTTGACAACGAAATGTTAAAGCCAGAAAACCTAACTTTTTGCAGCGTCTCTTCGATCATAGCAGATCTTTTCACATTCTTATGCATCATTTAAAGTGGTCAAACACCAGCATAGCTGGTTGCTCTGAACCTAATTTCAAATTTTCTACCCATTACTGTAACCATGATCGGTTGTTGTTTTCTTTTGAAATACACATACAATACATAGAGATGAAGCAAATACCGGGAGGTGAAACGGACGATCGAGAGTGCGCACCCGAACCGACGAAGAGTACGACACAGCGAAAAAGAAGCAAACATAGCGTCGAGAAGTCTGGCCCGAGCGATCGGGAAGACGTCAATACACACCACATTGGCCGGGAAAGGTGAGAACAAGGGTCTTCTCGGGGACTACCAAAAGGACGATCTTCTGGGACAAAGCCGTTTGTTTGCGAAATTTGAGTCAAGTCAATCCCATGTCTGTTTAACAAAAGCTTACGCATTCTCTAGATCGTACATTCTTAATTTTTAAGAAAACCATCCCGGATTTGACGACCGCTTCCCCGAATTCATCGCACCGAGGGAAACGTACATTCACATTTCATCCGAATCCAACCCAAGCCAAGACCTTATAAGGTCTCTTTTCCTTCTTCTGCTGCCCGCGCCCGTTTCTTCTATCGTCTTGGGTCAAACGAAAAAAAAACATTCAACTCATTTCAGATCTTTCGGTATTTGATTCGTTGCTTGTTTGAATCGTCCTGGCCCTGGCATGTATGTTAGGTTGATGGAAGAAGTGGGTGCTCGGGTTGCAGCACTCGGTGGATCGTGCTAGACATCCCGGCAACAGCCAGCAAGCCTATACCTAATTCCAATGAGGCGAGGCGGCGGCGGCGACGGCGGCCGGAGAGGAAAAAGAAAAAGAAAAAGAGTATGGGTAGTACAGTAGTGGACTGTTGCTACTTTTGTTTGCATTCACGAGGTCCGCCTGTGTTCAAGTAAATAACCATTTGCGCGCACCGGATCGGGTTTGGTGACGAAGTGGTGAGTGCAGTGCAGTGCATGACAGCGATATTGCATTTAGAGAGCATGGGCGTCCGCGGGCACTTTTACGATTTCGCGCCTCGGCGGTGTTTCTTCGGGAGGCTTTGGTGTGCATTACTCGGACATGGCTTTAGCGCCTGGAATTCTGAGAACTTGACGAGTGTGCACTGTACTTACTGGACATGTTTTTTGTTAATGTTGAATCCTATATGAATAAGATGGGGAACTACATTGTTCTTTTGCTGTTGGAGATACGAGACGGATTTCACAACGGCAGTCATCACCTTGTTGTTTTGAGGACGCAAATCTTAGTTTCTACACTAGATTTGGATCTGAAAATTATATCAATATGTGAGCGAACATTGCTGCATTGGAAAATAGTTTTCAGCAATATACATTCACTGTATAATGGGAAATCTCGAGGTGGAATACTTCTCGGAAAAAAAGTATACACACCACTTATACTTACCTTTTTGTTAATATCTGGTTTATTTGTACGGGTTGAGTATGAGTTCATACGTAGTTTTAATATATTCTCTATGACAGTATAACAAAAAACAAAACATCAGCAGATTTCCCGAAGCGAATTCATCAACGTATATTTATCACTGTTTATGTGGCAAAAATAGAGTGTACATCCCAAGTAACAATCCTACTGCCGTTTAGCTTTTGTTTAAATTTATAAGGGCTTTATTACTGCAATACACATGCCATTTTGTTTAAAAGCGGCTTTCAATGATGCGAATGATGCATGGTTAATTATTTTACTTTTGGCTGTTTTTATAACCTTTTCTAGCAAAAAGGTGAAGTCCAAAACAGTCTAGCTTTTAAAAATAATTGACGAGGAAATCTATTCCCTCATAAAACCATTCAGTAAGTCAATAATAAAGCTCGTTCATATCTGTTTAAGAGAGTCATGATAAAATATTTCATAAGTACGCTTTATCATTATAAAAACCATAACTATGCCATGTGGATTTTGACGAGAGCATACAGCATATACTGTAGCATTTTGAACTACATAAAGAGTATGATAAGCTTCTCTACCGTTGTTGTCATAATAAAATAAAACAAAGGTGGATTCACAAAGCAACAAACTTAAAACAGTGAAAACAATTTAGGGAAGCGGAACCTATGTTCACCATAGTACATATATTCATCACATTCTGCAGTCATCCAACTTCAAACGTAAAAAGATGTTTAATTTCTCCAATAAACGGACGCAGTAACCAAAAATATATAATCCTGGCAAATAAAATTAGGTCTTGAATATAATTAAAAGCTACAAAAACGTTTCGGAGACTTAAATTTCGTAAAAATAATGAGCAGTCAGATTTTCAACACAATTTCTTACCTTTGCACTACAAATTCGTCGTATTGATCTAACCGTACTAGGGAATATACCCGAGCCAGACTCCAAGTTTTCTCTTTAATTGCACTTTATCCTCACACATTTTCGTTGCGTAATTGCACAAACCATAAAAATCACACTTCACTTATTACACTTGCCACACGAGAATCTACGAATACGTGATAAAATACGAGAAAACTATGGGATTAATTTTCACAATAATTTAAATACGCTTGCACCTATTCTGAACCGTGTTTACAATCGACGTAATCGCTTGATGTTGCCAAACTATTTTATTATGACTCTTATTCGAATGAAATGGGTTTGGCAGTACATCAATATCACCTGTTTTGTGGGAGTGCTACAAATCGCCCAAAGTTAAACTATTTTATTTTTCCATAGATTAAATAAATAATAACATGCTTCTAATTGTAGATTTTTTCAATATTTACCGAGAAATAAAATCCCACATTTAATAATATTTTTCCATCTCTGTTGAATTTGGCGGCACTGCTCACATACTGTATAGCATACACATCAACACGCACACTAGTTCAATTCATAGAGCATTCTATGCCCAACGTTATGGTGAGTCTTGTTGTCAATATTCTCATGGAAGAATAACAAACAAACCCGTTCATTTTGTCTTGGTTATATGCAGGCTATCCAACACAATTAAAGTGCTGTCAAATGATCTACTTCATGCGAGAAATTTAATTTTGGGTGTAGTAGTGGAGAGCGTTAACTTGTTTATATTTTTTCATGATTAAAATCAGTACGATTAACATATGTACACAGATGGGATTAATGTTTTTCGTGATATTATTAAAATAGGTACATAGCAGTGGCAACTTTTCCGTATTAAATTGGAAGAAAATTATCAGAATCGAATGTTTTGTGCGTTGCTAAACGATTAACGGTAAGTGGACGAATAAATTGTGAATAACTTGTGTACTTAGTGTTCGGTATTCAGTGCATATTCACCGATTTCCACTGGAGGTCTGCTTATTGAGCTCAAGATAGGTACCGCTTCCCTATCATGCCCTTGGCTTGGATGCAGCTCCACTTAATAGCAAGATCAAATTGAGCCACCGATCTGAATTCACAATATCGCTGTATGAAGGGCCAAAAACGGAGGGGTGGACCCGTAAGCAGAGACACTCACGCGAAATCCACGGGAAATTAAGAATCTCCTTCCAACGATACGATCCAACAATTCGAATAACCCAATTCGCAATACTTATTAAGCTTTCTACAGGATGGCTTGTTAAGAAGGGCGCGTCACTCTCACTGAAACTGTTGGAGTAGAATTCGCAGGATCGCAATCGAATCGGTAGGATAAAGAAAATGATAATGCTCGTTCCCTCCTAGACTCAGGCAGTCAATCAAACCATCGTCCAATTTCAGCTTGAATGATACCCTGATGCTCCTTCCCAGCCCAGTATTTATTATATATAATGTACATAATATGTCATAATATGCAATAAATGTAGTATGTAATAGAGCAATGAAATATACTATAATATTTAATTAAAATATGCCATGGTTGGAATTCGTCATCCTGTAATTTAAATATGGTTATAAATAAAATAATATGATGAAATAGTTAAAATAGTAATAATAGGCATATGATAATCATATGCAGCTTGGTCATCTTTACAGCTCAATCAGTGGCAGATGAATATAACTCTGGAATGTGAAGGTCTTATTGCAACTAAATAAAACATAAACCATTTAATTATACATGAATCAAAAAAATAAGTATTTATTCATGACATATAGATATACATAATCAGCAGAATTGAAGAGCATTTATTAATTTTAATAATATTCAATGATTTAAATTCATAGAAAAACACCTTTACATACAATGAAATAAAATATCTGTACATACTATCTGGAATCAATTTCCTTGTAAACTTGAAGCAAATGAAATTTAATTATTATTATTAATCTTTTAGTAAATATTTTCAATATGATATACTAATATATATAATGATGATATGATGAAAACAATACGATGTTGTAATAGTATACACATAAAAATTAAATGCACCTATTTGTCTTTTCTGCTGTGATGTTAGATGATTGAAACTCTGAAATGGCGAAAATTTCCAAAGTGATATAATGAAAGAAAGTTGATCACCGGGCAGCCAAGCAGAATAGCAAAGAAAATTTAAGCAAACAATTAGCCGAAATAACTTTCATATGATTATGATTACTGCCCAAAAACGGAAGCTTAATAAATCCACAAAAAAGAAAAAAAAAACAGAGAGAAAAGAAAAAATGAAATTTGAATTCTCCGATAACTCTTGCTTTCTACTGGGCCCATAAATAATTCTTTATATCTGTGCAATAGAAAATGAGAGATCATAAACAATTTTAGTTTTTGAATTATTAAACTTTTCTTGAAATTTTATTTAGTAGAATTTGTCGTATGATCCTTTCTAAACAAAAACGTCAAAAACCATCCTATCTTTTCAAATACATATCGTGGGTTAGGTCGGCTAAAACTTACGACGATGCATAAATGCGAACCTGAAAATAGCTTTAAAAATATTGTGAAGGGATGTTATAATATAAAATGATAGTAACAATTATATTTGTACTGTCTGCATGTCTGTAGACTGATGTCCAGCTGCAATTGTAGACGTACTTGCATTATCATTGCCACGAAGGAAACAAAAAAATTAAAATTATTAAACAACACTTGGGAATTCCATAGATGATCTGAAATTATACACCGTATAAAGAATACTTCCATTTTTTGTGGTAGGGTAAGATTGCAGCATGCCACCTTCCTACATCGCGTTGGTGGAACTGCTTCCTAAGGTATAGCTGACGCGATACAGCGTTTATTACCAGGAGCTGTTTGAGCTGCACCTCCTTGGTGGACAGACGCTCGGAACGCACCTCCTCAATCTAGCTGAAGTCAGAAGGACAACAGTGCCCAGGCTGCACTACCAGCTAAGTACGCAACCCTTAGCTGGCGGTCTTTGTCATCTCTTGACCCGTGGAAGCATGAGGTAGGAACTTGTGAGGACCAGTGCTATGTTGCGGGGACGTACGCTCCATCCCAGTTGTCTACTCACCATTTTGCAGCCCTGTGGCACAGCCGTCGAAAATACGCCAAAAAAAAAAATAGGAAAAAAGTTCAACAACTCATCCCTCTGAAATAATGCAGGTATAGTATGTTCTAGAAAGTTTTGTAGTTTGATATTGCAATCAACTTTTAGAACATTATATTGTTCTTAAAATTAAAAACAAAATGTCTCGGTAATAAATGTGTTTTTGGAGGTTAGTTCTTATAAAACGCTCTCTATCTCCAATTGGGCGAAACATAAGCTTTAAATGTCTTCGTCAAAGTTGTTTGTATTGACTTTTTCTACAATTTTGCTGAAGACATCAGCTCTCTATCATAAAATCCTAAAGGAGTTCAATTTTTGTCTCACTTTTAGGCGGATTGATCACAAAAATGATGCCGTCAAAATATGAAGCTTGTCATATGAATCAACTTTGCCAAAGACGCCTTCGCTCTAGCTCCACTATTTAGGGAGCTATCAGTTGAGAGCGTTAAACTCGACTTTTTGACCACTGTGCACTGGTTGGTCGTCAGTGTACATGTTTCACCATCTGCTACGTTGGCGCCTTGCCACTCCGCACTACAGGCTTCATGCTATCGGGGTCCTCCGGAGTTCATACCATTGCCAGCTGCTGATCCTTGATGGCTCCATATACTGTTTAGCTCCAGTTCTGCGACATTAATGAGTAAAATTGCGAATTTGTACCCCTATTATATAGTTTACTGTTGTATATGAGACCTCCCTTGCTTACATTTGAAATCTGTGATAGTAAAGTATTGTGCATTTAGTAAAATTTGCATGCATAACAAAACTATAAGACATCATCTTTTTTTCTCTTTCTATTTTCAGTAGTTTAAAAGTGTTGAAGGTTTATGTTTGATAATTGAATTGATACGCGGGAAAATTTGCAACCGATTCGTGCAAACATCTTGAAAATCTATTGAGCATATATCATGTTATAAGCGTTTAACATGTAACAATATTTTGTAACAGTCGCTTATTTTGACGTAGTCTTCGTCAAAAATCACCGATAGGGTACTTGCAACAAACATGATTTTTGTTTCTTCTTAGCAAATATTCAGAATATTCAGAAAGAATATTCTCATTATTTACAGTTGAACTTAGCTTATCACTTCCTATACAAATATTCGTTTCTATTGGGTTACACTTATATTGTTACATGTATTCAAAGTTGAAAAGTGTTGCAAGTTTCCCCGTTTACCGGTACATGAGACAAGAACCCACTCTACTAGTTGAATTGATCGTTACGCAACCTACGTTCTAGAACGTTTCCATTGCGTCCACTAAGTCTGACACAAAGAATGGCCGGCCGGCTCAAATTTCGCCATAACACATACTCGACACATATGGCTTTTAGAGCGTTCGGCGTTCAGTTCCACTGCATGTTTGCTGTAATTTTCCACCCAAATCTGTGTATGCACTTTTAATAGAGAACAGGCGTTCAAGTAACTGTGCGTCATACGATCCCTTCCCGTTAACCCACCTCTTCCCCCCTGTGCGAAACCGTTCATTTGCTTGCATGCTTAGCATCAACCGCACCTCACCGATCACTCAAAGCGACTAAATTTTCGCTATTTAGTACATACTGACAAATAAATATAAATTAGGGTGGTTCAAATTATCGTTTCAGCTCATACTCACAGAAAATGAGTTCAATTGTTTGTGAACTCAAATTGCACTGCCTCTGTTCAGCTCATTTGTGAATCACTGTGGGAAAACCAAACTTTTTGCAGCCTATAGCTTCGACATTATGACGTGCGAAAATGATAGCTATGCCTGCTCGCATAAAATTCCAGCTTCAACTTGCTCGAAGAACACTTTTCGATTGAACGTCAGAAAGATTAGATATTACCTATGAAAAGCGATGATGCGTTTATGAGATGCCTCTTCAACTGCTCTTCGGCAACATTGGTGTGCCGGATGCTATGAATGGAGCTCAAAATAAAAGGCTACTATGTCGTACATAAAACAAACAGTGTTGTTTTGAAAGTTGTGGATCATTGTTATGGTTCAGAAAACAGTTAATAATTACTTGATTTGACGTTCAATCTGAAAATATTCTTGGGCAGAGTTGTTGCAAGAAACAACATCTTTAGGCACAAGGCCGTTATGCCATGTGAGCTAAAAGTATGAGAACAACAAAGTTGAGCATTCCATAGTAATTCCCAAAATAAACATTAAAGCAGTAATGCAGAACGAGTTCAATTGAGCTCACATTTTGAGAGAACAAAAAGTACGCGATTTGAAATCAATTGAGCGAGCTGAATACAAATTTTGTACCACCCTAATACACAATCACACATCTAGCGAGGCACCTTTATATCGACCGCAAAGCCCGGTAATTGCCATCAGGAAACGAGCAAACAAAAAATAAGGAAAATCAGTGCCTTCGTGTTCGCTTGCCGATTTAATTTTACATAGAACAGCTGTTTGCTTGACGCTGTTGTGAGGTGACTTTGAAGCACTGTAGGAAAAAAAAATCTCGGCCTAACTAGAATGGAAAATTTGCGAAAATTTTAACCGTACTGTGAAGGATTGGTCGAGTCCAATTTTTCGATTAAATTATTTAGATTGGAATCAGTTAATTCCAGGTGTTCACCCCACCAATTTACAATTTATCTAACACTAGGAACTTATCGCCGGCATCACCTAACATGAACACACAAGGTTTGACTTATAATTGATTCAGATAGCAGTTCGCTTGACAATAGATACAGAACAATTTAGAAGGCATTTTGACAGTCATTGAATTTAATTATTTCGCAATCAGCTCTCCCGTGTTTCTCCCTTTCTGTCTCGTTCGCAATAAAACATGTGTTCCCATCAGAATTACCTGTAAATGATGCATTTCTCGAACGACTTGGTAAATTTGTAATCACTCACACATCTCGCATGAGTCAGTCGGTCTTCTGCAACACTTATGACGAATGGAAAATTACCCTTGCTTGTTGAGATAGCTGGACGCCCGATCGATGACGCCGAATACGGCGGACACAACACATTCAAGTACGAACAAGACAGTTTACAAGAATTAAATAAATTATCGTGTTCGAGTACTGCAATGTTGCGTAAGATTTGATATTAGCAAGATAAGACCCGACGGCATCAGAATTATCATTGAACTGTTAAACATGAAGCGAGGGGGATATGGGACGATTATCGGGAGTCACAGCTGATTGGGACACGTGACCGGAGCCGGCCGGACCAGTTGTTCGAGGTGCAATTATAGGTAGCCGGATTAGAGCGGGAAATTGTGTTGCAATTAAAATGATTGCTTTTTCTGATGTGTGATAATTGGATTAGATTAGGTTGAATATTTTGTTTGTTGGTTGATGATTGATGTACGATCGAACTTGATAGTACTGGCATAGGAATTTAAATTGAAATGGAATGGAAATGGAATGGAAATGGAATGGAATGGAATGGAATGGAATGGAATGGAAATGGAATGGAATGGAATGGAATATGGAATGGAAATGGAATGGAAATGGAATGGAAATGGAATGGAAATGGAATGGAAATGGAATGGAAATGGAATGGAATGGAATGGAAATGGAATGGAAATGGAATGGAATGGAATGGAATGGAATGGAAATGGAATGGAAATGGAATGGAAATGGAATGGAAATGGAATGGAATGGAATGGAAATGGAATGGAAATGGAATGGAAATGGAATGGAATGGAATGGAAATGGAATGGAATGGAATGGAAATGGAATGGAAATGGAATGGAAATGGAATGGAAATGGAATGGAAATGTAATGGAAATGTAATGGAAATGGAATGGAAATGTAATGGAAATGTAATGGAAATGTAATGGAAATGAAATGGAATGGAATGGAATGGAAATGTAATGGAAATGTAATGGAATGGAATGGAATGGAAATGTAATGGAAATGTAATGGAAATGGAATGGAAATGAAATGGAAATGTAATGGAAATGAAATGGAAATGAAATGGAAATGAAATGGAAATGTAATGGAAATGTAATGGAAATGGAATGGAAATGGAATGGAAATGGAATGGAAATGGAATGGAAATGGAATGGAAATGGAATGGAAATGTAATGGAAATGTAATGGAAATGTAATGGAAATGTAATGGAAATGTAATGGAAATGTAATGGAAATGTAATGGAAATGTAATGGAAATGAAATGAAATGTAATGGAAATGTAATGGAAATGTAATGGAAATGAAATGGAAATGGAATGGAAATGTAATGGAAATGTAATGGAAATGTAATGGAAATGATGTGGAAATGGAATGGAAATGTAATGGAAATGATGTGGAAATGGAATGGAAATGTAATGGAAATGAAATGGAAATGTAATGGAAATGTAATGGAAATGTAATGGAAATGTAATGGAAATGTAATGGAAATGTAATGGAAATGTAATGGAAATGAAATGGAAATGTAATGGAAATGGAATGGAAATGAAATGGAAATGGAATGGAAATGGAATGGGAATGTAATGGAAATGGAATGGAAGTGTAATGGAAATGTAATGGAAATGAAATGAAATGGAATGGAAATGTAATGGAAATGTAATGGAAATGTAATGGAAATGTAATGGAAATGAAATGGAAATGGAATGGAAATGTAATGGTAATGTAATGGAAGTGATGTGGAAATGTAATGGAAATGTAATGGAAATGTAATGGAAATGTAATGGAAATGTAATGGAAATGTAATGGAAATATAATGAAAATGTAATGGAAATGTAATGGAAATGGAATGAATTAATGGAAATGTAATGGAAATGTAATGGAAATGTAATGGAAATGTAATGGAAATGTAATGGAAATGTAATGGAAATGTAATGGAAATGTAATGGAAATGTAATGGAAATGTAATGGAAATGTAATGGAAATGAAATGGAAATGGAATGGAAATATAATGGAAAGGAATGGAAATTGAATGGAAATGTAATGGAAATGATGAATGGAATGGAAATGGAATGGAAATGGAATGGAAATGGAATGGAAATGGAATGGAAATGGAATGGAAATGGAATGGAAATGGAAATGGAATGGAATGGAATGGAATGGAATGGAATGGAATGGAATGGAAATGGAATGGAAATGGAATGGAATGGAATGGAAATGGAATGGAAATGGAATGGAAATGGAATGGAAATGGAATGGAAATGGAATGGAAATGGAATGGAAATGGAATGGAAATGGAATGGAAATGGAAATGAAATGGAATGGAAATGGAATGGAAATGGAATGGAAATGGAATGGAATGGAATGGAAATGGAATGGAAATGGAATGGAAATGGAATGGAAATGGAATGGAATGGAATGGAAATGGAATGGAAATGGAATGGAAATGGAATGGAAATGGAATGGAAATGGAATGGAAATGGAATGGAAATGGAATGGAAATGGAATGGAAATGGAATGGAAATGGAATGGAAATCAAATGGAAATGGAATGGAAATGGAATAAAAATTGAAATGAAATGGAATGGAAATGGAAATGGAATGGAAATGGAATGGAAATGGAATGGAAATTGAAATGAAATGGAATGGAAATGGAAAAGAATTAAGATTTTGTGATTCTGATGTTCGGATTTTCTGATTTTTTTGTCGTTGAAATTTTGAGGTAACCCATTTCAGAAAATAACGATCAATATGAGGGAGCAACAAATAATTATCTTGAAGTTGGCAACATATTTTAAAGATTTCAGAGTGGTTTTGAAGGTGAATAGAAATAAAAAAATAAATAATTAAAGGACATTAAAGAAATGAAATTCGATGGAAACTCTATAAACTTGAGGCAAAAATATGAAATTTCCATGGGGATGACAGAAACTAATTGCTCTATTTGATTTGACATTTAAAAAAAGTGTTCTTAAAAAAAGGTCCTTACATTGAGTTTGTTTTGCATATCTTTGAGCAATTGCTTGCATCTGATGTCTTAACTCTTTTGTGTGCTAGGCTCCTCTTAGCAATTTTAGAAAATGTTCGCAAATTTTTTAAATTTTCAGCAAAGTTTGCAGAAAGTTTTATAGATACAGGAAATTTCAGGGTTTTTCAACTTATTTTAGTGATTTTCAAGAAACTATGTAGGAAAGAAATGGAAAATTTATGTAACTAACGAAAGTTTTAGGAAATTTCAGTAAATTTTACAGTTTTTCAGAGAATTCAACCGAAATTAAAGAATTCGCACTGAGATTTATCAAAAATTGTCAAAAATAAAGGTCGATCCAGGAAATTGAACGAATAATAAGATCTATGTCAATTTGACTAAGTTCCGGAAATTTTTGAATGTGACGAATTTTTGGAATTTTGGTTATTGTGTAGGGATTTTGAAAACAATCAGAAATTAGAATGTATTTGGGATAAATAAACTCATTGGAACAATAAAGTTACAGGAACAATTTTTTCAACTCCAATTCTTTTTTAAATCCTTAGTATTGATTCCCTGAATTGATCGCTCAATGACTTTTTCAAGAAAATTCAGACTGTTTTTTGAAATTTTCAGTGAAAACCAGAGCTAGAAGAATTAGTAGAGAATTTCGAAGAATTACAGACAATTGTAGAGAATTCAACAGAACCCAAATACTTTTCAGAAATAGCCAAGCCAGAAAGGGAACAAAGATTTTTTTTTAGAAAATTACAACTTTTTGTTAGAATTTAAGGAAATTATAAGGTGTATCAAAAAAAAAAAAAAAAACAATGAGGAAGTTCCGAAAATTTTAGGAAACTTCAGGATCCTTCGAGAGAATGCCAAAAAAATAACAAGTAGTTTTCCAAAATATCAGGAGGCAGTACGAGAATTTGAGTACTTGTGGTAAATTTTAGAAAACAATAAACAATTCCTTGGACTAAATAACAGAGAATTTTGGAGAATGTGTGGAAAATGTAGGGAGTTTCAAATATTTTTGGAAAACATTATATTTTTTGCTCTTATATAATGTTTGTATTTATGAAATTTCAATGAAATTCTAGAACAACAAATTATTTATGTGAATTTGAAAAACAATCAATGAGTTTCAGAGACCTATATCATATCAAAGAACCTTTGACAGCATAAAAAAATTGGGAAAATTTCTCAGTTTTTAATGGAATTATAAAATCTCTTAGAGTTGCAAAGGCTGACAATGTGAGGCTGGCGAGGTACAGCCATGGACCGATTACAATGGAGACAACTTCTGTGTACAGCAGAGGGCCACACCGGCCTTAGTCTGATTGGTAAGATATGGTAAGAGAGTTGCAAAGAATTACAGGCAATCTTGATAAATTTAGGGAAAAATAGTTCATTTTCAAGCTTTCTTTAACAAAATGGTATGAGAATCAAAAAATATCAATGGAAATTTTAGGGAAAAATTCAGATGAAATTAATAAATTTCAACTAGAGGTGAATTCAGTAATTTTAAGGAAAATCCAGAAATCAGTTGGGGCTTTTTTTGGTAGAATTATAGAGAGCAACAAGAAATTATAAGTAACTGAAATGAGAATTTCAAAGAACATAAGTGAACTTCAGAACTTTAAAGGTTTTATGATCCGGTGCGTCCTGTGCGTCTAGATTTTAAGTAAATCAAGCATGAAGGATTGAAGACGAAATAGAAACTGTTGCCTCTTCATGATCCAGAGACAATTATCTACGTTAAAATCCATAAATTACACCCAGCCTACGAAGGGTCTAGGATACAAAGCAATGTCACAACTGACATTTTTCTTCAAAAGCAAAAAAAAATAGGGAAATATTCAATCCGAAAGGAACACTGCATTGACCTATAATATCATCATTACGCAACAGTTCCGATTGCAAACCGACTCTGCACACCTTCGCCAGTTGCCACAAAGTCTCGCAAATCCACTGCCATCCAAGCCCATCTCCATACCCTCACTGTTATCAGCACTGAAGCAGTAAACAACCAGCATGGCTATCTCTCTTTCTGCCTCTCTCGCCGCATAGCCTGCCAGCTGTTATCAATACTGCGCTTGTTTGCGCTGACTTTATTCGTCTATGAATAAACTAAGCTTAACGTGAAGCAAAAAAAACGTGTTTGCCAAGTCTCGCTGGCCTCGATAATGAACGGTGTGACAACGATAGTTTCACTGATAGGACGATTGTGGCTTTTGGGGGAAAAGTCTGATAACCGAAAATTCACCCTTGCAGAAGGCAGTCGAATACAATAACCTCCAGATGGACATGTTTGACAAATTTTCCAATTTGATCAATTAACAATAACAATCATCATAGGATGTTTAATTAAATATCACCAGACCATGTTACGCAACACCATCTTTTTTGGCTCATGTTCCACAAGTCTCAAAGCAGAAGCCAGGAAAAGTTTATCTGACATTTTGAAGTTTTTTTTTTTGTTAAGTTTAAACAACTTTTCTAAAGACGTTGTCACCGGCTATTATTAAACCGACCGGTTGTTTGTTCAGAGCTCCAACATTGCTCATTAATTTGTTCTGTTTGCCAGCTGACTGGATCGAGACCGAGAGAACTGAACGGCCGTCCGCCGGTTTGCTAGAGAGGCTAGATAGCTGAGGCCACTGATAAGGCGGTTATCATCCTTCTGCAAACCTCTGGGGCTCGAGCGAGAAGCAATAATGGTAGAACCACAGAGCATGGCGATAAGAAAAGTTGTATACTGTTACGCGACTAATTACTTCCTAGTTTGCTTTTCAATTAAATTTTCCTGTCCGTTTTTTTTTTTTCAGCTATTGTTGTGTTCATGAAGATTATATCACAGACCACTTGAGACAGGGATCTTATCTTGTTTGTTTGCAAAGTGCAACTACTGAATTCGTTTGTTAACGACCGAATGGACAAGAATGTAGCATTGTTGAAGGAAAAAGTAATTCTAATTTTCGTTTCTCCAGTTTAGCAGCTAGCAACATCAATTTATTTGCTCAAATATTTATCTCGATCCGTAGCCTAGTTTGCATAGTTAACTCTATGCAACGATCATCTTACCAATAGGGCACCACAGTAGTAAAAACATGCTCCGATTCATGCCTTCCCACAACACACACAACAGTAACGACCAGAAGTTAGATCCAAGGGTTGCGAAACAGTGCCTCTTGCACTTGTCGTTCCCAACGTCACTGCCTCTGCCTCTCTACTTGCTGGCTAACTGAAGCTGAAAAGCGATTATATCTCTGATGCTGCTCGGTTTTCGGTTGGGGCTACCGGTTTTCCTGTTTCTAATGCTATACTATTTTCTTGATCCAGTTAGCACTGGTATATGCAGGTACAGTACCCATAACTAGGTTGCTATGGCTTTGGTTTATGCTGCTGCGATGCTAAAAAACCCGTCGATAAATGGAAGGCAACGTGGATACGAATGAATGCTAAACTTATTCGATTTTCGCTACTGCTGGTAGCTGCCTGCAGTGAATATGGTACTGGTAGCGTTTCTCTGATTACGTTCAATCAAATGTCAGTCTAGGGAAAAGATTTAAATTTCATGACAAGGGTTTGAATTCAAAGCACTTGAAAAGGAATTTCCACCATGCAGGGTGTTCGGTTTCTTTAGTGCAAATATTGTCAGGAGCGATAGGAAATGATATTTGAAGAAGAAAAAATTGTTGTACGCATATGAACAAATCTCAAAGTTTACGGAGTTATTGAACTTTTAATGTTTTGGTACATGTTAGTCTTAAATTGGCTGTAACTATTAATTAGTGGTACTTAGCAAGATTTTGTCTTTCTTCATTCGAAAGCTAAGAAAATTTTCTACATAACAATGTTGTTAAAATTTTGAGTAATTATCATTTAGTTCTTGGGGTAAAATTTGTTTACACAATTATTGTTTTAAGGGATTTTTCATGTTTTTTTTTTGCATAAAACACGTAATAAACAGCAGTGATTGATTTAACAAAAACATGGTTTCAAAAGTGTCCAACAACTCTCTATTTGACAAGAACTGTCTCTCTCGCTTAGTTTTTTTTTTGCAATACTGTTTTGAATGTCGACACGTCGTGCCTCCAATTAGCAGATAACAAAATCACGAATTCAACCCCGCCGTGGTAATGTCTGTGCGGACGCTTTGTACACTTGACCACCGCGCTGCTTGAGGGCGTCCAAGAAGAAGAATTTCATATCTTAAACACGGAGAAATTTGTGAAATGAGCGAATCTGCTCTTGTAAACAAACATTTGAATCGACTATTTCTCACAAATAAGAACTAGAATTTCTTAAACTGAGGCCACAATTGGATAAAAGAAGGCTTCTTCTAGCTAAGCTTACGACTAAGTTTATGTTTTGAGGTAGGACTTACGTCTTTCTTTTTTTTTCCTGTATGAGGGCGCCGTTCTAATTTTTTTGAAATCGAAAGCGTTACGTGGGTTTGGAGATTTTGAACGATAATATCTCCTCTCACGGCCCACAGAGATTTTATGATACGTATTTCATTCGAAGAAAGGTAGAACATCAAAGCTGAATATCTTGATACTTACTTAATTCATTACATTTGTTTAAACTGATTAAATAGTACTTAAAAGAAAAATGTCTAAACCCACAAAGCTTTTGGTCGAAAATGACATCATGTTTGCGCCACGCTCTGATTGGTTTCTACTGCCACAGTTACAGTGCCAGCGATAATGAAACATGTGGGGACGAAGCAAGCCAATCATCAGTTCTCGTTGTGCATCCGTACGCGACAGACGTGTTCGGCGAAAATGTTGGTAGTAAACGCCACCCGTGAAAACAAGAAGACCAGAATCATCCCACGTCACCTGCACCTGGCCATCAACATCTACGAAGAGCTGAAAAAACTTTTCTCAGGTGTGACCATTTCACGGAGGAGTGGTGTACTTGTCAAACGTGCTGCAGCCCAAGAGACTGATAATTTCAATCGCGAACCGCTGTTTCTTCCGTTAACAACCTGCAAAATTCGTCCTTTTCAGGACGATCAAATCAATTTACCGACTAAAGAGTATGTTTGATTGGAAATTTCTCTTGAGCTCATCGAAATTTTCATAAAATAGCAACGGCTCAACATGGTGTTGCTTAAAAAGCCACGTCCCGGAAAAAAAAATTCCAAATCAATCGCCCACGTCATCTTCGTGGTCAAGTGGTTAGTGGCGTCACCCGTCGTTCAAGCGATTGACATGAAGTGAGGATTCGATTCCCGCTCCAGCCAATGGCACTTTTTGCAAAACGAAAATGTCCATACTGGTCCACTGGATGTTAGGTTAAGTTGTTCGTTGTAATTCGCTCTATATTCAATGTAAATTTAAACACAGGATCTTCTGTTAACACTTACAAGCAAGTTGGACATTCAACACACAAATAATTACTTACAGTTAATTCGACCCGAACTGCAATTTTTATAAATTATCGCGGAGAACCAATAAAAAAGCTTCGCCCTTACAGTATGAGTTTCATGGTCCTTTAGACTAAATAAAATATAGTAGACAATTGCAAATTACAAATTTAAAAGTAAACTTGCTTGTTTTACTTGAAAGATAAACTAAATTGAAAGATGAAAGATGAATTAAATTGATGAGGTGAAGAACTTTTCCAATATATAGCACTTTGTTGACTTTGTACCTACTCTTCATTTCAAATGTATGGCAGACTCCATTGTATTGAAATGTACACGAAGCGAAAAAGTAGTGCGAATTTCTGTTCAATATCATGCACATAAATAAAGCGTCACAAAACTTACAAACTTACATTATTAAACGTGTAAAGTTCAGGGACATCCGATTCTTTGCGGATGATGTTGTATACAAATGCTCGTCTTTATTGCACTTGTTTCATGCAAGTTGCTGCTTCGTGAGGAAAGAAATACAATTTCCATCCATATTTCCATCAAAATGAAAATTCAGATTTTTTTCTGTGTACCTATAAGAAATTTGTTCAGGCGAGGAGTATGCATAACAAATTACCTGACTCAACTCTTCTCAGCGAGAGGCTTAAGGAATCCCGATGTGTGAGCCGTTTTTGGCAAAAAAGGACTTTTGAGTTTGACCATTTATTTCAGATAGCATCAGTTTGTATCACTTCCGTTGCGTCTAAACAAAAACAGGTAAGGCTGACAGCCTCCATGTCTGAGAAAAAAATGTTTTTTTATTCAATAATATATCATGTAACATACATTTTTTTGACGTAGATAAAATCTTACGGAAAGCCATACCCTTTCCAATTGAAAATCTAAAAACGGTCGACCATCACGAAATATCATTACAAATCAAACGCTTATAACCTTAACAAATGCTATAGTGATTTCCAAGATGTTTACATCAATCAACAAACTACGTAGCATTACGCCAGATTGTAGAAGAAAAACGTCCACTTTTGGTTTTGTTAGCAGAAACTCACATTGTTGAAATTGAAGCCTTTGATCAATACTGCATTCCGGGATATAATGTTGCTGCTTGTTTATCACATTCTAGACATACTGGCGGTGTTGCTATTTATGTCAAAGAATCAGTTCAATTCAATCTTCGCCACAACGAAATGGTTGATGGTAACTGGTTCTTGGGCATAACAGTTGTACGTGGCATGATGATGGGTAACTATGGTGTTTTATATCACTCTCCCAGTTCTAGTGACCAGCGTTTTATTGAAATTTTAGAGAACTGGCTTGAGGTATTTCTTGATTCGAGTAAATTAAATATAATAGCTGGTGACTTCAATATAAATTGGCGTGATAATAATAATTCGAATCATTTGAAGCATTTAGCTAACTTTTTCAATTTAAGACAAACGGTAGATGAATATACGCGAATTTCCAGGCACAGTAGAACTTTGATTGATCATGTTTATTCTAATTTTGATTCTGTTTGTTCAGTTGTCGATACTGATTTGAAAATAACCGATCATGAGACAGTAGGTATTAACGTAATTGAGAATAACTTGAATAATAGCGATGATCTTGTGAAATTGAAGTGCTGGAGAAAATATTCAAAACAGGCTGTTTCTAACCTTGTTCAGAGAAGCGTGGATTTTCCAATCGCGAGCGGTAGTTTAGATGAGTCTGCAGCTGTTCTTACTAATACCATGAAAACGTGTACAAATAAGCTAGTTGAACAAAAATTTGTTTCTTTGAAGAACTCGAACAGCTGGTACAATTTGGATCTTTTGCGTCTTAAACGCAAGAGGGATAAATTGCACAAAAAGTTTTGTAGATCTAATAGTGCTAATCATTGGAATAAGTACACAATCGCGCGGAATAAATATTCACAATCCATTAAAAAAACTCGTTGTGAATATATACAGAGGAAAATTGATCAACATCAAAACAACAGCAGAGAGTTATGGAGAAATTTTGAAATCATTATTGAAACCTAGCAATTGCAGACCGCGGTCCATAACTTTTGAAGGCACAATAGAACAGTCTGAACAAGCAATTGCATCTAAGTTTAATGATTATTTCGTCAATAGCGTTTCATTGATCAACCAATCTATTGAATTGGTCGATGAACCTGATGAATTAAACCAGCCAGTTAATATTAATTGCAGATTTGAAAGTTTTCACCCGATAATAACAATAGATGAAGCAAAAAAAAAAAGAGGGGGGGGGGGGGGGGGGGGGGGGGGGGGGGGGGAAATGTGTGTGTGTGTGTGTGTGTGTGTGTGTGTGTGTGTGTGTGTGTGTGTGTGTGTGTGTGTGTGTGTGTGTGTGTGTGTGTGTGTGTGTGTGTGTGTGTGTGTGTGTGTGTGTGTGTGTGTGTGTGTGTGTGTGTGTGTGTGTGTGTGTGTGTGTGTGTGTGTGTGTGTGTGTGTGTGTGTGTGTGTGTGTGTGTGTGTGTGTGTGTGTGTGTGTGTGTGTGTGTGTGTGTGTGTGTGTGTGTGTGTGTGTGTGTGTGTGTGTGGGGGGGGGGGGGGGGGGGGGGGGGGGGGGGGGGGGGGGGGGGGGGGGGGGGGGGGGGGGGGGCGGCCCCGGCTCGGCGGCGGCGGCAGAACGCGCGCGCTGCAGAGCAAGTGGGCGCCGTCGCCGACGCGCGCCGTGCAAGGCAGCGCCGGCAGGCACGTGGGCGCTGCAGGAAGGGCCGCGCGCGCGCGCGCGCGCACGTGGGCGCGCGCGCGCGGGGGGGGGGGGGGGGGGGGGGGGGGGGGGGGGGGGGGGGGGGGTGGGATGATGGTGATGCTGGAGTTATTCAAAGTTAGCTCTCATGTCATTGGTCACACTTTACTGGACCTTGATGAATGGATCGTATCAAACTGGGCACGTGCCTGAAGTGTGGAAGGAATCGTTGGTTGTTCCGATTCAAAAGGTTGCTGGGACAATTAAAGCCGAAGAGTTTCGGCCTATCAACATGTTGCACACATTAGAGAAAATTTTAGAGCTTGTTGTGAAAGGCCAGTTGTTAGAATATTTGAATAGTAATTCTTTGTTGATTTCGGAACAATCTGGCTACCGGGAAGGCCATTCTTGTGAAACCACGTTAAATTTAGTATTAGCAAAATGGAAAGGTAACTTAGAGAGTAAACAAACAATTTTTGCTGTTTTTATTGGATCTGAGGCGGGGGGGGGGGGGGGGGGGGGGGGGGGGGGGGGGGGGGGGGGGGGGGGGGGGGGGGGGGGGGGGGGGGGGGGGGGGGGGGGGGGGGGGGGGGGGGGGGGGCAGCTTTTGAAACAATTTCTAGGCCCTTGTTGTTGAAAGCATTAAAGCGCTTTGGAATTTCGAGTACTGCATACAGATGGTTTGAAAGCTTTTTGTCTGACAGAACTCAAAGGACTGTTTTTAATGATTCTGTTTTCAGTCCCGTGGGGAATAACCTTAGTGTGCCCCAGGGAAGTGTATTAGGGCCCCTTTTGTTTATTATGTATATTAATGACATGCGACGTGTTTTACGGTTTTGTGACATTAATCTGTTTGCAGATGACACTGTGTTATTCATTGCAGCTAAAGATTTAAATGAAGCCGTTACCCATTTGAACGAAGATTTGCGTTTTCTAAGTAGATGGTTGACATGTAAGCAATTGAAATTGAATATAAGTAAAACTAAATTTATGGTAATTTCACAGAGTCGAGTAAATGAGAATGTCTCAGTTACGATTGATGGTGAGACAATTGATCGCGTTCGGGAGATTAAATATTTTGGCGTGATTATTGATGACAAGCTAAAGTTCAACGCTCACATTGACAATGTCATCAAGAAAATTGCCAAGAAGTATGGAATTCTATGCCGATTAAAAAACGATTTAACTACTTGCAGTAAAATACAGCTATACAAATCAATCATCTCCCCTCATTTAGAGTTTTGCCCTTCCATTTTATTCTTGGCCAACCAAACACAAATATTGAGGTTACAGCGTTTGCAGAATAAAATAATGCGCTTGATTTTAAGATGTAACAGATTCACTTCCTCGACTTTTATGTTAGACGCTTTACAATGGCTATCAGTGAAGCAAAGAATTGTGTATTTAACTATAGTGTATATTTTTAAAGTAGTTAATGGTTTGCTTCCTCGATATTTGTGTGATCGAATTTAAAGAGGAAGTGATTTTCATAGATATAATACTAGAAACGCGGATGAAATAAGAACAGCGAATTTCTTGACATGTGCTTCACAAAACTCATTATATTTTAAAGGAATAAATGTTTTCAATTCGATGTCAAGACACATTAAACGTGCACCAACACTTTCAGAATTTAAAAGACTATGTATTTCACACGTTAAAACTGTATTCTGAGCAGCAAGCGAAATTATTTTTTTTCAAATATTTATGAAGATTGTACCTGACGATGTTTTACTAATATAAAACGGATTATTTGGTGTGGACCATTTCTTGTACATTTATGTTGCTATTTTTTTTGTAAAAATGAAGAATGTTTCTGACGAAGTTCTTTACAAACGGATTAAAATGAGTTGGCTATTTTATATTTTACATTTTATTTTTTCACGTTTACAATACTACAATACTCACTATTTTGTTCGTCACAGTGATGATGATGGAAATTTGTATAATGTTGTGTTAGTTAAAAAAAAAATAAAGAAAGAAGTCTACAATTGTTTGAGCCTCGCGCGCGGTATACAGATATGATGCACTTCTTTTTGAATTCGTTAAAAAAATTGGCCTTTGATGCTTTAGATGGTACTATGAAATAGTAGCGAGTTGTCTGGCTGAATGTCGGGGAATTTTTCGTCAATTCTGTTGTGGTTGAAAGTAAAAGTTTGACCAATGCCGGTCCAGGATTTTTTCGGTTTGGAAACATTCTTGACATCCCTGGTGAGATATTCTTGGCCAGCCCTAAACTAAGCTGGCGGCTCCATTAGTGTTGGAACTGCATTGGCTCTGTAACGGGCAGGATCGAATATTGGCTTGTCTTTTGATAATGTCCTTTTACTGGATTCTGTGATCTGAATTGCAACAGAATGTCCTGATCGCTGGGAATACTTGCGAATTTGTGTGGTTAACATCAAAGCTTTTCACGATTATGTCGCTGTGAAGCAAATGGATACTTTTGAAGAAATTTATATCTGTAGATGAAATCAGTTCGTTTTTTTTGCATAACTGGTTTGAATTGTTACCAAATTAATTATCTTAGAGATAAAATCGTCTAGCTCAAACCTTTGTAGGGGTAAGGGCGGGACCATCATCATCATCGTTGACCCGTGGAAGCATGAGGTAGGAACTTGTGAAGACCAGTGCTATGTTGCGGGGACGCACGCTCCATCCCAGTTGTCTACACACCATTTTGCAGCCCAAGACACCTATTCGATAAAATTATGAAAAAAGATTGAAAATGTTTTTGACCGTCTTTTTTCGGAATTGTGCCAATGTGGGACGTGAGGTGATTGAAAGGTGGAGGGCACCTGCATGGTGCGGAGAACGTAGACAGTGAGGACGAAGACTACAGAAGCAATGACTACATCAGTACGGAGGATGAGGGTAATGAAGCCGCTCCCACGCTGAGGAAAGTTAGGGATGCCATCCAACAGTTCATGAACAATAAATCAGCTGGTAAGGATAGTATCGGAGCTGAACTCATCAAGTTCGGCCCGGAAAAATGAGCTATTTGACCGCACCGTCTCAAAGTCAGCATCTGAAAGACAGAACATCCACACCGAAGGTGTGGAAAGACGGGGTCGTATGTCCCATCTACAAGAAAGGCAGGAAAAGTTGGAGTGTCAGAACTTTCGAGAACTGCAACTATGGCCTGTGTCCAAAGCTGTGTGCAGATAACAGGCGAATAATCCAGTTCTTTTGAATCTCGCCGGGGACTTCGAAAAGGTGATGGACTTCCCTGACTTCTGTTCAATATCGCCCTAGAAGGTGTTATGCGACGAGCCAGATTTAACAGCTGGGGTAGGATTTTCACGAGACGGGACCATCATCATCATCACCATCATCAATCGGTTGGAATTTTTTCCGCGTGTAAATTCAAACATTATCCGTTAACAATTTCAAACTATTGAAAATAACCAAAATAAGAGTCTTATAATTTATTATTGCATGCTAAATTTACTAAATGCACAGTACTTTCCTATCACAGATTTCAGGTGTAAGCATGGGAGGTCTCATATGCAGCAGTGAACGATATCAAAGGGGTACACCTTAGCAATTTTACTCATTAGTGTCGCAGTACTGGAGCTGGGCAGACCAACGAACCATCGAGGATCAGCAGCTGGCGATGGCATAAACTCTGGAGGCAACAACGACGGCACGAAGCCTCTAGTGCAGAGCGGCAAAGCGCCAAGGTGGATTTGGCAGTTGGTGGTGGCACGTACCATAGAATGTGCAGTGGCGACCAACTTGTGGACAGGTAGCTGATTGCTCTGAAGGCTGTTGTAGCAAGCCCTTGGCTAGGCAGCCACTAAATTGCAGTGGTGTGCTAGGCAGTCGGTTGCCCAAGCCGGTGATGATTTGTTGCCAGCCGGTGGGCGCCACCACGAGGAGTGAAACTAGGTGCCTGTGTGTGGTATTCTTGGTAGCCATCTTTACCTTTAGCACAACGTGCATGGCATATATAACCTGCTTCGTGAAGAGACTAAGAAGGTTTCAATTCTAATGCGGAATATTTCAAATCCGTCCTTTTTAGGACGAACAATCCAGTTTTGAGAGAGTTTGTTTAATTTGAATTTATCTAACAACTTACCAAATGGCAGACAGCTAAAACAATTTTAGTTTTCTCTTCGTTGCATACCTTGAGCATTGTGGACAATTTACAAATGTCTGCCGTCATGAAAAATTTAAACACCGGTCGTTAATAATTCGATCGTTTCTTGATTGATTTAATTTTTAACTGAGCGCTAATATATATGTTTTTACGATTGTCATTTTATTTACTGAAGTATTTAAAATTTTACAAATAAAAGATGAATATATTTCGCGTACATATTCATCAATCGGTGTTGGAAAATTGTAAGGATTGTTGCGTTCCTGAAAATATCAAGAAACTCCCTATTACGGACAACGTTTTAATTCTCGAACATGATATTCCGTAGCAGAATTATTTGCACATTCCAATTAGTACTGTTATGAATAGTTATTCTGTGGTGTTAACGATTCGCGTTGGATAAGAGTTTTACTTCTAGGTAGAAATAAGTTTTGAGAAACTAAAAGTGAGAATAAGTACGATGCCTAATCGATTTGATGTCAACCGTATGCGCAAATTTCGGAAGCGCGGTAAAATCAAACAAACAGAAAACCCTCCGAAACGACCATGTACCGATCCTCGGAGACCAACATACATACTTCGACATATTTACTCACTTACTTATGCTACCCCAACGTCCCATTAGAACAGTACCTGCGTTGCAATGTCCCGCTACGAAAATAAAAAAAAAACTAATCAAATGGTTTAACGTAGTCTACGTCATCCGGTCGTGTGTTATACACAACCCCAATGATTTTTTGTGGACATAGCGACTAACATTTGAAAGTGGCTGAAAATATTGTTAGAACAAAATTTCCTTTTAAACAAATTTCTCAATAACTTCAGTACGGCTGGGTTTACGAAAAAAGTTTTGAAGCGCTTTTTAATTAAAAATGATTACGTAGAGTCTATTTCAAGTACAGTTACATAAGAAAATGCGCGATTTCAAAAAAATCAAATAATCCTTAAAAAATTAAAAACAAAAATTTTTAAAATAAAGAAGTAACTAAATGCACTAAATTACAGGATATAAATACAAGTTTTTCCATAAAAAAATTAGAGAATTTGAAGGAGAGTCCCTCAAAAAATTCAATATTTCATGTTTTTACATTTTTTTAGCATGAATTTACGTTTTTTTTTAGTTTCAGTGTTTTTTTTTTCTTGAAGAACACTTAATGACCTACAACTTCTTTTCAGACGAAATTTTGATCAGAATAATCGTTTTACACAAGCCCTAATAAGCGCAGGAAATTTTAGGAATTTTTATGAAAAATGTTATCTTAGGTCGAAACTAACATATGGACAAAATTTCATTAAAACCGGAAACTGTCGAGGCAAAATCAATATTTTTTTTAGCGTTTCTGGCGGGAAATGCTCCTTAGTAACCACGACTGCTGGCAATAATCACACAGATAAAAAGAAACATTGAAAATTCTGCGTGATCTAATGCACATAAAGGGAATGCTAGATTTGGCGGAAAATAATGGGAGATTTCATGTAAATTTTAGCCTGATAACGCCTGAATCTAGCCTTTTGTATGAAAGAATGCAAACATTGTTCTATGGCACATGAAAAATTGCAAACAATTTCGTTGTTTATGCCTCCTTTGGCTTGATTTTAAACGAGGGGAAATTTTACGCGCTTGTTAAAATTCATTATTTTTTTCTGTGCAGACTCCGAATTTCTCTCGTGCCGTTGTTGTTCGACATCACAGATGATCCGAGCAACACAAGTTCGAACTCATCTCCGTCAACCGTCACAGGTTGGCCTATGTGTGCTCTATCAAAACAATCGGCAGAATTATCTAGAAAGGCTTGAAGGTGTTTTTATAAAGCACCAACCTTCTCGAGTGAGTGTATCTATTGTCGGTGGCCAATTTTGTATTGGGCTATCGTTTCATTTGAACTGCGTGTTAAAAAAAACTATCACAAAAACAGCAACATTTTCAAGTGCATGTGGTTTAGTTGAAGAACTATCTAAGGGTAAACCAATTCAAGCTTAATAACCAAGCCATCAAATGGATGTATCTAGTGAAGTGCTTCGATGGATGAACATATAGAATCAGAGGTTTGAAAATCAGATGTTGAAATTGCCAAATCCAGTATTCCCCCTAGCTAAACAACTCAACGCAACTCAACCAGCCAAATTGTGCCTTTAATAAACTTGTTTACCTTGTCCAAGAGTACACAGCCGGCGTCTGTTGCAACATCACGCCACCTTCCATCATCGGAAAGGTTTCGAACGTCATCCAAACTCCCGCTGTAGAGGGAATGCATAGAAATTGAATTAGCAGAAAACATATTTCAAAATCACACCTTAATTAAAGCTGGCATCCTGCCAAACAAAACAAGACACTTTCTTCACATTTGCGGTGGTGCGATTTTTTCAGCAGCTCGAGGAAAAAAAAAACCTCCGCTTCCACTCCTGTGTGTCCGGTCCGGTTCGGTCCGTTCATCGAAGTCGTGGATTTGCGTGCGCTCGGGAATGACCTCGACGTCAAATTTGTGCAAAATAGACAAACGCTCGGCCGCAAGCCGCTGGTTGCCGGTGAAGAACTTTTTTTTCTGAAAGGAATGGGACACAAGCAAAAAAAAAATAGCACAAACACCACATTTATTGGCAGCCATTTGGCTAAGCGACATTTGCTGGGTGAGGTATAAATAAAAGGAAAATGAAAACTGTAAATTGCAAATTTTTGGGTTTTCCCTGCTGTCGGCCGTATACTTACATAGAGCACCGAAATCCGGTAGACTGACTGACGTCCTTTTTATTTTTAACGAAATGTATTATTCGTTCGGTGCCAAGTCGGTGATGGGTATTTATTTGCGATTTGATTCGTACTTTATTATTAAAATTTCCTGCTTCTTAATAATGGATTCAAGCTATGCTGACCGAGTATCGATTAAATTTCCACGATAGTGTGCTGCCTCTATCTTTGGAGCGCGGGCAACGCGAACGACCGGATTTGTTGAAGGCATGAAAGTGATGGATTTATCAGTTCCAACCAGCTCCCCGGCCCCATCCAATTCACAGTTAGTGAAGAAACTTTCCGTTCAGCAAACGCTTATTCCAACGGGCAGAAAAATTCAATCAGAGAGAGTAGAGAATAAAGCTCGACGGGTCTGGTGGATTGCAAAAGGATGAGCATGCCGTAACATTCCTAAGATATCTAAGCCGCTTTGCGACACTCTCGTCTCCGATGCTTTCTTTTGTGCGTCGTCCTGGCAAGGCTCCGGAAAAGAGGTTTAGTCGTTTTCCGCTTCAACGGGTGCTGATCCAAAGCGGACATGAGAACGAAAAAAAATATAAGAAAACAGATTGGAGATTCCTTGAGCCCTGGATGTAAAGAGATAAGACCTTGCCTGCCACAGAGCTTGAACTGATTGTGTCTCGTTTTCCCAGCGAAGAATTTTGACACAAATCCTACAGCCTGTTACTCCTTTCCTCCGTTTTCGATCCCCAAATGGGTATAATCCAATTGAATTTTCCAATTTACCACTTTGTGTTCTGGGGGGGGGCAAATGGCAAGTAAAAAAACGTATCTGCGCGGCTTTCAGCTTAAAATCATTAGGCACCTCTGCCACCTAGCTTGCTGTTCTGCGTCAAAGAGCTCCTCTTTCGCACCCAATTGACGTCATCGAATTAGTGAAAGTGATTGCGAAGCAATGTTTTCCGGTTGTTAGTCTCGATTGTTTTCCTTTGAAGTACGCTGGGTCCAGCCTCGAAGGCAAAAGTGGAATGAAATCACCCTTCATACTGCCCTGCCACCGAACCAATTACACAATCTGCTGAGCAGGCAAACTGAGGGAAAAAAGGAACCAAACCTACATAATTGAAAGCATGTCACATTGGAAATACAAACACTGCCAGCGAAGAACTTATTTTTGTTCGATGATATTTTCCGCCTAATTCCATGTTATGTTAGTAACACTGAACACAAAAAAAAGTTACCATCATAATCCGATTTAATGGAGGAAGCCTTTGAAGATTTGCTTTTACCAGTACGAATGCGATATTTACCGTTTGAGGCATTAAGCCCGACACACACAGTGGGGTCTTATCGTTGTTCAAACAGGTAACATACGAGATATCAAATGTAATGACACTCAACCATTTGTACTGGAATCATAAATTAAGCCATGATCTCACCGAGACCCGGCAACATGTTCAGTCCCAAGTCGGCGAAAACAAATACCTCTCAAAAGCAGTCCATCAGCGAAATTGCGGTCTGTCGGCCGGGTAGATGGGGCCGAAAATTAGCGACAAAATTTTTAATTAGATTTTCTCCACTAATGAGTTCAATCATCCTGGTGGTAGTAGGCATTGCCAGAGGAAGCGTAGGCAGATTGCCTCCAAGGTGTCTAGCTTGACAGTTTGGTGAATAAATATAGTGAGCCACAACATTAGCAAGCGGCCAACGACGCGACGACGGTAGGAAAAGAAAATATCCGTCACGTTTATTTGCGTAACGTGAGCGATGGCGAGGAGACATTTTTTTGCAAGTGGAATGATGCGTTTCACACCCACAGGATGTGGTGAAATGTGTTGGAATTGTGCTATGGTTGATTTTAGAGGGTATTTCTTTCAAAAAATGATTGGAGTAATAAATTTGTAGAATAATTATGGCAGCAGATCGCACATTGTAGTCCAGTTATATTCTAACATATATAAAATATGTAGAGTTTTTATCGCTTACCATCCGTAGTATGGGGTTATCATTCCTTATATACTCTTGCATTTAATCGTTGTGTGTCCAACAAAAAAAAAACACCTTTATATACATTTACAACCGAGCTTTTTCCGTGCATTTAAAAGTCGCCTAATCAATCCACCACGGCCATTTCCAAGTGGAAGAGTTCACCCATTCGAAGGAATTGGAGGCTTACATGCGGTAGCCTTTGTGCCACGAAAACTTTACGGAAGAAGCCATTGCTTACGTTTGTCAGTTAGGCCCTAATGAAAAATCTCTGTTGAATTTTCACTTCAGGTGTTTGAAACCAAAAATCACAACTATCGAAACAAAAAGGGTTCAATTTGCTAATTCAAAGGATGCTCCAAAGGAGCAAGCTTTTACCGAAAGTATCATGCATGAAGTCTTAATAGTATTTGAGATTTGTGGTCAGCAAAACGCGAAGTGAGAGGGACTCGGTCGTATTTGTCCTAAAGAGGCCGACTGAAACAATTCAATGACTTGAATTTATTTCACATTACACTTCCTAAACCGTTGAGCAAATATTCCAACGGGAGCACAATAATTGAAGGAGTCAGGAAATATTTTTCCGTAACTCCGTAGAAAGCGAGTGGGTTTCCATTAACCTTTATTCGTACCAGTTCTGATAGCGATTGATAGGTTTTTTTTCCAAATGATGTAAAATGGAATGTTGTTTCGAATGATTTGCGTTGTAGGGTTTTTCCAATGCAATACGCATTCCATTTTGGAATGACGATTTTTCATACAGCGTGCATTCGAATTTGAACGGGGAGGGGTCAATTCACTTCGCGTATTATTAGTTGTTCAACATTAGAAGGATAATCATATCTCTTTTCTAGAGTCTCGTCCTCGGACTGTATCTATCATTCGGAGGCGCCATTTTTATGATACGATCCCACCCAAGATAAAATCGATACGATGAGGATGGGCGGGTTGACTTCACGCTAGGGTTGGGGCCAAGAAAAAAAATACATTCATTTTCGTCTTGACAGTCCAGGCGCATATTACACCTGAACTGAATCAGAGCAAGCCAGACGGGAACACAACACAGTGAAAAATCGAGAGAGAGATGCGTATGTGGTGTCCGAAAACACAATATCTCTCACGTGGTGCCCAAAGTGTTTGTGAAGTGTCGGAGTGTGTTTTGAGGTGGGAGTTCACGCATGCTGACTGACTGACTTATCACCAGCTCTGACTGTTTCCGCCAGTACTTTTCACAGCAGTTGACGGTGAGAAGTACGCTGGTCTATTGCAAAAGAAGTTTTCTTTTTGTTAAAATTTTCGAGAACTGCGCACGCGAGATCTACAGGGTGTGACAGAAAATAATGTGAAAATGTTCAAACTTGAGTATTGGGTTAATTCGTGTAGCTAGTGACTAGTTTCTGTTGAAAATGTATTTGTTTATGTTTACTTTCAAGTGCTGCATCCAAACATTATATTTGTTTTATTGCAAATTCGTCAAAATATTCGCGAAACAAGTGATCACCAGTTTGTTGCTCGCCCAGAAGAAGCCGAAAGGGATTGCCAAGGTGGTAGGGTGCCATTTGGCAACAGTTTACCGCATAAAAAAGTCCCTGCAAGATGGTCCTAAGCAGCGGAAGCCGGGAAGCAAACGTCCGCGCTTTGCACGCACGCTGAACGTGATCAAATCGGTCCGTGCAAAAATTGCTCGCAACCTGGTGCGTTCCATAAGAAAACTTGCAAAAGAAGCCAATATTTTGTAGAAATCCATGCGGAGAATCATCAAAAAAGAACTGCATGCATCTTCCAGAGCCAGAGTGAAACGCCACTTGATTATGGACCGAGTCAAGGAATTACGAGTGACTCGTTCCAAGAGATTGCTTTCCTTGTTGAAGAAGGAAAAAATGATAATCCTGTTCTCCGACGAAAAGCTTTTCAGCATCGATGCTGTGGCCAACTTAGCCCCACGGACCAGTTCATTTCACCGCAGAAAATGGAGAACGTTCCGGAAAAAAGTGAAATTCAAGTTTCAAACCAAACATCCGGCTGGTGTCATGATGTTTGGCTTGGTGGCGTCCAACGGTTTGAAAATGCCGCCTGTTTTCATTGATGCTGGAGTTAAAATCAATACCGAAGTGTATATCGGTATTTTAAAGGGCCAAGAGCTACCTGGGTGAAGGCCAACTTCTCCGAGGACCAAAACGTTGTCCTACAGCAGGATGGAGCACCGTGTCACACGTCCAATGAACCCAACAATGGTTGAACGATAACATGAAGTATTGGCCGAAGCATTTGTGGCCCCCTAGCAGTCGAGATCTTAATCCGTTGGATTATTCGATTTGGGCATATGTTGAAGCACGAGCCTGCAAAACACCACACCCTAGTGTGAAAACCCTGAAGTCAACCATAACACGCACATGGCAGTCAATGTCGGAGGACTACGTCCGAAAGGCATGCTCTGGCTTCCGGCGTCGGCACGAGGATTTTATTAATAAAAAAGGAGGACACATTGAATAAATTTGTTTAAAAGGACTTTATAAAGATAACTGCACTCGAAAATGTTGATATTATTGCTTGAACTAGTTGAAAATGGGGTTTGAAAGAAATAGAACAAATTTTCGCATTATTTTCTGCCGCATCCTGTAGGCACTTTCAATGATACCACTATTTTTCAACCTGCCAAGTTCGATTTTTCGCGAGGGTTTCCCCAATAGAAATTTTTCATTTCCGCTCTTCCATCGCGCACCACTTCGAATAATGTAAAAGACGTATGATTAAACAACAGGCGGCAAACGGGAAGAAAGACATACCACATTGCTCTGCAGACAATCCAGTACAGAACAGTAACTAGAAAAAAAGCCAGCTAAAAAGCTGGGCGTCCAGCTACCGAACGAAGATTTAAAAAAAATTCATCCGGATTTACCAAAATTTAAAAATGGTGAGGCCTGGAAAACCTTGTAGTCAATCTGAATCATTTATCCGCCTCGATCCATGGGTTTACGAGACCAGACCGTATTTCTAATGAATTCGGATCTTGGCACTAAACATGACGTTTGATAAATGTATAATCGCGGAATTCTGCTTCCGCCTTACGACAAACCTCCACACTCACCCTCATCATCTACAAAATAACACCGCATTGCAAAAGTGAAAAAAGAGCATATCCCGTCGTGCTTAGATCGGGGTCCCTTGTGATCGCACACATTGGTGGACGGATCTAGAAAAGGAAACCGAACCCGTTCGATCCAAAAACTGTGGCTAGACGTGCAAAAATGCGTGCGAAAATGTTTCCATGTCGGCAGTTGCGGCGGTGGCGGCGGCTCACGGCAGTTAATGACAAACTCATGTTTGCCCGCCTTTCCCCCTTTTCCCCCCGCGACTGGATGGCGCTTTGGTGAAAGAAGAAATAAACCGACATCATCCAACGAGCGCGCGATCCTACAAGAAAGATCGATTAAGATGATCAGGCCGCGTGATATCAGGTTCTTCTTCTATGCTCTGATACCGAATTCTCTTCCTCCTCCGAGCATGGAACACCGATTGCGCCTGGGTTGGGCTGGTAGGGAATTCTCGATCAAAAGTAGATGCATATTTTTCGATTCGTTCCGTTCCGGTACCCCGCTCTCAGTCTCCATCCGAGTTCATTACGATCATTTTTATTGCTTTCCGATGTTAGTTTCGGTGGCGGTGGCGATCATGTTTCATACCGAATATTTAGCGTTGCTTAAATTCCACCGATCGCACGTACCTACATTAGCTCATGATCGTGCATTTCGTTCCCGGTTGATTTCTTCAATTGCATTCAGGGAAATCGATGGCGAGCTGAGAGCATCTATTAGGTTTCTTATCTAGGCGAAAATCTCTCACGCCACTTGAAAAGTCGACGGCAACGGCGACGATGACAAGGAACGGTGGGTTAAAAGCAAGCATAAACTAGGTGACTTTATCACCCGATAGGCGACGAGTTGTCGCGCATTGACATTTGCTGCACCAAAAACCAAAAACCCCCCCCACAAACCCCCCCAAAGTGTTGTGTAGTGTTTTTTTTTTTGTTCCTTGTGGTTCTAATAATATGTTTTTGATTTCAGAATACAGAATACAGTTTGCGGACACGTCGCCGGTGTCTGCATTTCTTAGGCAGCTCGGAATCACATTGGATTTCGGTACGGATCCTCTATCCATGAAAACATCGTTAATCCGGGTGATGGTTGCAGCAATCAATTACTACGTTGTAGTAACCAACAGGTAATTCAAAGATGGATGAATGCATGATAAGAATATTTTCAAATAAACTTGTCAATTTCAGGAAAATCTCATTTATTCCGGTGATGCAGCAGTTGAAAACGCAGTGCCACCGATAGTTAACGACTTTCCAGCAGCATCCGAACCAGCACCTCTGATTACCGCATCTAGACAGACCTCCGGATTCTTAAAATCGACACAATCCCATACATTGTCAGGCAACTATGGCAATGTGGCGAGTTTCATGAACATAAACTAGCATATGAAGCACAGGTTTGCACCCAATTGTTCAAAATTAACCAACTATCCGTATTTGATAGCCCTCCACTGATGATACATAATATTGAAAACAAGATGTACTTCAGAAAAAAAATATGATTATACAAACGAAGACAGTGATATGTAAAACGGTTATGTATTCATGAAATAAAATTAGTTATTGTAAATATAAATAACACTATGCATGAAAAATCACTGGCACTGTAGTACTAGTGAGCAGCATTAAAGCATTTGAAATGAATATTAAGGAAATAAAGAAAAAAATACCTACATATTTACCAGCGTTTATTTACATAAAATTTCAACACAAAAACATTTGAATATCTAGACGTAATAACATTGATGTTAGTGAGTCTCATTCAGCGATTTAGCATGACATACACGTTATATTTATACGGTAAGCTTTTCGAAATGTACCAGAAACATACATTATACATTAATGTGTAAAACATATGTATGACAAATGGATCACATATCGTGAAGAACAACATGTGTAACATGTGAATTTATGGTTATAAACTATTTCAGTGCAGATACAACTATAGCCAATCGTTCAGTTTTGGGGGTGGCTTTAGACGACAATATACTAGGAAGCAGTTTTGAATCCCAATGAACTGTTAAGTTAACCTGTGGCTTAAATGTTGCTCTCAGCTCGTTCTGCTTTTGCACACGAATTTCTTTTCTTGAATTCCTAATGGACTCTTTGTTTAACACTAATGTTGAAACGTCGTGCCCCAATGATTTCGCTATAGATGATATTAGAAATACCGCATTTCGATCACTCACTTTGCAGCGGTCCAAAGCAGCAGCCACATCGACAGTAATGACATTTTTTAATGGTGATTTAGAAGTTGAAGACGATTTGGAAGGACCTAGAAGAAAATTTAAGAATCAATCGTTTGTTAACCACGAAAAACATTTTAAAACATATTTGAAATTAATTCAATTTACACTTACCCGGTATCTGAAAATCTTCGCCGATAGTACTGATAGAAGGAACGGACTCACTCTGGGTTTGAGATGAGGACTCGAAATCACTAGCAGTTAAATTTTTTCTTTCCTGTAGACTTGCTTCTTCCTGCTCACTTGTTCGTGGATTAGTCTCTGTTGTCGCCTCTGCTGTTTCTTCCTCCTCAAAATCACTACACGAGATAGTTGCCGTTGGAAAAGACTCACTTGTTGTTGGAAGAGTTAGTTCTCGTTGTTCTTGCAAATACCGATATGCTTTTCTTTCTACTTTATTCTTCGGTTTATACCTCTTCCCGATATCGAAAAGGTTCTGCAATGAATCAGAGAAATCCTTTCTCTTCTCAATTTCTCTCGCCGACATTCTTAGCTTGCGCTTCTGCAAGATTTTCCAAGTTTCGTAGTACCGCAAGATTTTATGTTGCACTGTCCTGTCGTCGAGCAAATGGTTCAAATGCTTTTTATTCCATGATACTTTCAAAGCTTGTATTGTTAATTGTGCACTTGGTTTAGTCTTTTGCTTCTCTGCTCGCAAATGAAACATGAATTTCCGGAAAACTTCGTTGTATGTAGGCAAATTCGAAGATTCGGGGAACAAAGGTAGGTATTTTCCAACTAGCCGAATATCCTCCATTTTGAAAAACAAAAAACTGTTGACTAGACCGCGGTTCCTCGTTCAAATATAAAAATACTGAATGAGTAAAACTAAAAATAACAATTCCTTATATACCAAATGTGTGGCCATTTCATTACCTACTCAGTCTTTCAAAACTGCTCGCTTGGGACGTATTCGTTGCCTACGGGTAGCTTATATTTTGTTTGGGTAGATAACACTTCAGAACAAAAAGCATTCGAAGCAGACGTTGTCACTACCGAAGCGCGTATACCACAGCAAGCGGCAGGTAACGTACTTTTGTTTTGATCCGCTATAACGTACCTACTTGTGTTTCTCGGAAATTAAGCAGTCCAAGGCCAAGAACCTCTTTAGAAAAGATAAACAAAAAACTTTTGTTGCACTTCGTAGTCGCCTATCAAGCTATTGTAATAATTTGGGTACATCAAAAATCGTTTTTTTTCCTTATTTTTGTCCATATTTTGGTAACGGCACTTTTTGTTAACTATTAAAAAAAACATAATAAAAATATCTTAACGAAGTGTAGTATGCCAAAAAAGAATCATGGTTTCAAACTATACAAAAAATATTGACTGGTAAATTTGCTGGAAATATTTTGTTGCTTTTAATTTCCAACTCAAAGGACCACCCTAATGGAAAATAAATGAACCATCCTAATGAAATATCATATATTTAATATTGATAATGGCTTACGATTATATAAGAGATGTTTTGATACTATTATCTTATTTTTTTTATTTTTCTATAAAATGGACCACCCTAATGCAAAACAAGTGAACCACCCTAATGAAATATCACATAATATGCTAGCAGTTGCCAACGATGATATAAGACATGTTTCAGTACTATTGCCATGGATATCTCAGCAATTGAATTCAAATCCTCCATATCAAATTCATTTCACTCCTCCACCTCAAAAAATTTCTAAGTCCCAAAAAGTCAATTTTTTTCAAAAAAATTTTTTTCGAGATAACACCAGATCTCGACGTTTCATGCATTTCTAAGACATTTGGCATCAAAAACAAAAAATCGATTTCGGAATTTTCACGTACCCCCCCCCCCCCCTTGGGAAATTTTTCGTGTTTCAAAAAAGTCAAACTTTGACCGCTTTGGTCCAACACTTAACGAAGTCCGATTGAGCTCAAATTTTGCATGGGGACTTTTTTTGAGGAGACGAAACTTTTGAGCACTACCCGTTTTTGAAATTCGGAAAGTCGATTTTTTTTGGCACCCTAATGAACACAAAAAAACGACACACGTGGGGTGTACACCAACTTTTTCATAATTTTAAAAACAATAATACATATGATACTCCCACCCCCCCCACAAAAAAAATTTTTTAAAAAAACCCAAAATAGACGAAAACCACAAAAACCCACACGTTGTTTTCCCCTAAAATTTCACCTAACCTCCCCCCCACCACCCAACCAAATTTTCTTCAGTAAAATCAGGTGAACATTACGTGTCCAGTGAATTGTACATGAAAATCACGTTAAATTTATGTGATTTTCACGTAGAATGTGAATTTACGCGGAAATCACGTAGCTCTTACGTGAATTCCACGTGTTTATTACTGCACACAAAAAATAAATCTTGTTTTATCAAATGTTTTGCGCTTTACTTCTGAAAAGTGTTTATTTTTCATTAAATTGAAAGTAAAATTATCTACAATGAAAGTTCTTGATGTTTCGGTTCAGTGTGTAAATTTAAAAGTGATTTCTTTTACCATGAAAATTGTAAAACTGTCAAATCCACCAACACAAAAAGCAAGAAAAAAAAAAGAATTGGGTTTACCAGTCAAAGTTAACCTGTTCTTTTCATCCGCCCGGGAAACATTTTAGCTGCTCACGGATATTGTACAGTTTCTTAGTGAAGGGATTTGTCGAGGATTTTGAGGTGAGACTCGATGGTGTATTATATTGTATTATATTGTATTGCACCAGCTCACCGGACAACCTAATAAGTTAAATGAAGCAGCATAAGACCCCAAGGAAGAATAGCAACAGTCGACTTTCTTCCAATTACGAATCTCTCACAGGCAGCGAAGCGGATGCGTACTACGAATCCGTCCGAGCAAACCCCGTCTACGACCGGTCCTTCATCCAACGATTCACTCTCGAAGTCCGATTCCTAGGCGACGCCAGGTGTGCAAAAAAATTGTTTACAAAACGAAAAAATAATGTTTTATTAATTATATCCGACTTTTATTTAAAATCAAATGATTTTCAAACAAATAGCTGTCTTATTAAAATGTATAATGATTCATCTGAAAAAAAAACCATTTATGTTAAAACTATTTTCTATTTCAATCTTAACAGCTTACTTTTATTTGAATTGTACGACCCTCTCTGATTGAAAGTTCATTTTGAAATAAAAATAATTTGCTTTTATTTTCAACGATGCCTCGGTTTCGATTTGACAGTTCTACAATTCATTTTGAAAGTTTCAACTTTTAAATGTACCAAGCAGAAGAATTTTGATTTGACAGTTTGAACGTTTTTGTTGTGAAGGCTAAACGCTTTCTACGAAAAATAACCAACGCAACTTTTCAATTTTAGCAATGCTTTTTTTAATTCTAACAATCAATTTTCTTTGTGTGTGGTTTTGGCAATGTACGAAAATTACATGCGTTTCACGTGGAAGTAACGTGTCGATTTTTTTGAGTGTAGGACTTCGTAGCAATGTGCAATGCAGATTATTATTATTAGAATAGAGGTGACATTGATCGATTGAAATAAGTAAAACCTTGCCAAAAATCAATGAAGCTGTGTATAAAACACGACCGTTTGATGCATGGTTTAGTTCAACATGTAAGATGTGTTACGTATGTTAGAAATCATTTGGCGGCACTAGAAGGGGTTTAAATTTTTGTATGATGAAAGGAAAACGGCTGTGTTGGCAGTGGTGATTGTGTTGATATGATCGACTAGCTGAGAATTTTAAACTTATCGCGTTATAGCTTGTTGAAAGTCTGTTTGGGAATTCAAAGTCGTCTATTTATGATATATTTGAACATTGACTTGGCAGCAAAACATTCCAACTGATTGAAGCTACTTGAAAATCTATCGGAAAAATAATTTTAGTTCAATTCAAGTTGTTAGCGTTCAAATATAAATCATGGTCAGGATGACTATCGCTATATAATGGTTTCAATAACCATGAAAATGGTCGAATTCACCACGTTCATGGCATTTTTGATCTATGAATCATGGTAACAAGGACTATTCCGACATTATGGAAAATGTTGCATCAACTATTTTTAATGGTAGTTTTGTCCATGATCATAGTCGGTTAAAAATCACTATACTGCAATAGTCATCCTTGACCCCCAAGAATGGTGAAATTGACAATCAAATTCCGCTCTGTGGTATCCTCATTTCATTTACCTCTACATATGTGGACACAAGAAATCCACTTCCCACCAAACACCAAACCTTTTAATTTTGATGAGCGCAAGAGAAACTACAATTAAACAAACTCTTTAGTTGGAAAAATTAATCTGTTCGTTCATTTTTTAGAAGCGCTTCAGTGTCAACTGCATCAATACCAAGTGGTTCCTATACCGGTTCCACAGGTTCCGTCACATAACCTTCAGTCAGCCAAATAATCTTAAGAATTTCACAAGGTTCAGCTTATGAACGATGAAATTTCATAAGGTTGACTTATGAATGGATTTTGTTTTACAAGACGTTGTTATTGTTCACATTTGAGCTTTCCTATTTACAAGTGTTTTTATATACTAGTGGTGAAGTCACAGGTTGATCCATATTTTTATTTTTTCAACATCATTATATTTCTTAAGGAAATTTGATGAAATTCATAACGATTTCTTGTAGCAAATATTCGTAATGCAATCTTATGAATATCGAAAGTTTATTTTGCTGAGTGTTGTACAATTGTTCTGCAATTTTGAAGGTGGCAGCGAAAATTTTTAAGATTTAAAAATGTTATCTTATAGGTTGATTTACCCACTGTCTTTCAAATTTGTGATGCATACCTTTGAGTTGGCGGAATGTTTCCATATGTGCCGCTGCTGCAACCTGCTCCATTTTCATCGCAGAAATAGAAATTTCGCATAGATGACCGGTGTTGTCGATTCAAGTGGGTTCAAAATTAAAAAGGTAATACGCAAAAGTGAGAAAAGTTATAATGGCGGGGCAAAAAGTTACTCACTTTGTAAAAAAATGTTACTCACGTTTGACATTTAGCTGAAAATACAAAAGTGAGTAAAATGGACAGACTAAAGAGCAAAATTGAATGAGCGTGTAAGAAATTGTCTATATTCTAGACAAAATCGTCAAAAGGTCGAAAGTAACAATTGTAAACAATGACTTCTAGCGTATTTTTCTGGGATCTGCTGGCTCCCACTAACAAAATAGCACCAGAAACAGATACAGGGAGTTGTTACCTACCCGTCGGTAGTGATAGATGTTAGCAACCCGGCAATTTACGTTTTAAGTCATTGTTTACAATTCCGGAGAAATTTGCGAAATGGGCGAATCTGCTTTTGTAAACAAACATTTGAATCGACGTTTTTTAGCGAATTAAAGCTCAATTTGAAAAATTAAGACCACAGTTGGCTAGCAGAAGCTTTCTTTCACCCGATTGTGGTCTTAGTTTAAGAAATTGAGCTTTTATTCGTGAGAAATCGTCGATTTAAACGTTTGTTTACAAAAGCATATTCGCCCATTTCGCAAAGTTCTCCGGAATTGTTACTTTCGACCTTTTCACGATTTTGTCTGGGGTATGATGGATGAAACATACAAAACTGGACAATATGGGCATTGTTTTTATTTTTGTCTTCATTGAGTAGTTTTGGATATTTCATCTATCATACAATAGACTGCTTTTAATTAGAATTTCATTTGAATTTTTTAGAAGCATTTAAAAATGTTCGTCCTATACTTTGGAAGCTGTCAGCGTTATTTCCACTCGCTGTCTTCTTCTTTTTTAAACTTGGATTCGTCCATTCCAAAGCATCGTTCATAATTGGAACCTTTTGAAATTCTTAAGTTTATTTGCCCGAGTGTAGGATCGAGTTCCTCTCAGTTCGTTTTTTGCTGGGCAAAAATCACAAAACTGTTCATGCATGATAATTCGAGCAAAATGTTCGCCCCTCTGGAGCATGCTTGGATCCGCATTTCAAACCTGGTTCTTTTTGATAAAGCTATGATTTTTAGTTCCAAAAAACGTAAAGTGGTAATTGATTCAACTTAGAGTTTATATGGGGAAAGGACTCGAACACATTCGACCTTAGGGCATCTTCAACGGTGGTCCAAATCGTGGATTTATTTTTTTAGACCAAACGCAAAAACACCTGTGCTGCACCGGTGTTGTAAATTTTGTTTTATACCGGATCTACTTTGCATCATTTTAAAACTGGTATATGTTTTGATCTATTCTTGCAGCAATTTGTAACAAGAAAAATACAGTTCCAAAACGCTACACGCTGCTTGATAATACCAATTAATGAGTAAAATTTCAGCTGTTGAGCCGAAAAGTTGCTACCAATGCCTGCGAATTGCGTTTCATTTAATTCCTGAATATCAAATGGTTCTCTTAGTTTTTTTTTACAGCGACTGCAGTTTTTGGAAAATGCTGACAATTTTGAAATGGGAACGCTCCCGGAATTGTGACTGTTGTGGATTTTATGACTAATTTGATGGCAAATTCCTATTCCAAATAGTATTTCGATTGCTCGGAAATGAAAAGTAATGAAGTGAACAATCGGTTTATTGATGGATTGGTCATGGTTAGCGTTTTAATGAAATGCATGCATTCACACATTCACCTTCAGTCACACGAAAGAGCAAGTATTCTTCGTTGTCTGCTAACGAAGCACTACTGGCAGTTAAAATGATTTGGTCGAACCAATGGCAAAAACATTGTGATCTCCGATCTCTGAAAAAATGAACTTCTGATCTCTGATGTTCAATGATTGACAGGATGACAGGTGTTGGTGGGTTTAACAACCAAAAATACAACACCGGTGCGGGGAACGCGAAGTTGGTCTATTTTAGCTGGTTTTATTCAAGTTTTGCTGATGCAAATCAAGTATAAAGTTGTTCCAAATATAGACCACCACTAAAGATGCCCTTAGGCTGATAAAAACAAGTTGGTTCGAATTCGCACACTATCCAAGATAACCATTTATAATGCTCCACAGTCGTGAATGATTTCGAAAAGAATGCAACATAACTAAGTAGGGAATAAAGCTTTGTGACATTCCTAGTTGAATAATTCCTGGTGTCCGCTTGTAAGACAAAAACAAAAAATGATGGACATCGGGAAACTCGAGCCTCTTCCTGGTGACTACACTCATTATTTTGACATAATTCGATTTCCATGCGGGAGCGGCCAACAGAACCGCATGTTGATGAAATATGCAACGAAAATAAACATGACCGCTGCTTGATAGTGTGTGGCTGCAATTTTGAACAACAGTGAGAACAGACCACCAACCACCCATTCAGTGGTCAGTCACCTTTTAGGCTTTGTATGTACCTGTGGCCTACTGCTGGAACTGTACTTGTCCATGTTCGTGTTAGTCAGTCTGATCCAATCCTCGACCCTGGTAGGCCACGTAAACTGAACGAATGCACGCGAACAAAGCTGAAAGTGGAACACATGTGCCGTCGTTCCGGATATTTTCTCCTGTTGCACGAACATGTGCCACCCCGGATGGAATACAAGTTAAACTTCCCTCAGAGTAGCGAGGGTGAGAAGAACAAAACAAGAGAACCAAAGTAGGATAATTTTGGTAGGGTGATGTAGCCGCCTCGTTGGTTGGTGAGATATTGATGTTGATGGAGTAGGAATACATCGATGATGGTGATGATGGTGCAAATAGAATAAAAAAAAGAAAAAAACAACAATAGATGAATATCAGGATGATGAAAATAAAAACAACAATAGAATGAACTCCTGTGGTTATGCTGTTTTATTATTGCTGACCAAATAGCAATAACAAATAAGATAGTAACTACGCAACAATTGGAAAGATAATTAATATTTGTATAGTTTTTAAAAAAAGGTCACAGGTGAAATGAGGTTGGAAGGGTAATGTTGTGTTTAAGTTGATTGTACAATTTTGTCGTCTACTTCTTTGGTTTTTTCTCTGTTGCTTGCTTCTCCTACTCAGAAAGATGATATTTTCTAGTAGAATTTAACGGAATTTGCTCGAGTCTACTAGTGCTTGTTTGAAAAATTGTTTCAGTTTTTTATTTTTTATTTTAAAAAGTAAACAAGTGATGCTTTTAATTTTCCTTATTTTTCAATCAAAATGGTTGAGTCGTAGGGTACGGGACGGGTTTTAAGCAGTTTATTCAGCACCTGGGACATTTGATGAAGCTGTATGTAATCTATAATTAGAACTGCCAATATTTAGACGTTAATCCCTCTGCTTACTTCTGATCTATCGGAACATACCTTCAGAAACGAGCATTAGACTCAGAAAATTTCATAGCCATGGAATAAAGTTCCCAATTGCAGGGACTTATTAAAAGCATGCGGATTGCTTTCCGATCAAGAAAATGTTTTCTTCAGCTCCGCAATCTGTACATAAACTAACAATATTGTATGAGTGCGATTCCGTGCATGTGTGCGAAGGCGAAATGAAATAGGCCAGTTCACGATTTGCTGCAAACGTCAATTTCCTCAACCCGCTCCTTCGTTTTACCCATCCGCTCTCGAAAACAATCAACCAAAACATGTCGATTGCTATGATCACAAACTCGTCTACTAGCAGGTTATGAGACAGACGTACACGACCAAACTTTTAGTTTGTCATTGATCTTTAGATTGGCAATGTGTATTTCTTATTTCATTTACTCTCACGGAAATGTTAGACAAAGCGACTGTGACGACAAACGGGATGCTTCGTTTAAAAACAAACAAATGTAAGAGACAGCAGGCTTCACGTTACAATACCGGTGCGCTATATCCATGGTTAACAAAGAAGAGAGGAAACATGGGCTCTCTCAAAAGCAACAGTGATGCCATAGCTGCCGCTCAACAGCGAAGCATTATTTATCGTTGAGTACTATTGGACAGCTCCGAAACATATTTTTTATTGCATATGATAGTACCAGATGATGGACAATATAATCATAAGCATAGATCAACCTCAAATGACTGGAAGAAACATGAAATAAATAGTGATTTCAGATCATCTAAATATGAAATAACTTCTTCAGCAGGTAGGAAACTGATGGTATTCTAGATAATGTATTTCAAATCTGCAAAATAACAGTAATAAATTGGTTATTAATCATGATTTATACATCGAATCATTAGCCCGATAGATAGAGCTTATGATCGTATCATTCAAAGTGAAATAATTTGGAAAATGTAGGAGTTTTAGACCTATTTCCTAACAACTGATGAAAACAGTCACCCCTGATTAAGTCGTTCCCTACCAATTTGATGTCCCTGAGGACGTTAGAAATCAGAAGATTTCAAAGTTTGCCAAAAAATATATGATTTGGCAAGCAATTTGCTCGTGTGGAAAGCTGAGCACCCCATTCGTGACAACTGGAACGGTCAATGGGCAGGTGTACTTAAAGGAATGCCTCCAAAAGCGTCTACTTCCTCTTCTGAGGTCACACGATGGTCCTACGATTTTCTGGCCGGATTTAGCCTCGTGCCATTACTCGAAAGAGGTTTTGGGGTGGTACAAGGCTAAGGAGGTCAATTTCGTGCCGAAGCATCTCAACCCCCCGAACGCACCGGAACTGCGGCCAATTGAAAAGTACTGAGCCATCAGTAAGCAGGAACTTCAGAAGCATCCTGAGGAAGTGAAATCGGAGGAAGATATGAAGAAAAAATGAATTGCCACGCAAAAAAAAAGGTTAGTCCAAATGTTGTACAGGATCTTATGAGTAGTGTAAAGAAGAAGGTTCGTGCATTTGGATATGGAATTGAAATTGAATAAAACAAACATGGGAAAATAATCATAACATGTTTTATTTTACTCCCTGATAGTTTGAAGATGATTGGTTGAACGGGCGAATTTTGCCGAATATTTGTGTGTGTCGCAATTTGATTCCGTACACCCTTTACGCTGTTTTTGATATCGTGTTTTTACACAAAATATTTTATAGATAGAAAAACATATGAAGGTTAACTTATGAAACATAGAAAATTTGCTTTAAGAATTGCTCAATTAACAAATTTTATAACTCAGAGCGCTTCTTTTATGATCCATGGATTACAGAAACATTTTTCATTCATGTCATTGTTTTTTTATTTATATAATGTATCATTTTACTATTATATAACTTCAAATACCCAACATCATCGTACATAACCACAAACAAAAAACTCTGATTTCATAATAATTAGAACGTTAAAGTGTTGTTGTTAGCTGCCAGTATGTAGCTTTTGAGGGACTACGTTAGAATCCCAATGTATCGCAGCCCATAATGCTGTTACGTGTGAATATAACATTAATAATTTCTCCTCTATTCAATCTTAAGGAGCCACACTAATCAACCAACTGCAGCACCCAAACAGCAGTGATAAAATCGTCTCTAAAGTCCACTTGCTTAATGTTCTTCGTAATCAGACGGAGTTCTCAATGAAATCGTGCGTCATTCGGACCGTAACTGGAACGTGGAAACCTTCTGCTGACTGTTTGTTAAAGATCGAGATAATAAGTAGGACAAGGTTAATTTCTTTGGCAGTACCGTATAACCAAAAAAAAAAAAAAGATTGTATATTGTTTAGCTGACCACAACGACGCACCCACCGCCGAACCTTAACCTTCGCAGACGGGGTTCTCGTGCAAGCGTGACGATTGAATTAGCATTCAATTATTCTGCCACCCCCCATTGAGAAGGAGGATGATAATTTGCTCCCCTAAATACAAACACACTTATACTTTTTAAACGACATTGAATCTAGGGTTTGAACACTTCTCTAAAATTGTATGAGTCAATATTTTTTATTAATGTTTCATGTTAGTCACAGACTGTATGTAACTTAGTATGGATTGTTAAGAAATTGACAGATCATAGCCGCTCCACTACACAGAACATGTTCTTTTTTATGATGATGTTTTTAATGTTTCTGTTTGGTAGAGTGTCACAAATTTCTAATGTTCGATATAATTGCGTTTTTAAATTTATAAAAAAAAGAAAGAGAAAGCAGAGGCGCCAAAGAATCAACCGCCTGCTGCCCGGTTATACACTTGATGCTCGACTGTACAGAACTGACAAACAGCAATCTCCTTAGCTGGTTTAAGGTTGGACACAAAGACTCTGAGTTCATTAAGTAGATCCCACCTTTATTATCACACATTTCCAGATCATATGTTATCTATAGTCATTCAGAGGATTCATTTAGGGCTGAATATAAATAACCCATGTACCAGCTGAATCGACTGGGTTGGTTTTTGATCGGGTAGCTAAACTCCAAATTAAATTTAAACGTGGGTACCGCCTGCTGGCGACTTGACTTGTATAGGTCATGATAATAAGTAGGACAAGGTTAATTTCTTCGGCAGTGCCGTATAATCCATACCACTTTTCTGTTTTATTATTTTGGTTGACCACACCAACGCACCCTCGAATTCTAACCTTCGCAGACGTGGTTCGTGTGAGCGTAACATTTGAATTAGCTTTCAAGTCTTTGCCCCTCTCAAAAGGTGACTTTTCAACGATGGATAATATCAACCCCTCCAAACAAAAAGAAGCGGTCGATAAATGGAATACTAGGGAGTAAACGTAACGTAGTCTTTCGTAAGAGCCCCAAAATGTGCCAATTATCAGCGACGATATATGGAGACGCGTAAGGGCTGAAGTCAAACGAATCAAATGAACCGTCAAATACCGAACAAAATAAGCAAAATAATAAAAAAAATACTGTTTGGCCTGTTACTGTTAAAATCATTATTGCAAGAAATTTTGTTGGTTCAAAATCACTTAGTTCTTAAAGGTGGATTAAAATACCGAAATATAACCACAGAAAACAGGCATCCAAGCTGAAGTGCACTATACCAAAATGTAATGTAAATTTCAATCCCCTGAGACCGACACATGCAGGCGTCCTCTAGCACATAAGAATGAGTTGAAAGAGATGAGAAAATAGTTTGAATCAAACACATCTTTCGTCAAATTGCGTATGTGTCAGTTTCAGGAGACATAATTTTACACGAAATCTTTCTTTACGCTCCCCGACTTTTTACAAACATGAATTACGTCTCGTGTAAAATTCATAATTTATAAGTGTCTCAGGGGACAGAAATTTACATGACATTTTGGTAGTGTGTACTCAAAAGAAATAAAAACATATTAATTGTGATCAAGGTATTTAAAATGTTCTCAATACGTATTTTAATCTTATAACAAGTACTTGGCTTTTACGGCAACACAGGAACGCTACAAACAAGCCTCCTTGTGATCCGATATTTTTCTCGTTTTTTTTTCGTCGCGATTAGTCATCCCGGGGTAACCAAAAGCTGGTAATAACCAGAACACGCAAGATGCGGCCACTAGGCGACTCAAAACAATATTCGGAAAATACCGACAAGCTGAATGTCAATCTAATCTCGCTTTCCCATGAGAATCTGTCTGGTATTGTTGACAAATAACACCTTCACCCGTGCTGTCGCCCGAAGAGTATCCGAAATGCCTCAACGTCATCATCGCTCACAATCAGAAATCTGACGGATAGCCATTTTCCTGTACCCAATATCTTCAACATCCAAACGTTAAAAGAACGTCGTTTAGACACAATAAACAATACTGGCGTTCGTACCCGTAGTAACAAACGTCAGATGGGCCTTATTTTAATAAGGCCCGGTATATCTTGCATACTGTCGATTGCTAATAATACGATAGGGTTGCCAGGCTCGTGCTTACAACGCACATTCGCACTCGGGTATCGATCAACGTCAACAAAAACACAATAGTAGCATCATCGATCCCAACGCAAAATGCTCTTCTTTTGCTTACTGATATCACTGACAGCGTCGATTCTACGGTCAACTCTGCAGCACTGACTGCACCACAAACGAAAATGACAAAGACTAGATTACCACCGATTCATATTATAGGGCTATCAATGAATGGCGTCTTTCAGCTCGTAGCTAGCAGTGGAAACGCTTAAAACTAACGTGATAAGTCCCTGATCAGTAGTGCAGTGTGTGACGACATCCAAAGAAGTTTTCTCCGAAATAGTGCAAGTAGGGTACGGGACGGGTTTTAAACAGTTTATTCATCACCTGGGACATTTGATGAAGCTGTATGTAATCTATAATTAGAACTGCCAATATTTAAACGTTAATCCCTCTGCTTATTTCTGATTTATCGGAACATACGTTCAGCAACGAGCATTACACTCTTAAAATTTCATAGCCATGGCATAAAGTTCCCAATTGCAGGGACTTTTTGAAAGCATGCGGATTGATTTCCGATCAAGAAAATGTTTTTTCAGCTCCGCACTCTCTACATAAACCAAAAATATTATATGAGTGCGATTCCGTGCATGTGTGCGAAGGCGAACAAAAATAGGCCAGTTCACGATTTGCTGCAAACGTCAATTTCCTCAACCCGCTCCTTCGTTTTACCCATCCGCTCTCGAAAACAATCAACCAAAACATGTTAATTGCTATGATCACAAACTCATCTACTAGCAGGTTATGAGACAGACCTACACAGAGAAACCAAACTATCCAAAATTGAGTGATTTTCACTCAACTTGACAGCAAAGTAAAACCAGTCATAATTAAGTTATTTGCAAAGTATCCAATTTTGAGTATTTCGAAAAGACTCAGTGCTGAGTGAAATTAACTGTTTGTGTAACAGTGAATCTACAAAAAAAAAAACAAAAAATTTTTTTTTTTTTTTTTGAAAAAATTATTCGAAAATTTTATTTTTTAAACTTTTTTTAGCTAAATTCAATAAACGAAATCTAAAAATGCAAATCAAACAAAATGTATTTTATTTATTGGTACATTCTCGGGTACATTGAAACATTCCATTGGAAATTTGATCAAATCCACTAAAGGTTCATATTGAAACGAGTACTTTTCGTTTGTCATGAAACGATTGACTAGGGACATGGCATGCCGTTGACTCTAAAGAATTATAGAGGAAAGCCATGAAAGAAACTTCTGGACCTTCTTTTCAGGAAGTGACTCATCATATCGAAGTTCCGTGATCATCTCCACGAACTTTGCTGAAATACTGGGTTTTCACTAATAAAGTTCTCCATCCCTCCAAAGCCACTAGAATTAGAAGAAGCAATCAAATAAGTGAAATAATTACACTTACCGGTAAATTTTTTGTAACGGGGTTTCCAAATCCAGAATTTTACTTAATTGATCCATATTCATATCCATAAACGCGTAAAATTTTAAACTGAAACACGAATTTGCTTCCGCCTCACAGCACCATTGTTCATTAAATGGCGATCAAAAATTTTCAGCCAAAGCAAAGTGGCAGCCCAACACTCCGATTTGGATTGTTTCATGGAAGGCGCCTCGCACGTATACTGAAAACATACTACTCTTAAAATACCTTGCTTTGCGTAAAAGTGACTTTTTCAATTTAACTTTAAGATTGAGTTAAAACTACCTACCGGTAAGAACAAAATTATATCCAAAATAGTAGTCCTATCAGAGTACTTAGTTTTGAGTACTATCACACTTCATTTTGGATAGTTTGGTTTCTCCGTGTACACGCTAAGAAAAAGTACCCAAAATTAAGTTTTTTTCACCCATCTCGCATGTTCTGTGCATTAAGTTAAAATTAGGTATAAGATGAAAACTCAATTTTGGGTTATTACATTCCAAATAGCAATGGGTAAAATTTACCTATTTTTGGGTACTTACATCTCAAGTGCCAATAGGTAAAATTTACCTAATGAATTATCGAAATAAATGGGAGAAATTTTGTTAACCATAAGGAATGGCATATATAAATATAGATACCTAATGTTAATTTTTTTCGAACAGAATATTAAAACACACAGACAAATAGTTAAATCGATCACTTATATTTGTCAATATTGGTGCAATAAAACAATAAAACATAAATCCAATATATGGTAATCTATAAGTAATAGTGTTGCTAACGATGCTGCCATTTCGTGGATTTGGATGGTTATCCGATAACCTAAGAGAATCGCGACGAATAAATAATGCGTTCGTAGTCGACCAGACTAACAAATAAATGACAATAGTCAACACCGCCAACGGGTTCTACGATTTCCAACCAAAATTAAGTTGAAAATACTCAACCGTTCAATACGTGAAGAGAACGGGATGGTTGAGTAGCTTCAACATAAAATTGAGTTGTTTGGTCTTCAAATTAAAATATAAACAAATTAGGTTTGGAAATACCAGTTTACAGTAGTTAATGGTCCTGATTAAATTTTCAAACATTGTTGATAATATACATAGATCTATAAGCATATAACCAACAATTTAACGAATGACGATGCTGTAATTCACGACACGACGACAGGTGTGTGCCAATTACATTTTTTTTAATTGGAATACAATATCGAACATAAAAAAAACTTAAATTTGAGTATATCTATCATTACTGACTAGATGGGTGAATTCTACCTACTTCGATTTTTTAATTCACCCAACTGGTAACCTCACTTGACAGAACTCAACGTTGAGTTTTTTTAAACTTAATTTTGGGTACTTTTTTCTTAGCGTGTACCCGAATAAACTTTTAGTTTGTCATTGATCTTTAGATTGGCAATGTGTATTTCTTATTTCATTTACTCTCACGCATATGTTAGCCAAAGCGACTGTGACGAAAAACGGGATGCTTGGTTTAAAAACAAACAAATGTAAGAGACAGCAGAGACATTACAATACCGGTGCGCTATATCCATGGTGAACAAAGAAGAGAGGAAACATGGGCTCTCTCAAAAGCAACAGTGATGCCATAGCTGCCGCTCAACAGCGAAGCATTATTTATCGTTGAGTACTATTGGACAGCTACGAAACATTTTTTGTATTACATATGATAGTGCCAGATGATGGGCAATATAATCATAAGCATAGATCAACCTCAAATAACTGGAAGAAACTTGAAGAAATAGTGATTTCAGATCATCTAAATATGAAATAAATTCAAACTCAATTATCAACATCACATTCTGGCAACGAGCCTAAATGCGAGAGAGAGCTGATGAAGACATGCCCTCCGGGTACACGCGATCAAATGCGAAATACGCAAAGGCAAAATTTAAGCGAACTTCTTCAGCAGATAGGAAACCGATGGTTATCTAGATGATGTATTTTAAATCTTCAAAATGACAGTAATTAATTGGAATTCAATCTTGATTTATACATCAAATCTTTAGCCCGATAGATATCGTATCATTAAAAGTAAAATAATTTGGAAAATGTGGGAGTTTTAGACCTATTGCCTAGTAACAGTCACCCCTGATTAAGCCGTTCCCTACCCTTTTTAAAAATAATAACATCCAATTTTTCACTTATAATACTCAGAAAGTATCCCGTCGAAGTTTGTGCTATCGGGCTTTCCGTTGACTGATATTGCAGCCTTAGATACGGAATTGGGAAAGAACAATATTCACCCACGGGATATTACAGTTTTTTTCAACTACCAAACCATAAACGGACCAACATGCACTGTATTTACTATACTTCCATCGTGGATCGGTAAAAATACAAGATCTACGGAAAACGAAGGCACTCTTTAACGTGGTGATCTCATGGAGGTTCTTCTCAGAGCGTTCCATCGATGCTGCTCAGTGCCACCGCTGCCAGCGTTTTGGGCATGGTTCATCTAACTGCAATCTCTCTCTGAAGAGTGGCAAGTGTGGCAGTAAGAACCGCTTGCAACCTACGTGCGTAGGCAGAAGGCAATCGCACAGCTAATTTTCGTGGTTGTCCTGCCAGAAAAACCTACCTCGAAGATCTGGAAAAAATCGTCCTTCATCCGGGTTTACAGAGTCCACATTTCCGAAGGCTCGAAGGCCCCCTTCCAGTGCAGCAGACAGAGGAACCTACGCTCAAGTGAGGAGAAGAAGTTCGTTCCAGTTCCAAACAACGACTTCGGTGATGGCGACCTGTTCACCATAACAGAGCTCTTAACTCTTACGAGGGACATGTTTATCCGGCTCAGTGGATGCCGCAGAAAGCTGCTACAATTCCTGGCTTGCTCGGAGCTAATGATAAAGTACATCTATCATGGATAATACTGACCAACTCTAAGTTGAAATGGCAGATCGATCCTGCATAAAAAACTGAGTTTCTTTTCACAAACGAAATGCTACTGTTTCGGAAACCTAGCCGAAACAAGCAAACACCTTCTATTACCCTAAATATTGCTGCATAAGGAAAGGCAACAAATACTCCCAGATTAATCACAACACGACTGTAATCGAAGCTGTTGGAGTGCAAATCCAACATGCAACACAACCGATCCATATTATTGCTGCGTACTTTCCGGGAGGCCATCGAAGCGCTGCCTGGAATGTGTTCCAGAAGGACATTAACACGTTGGTGCGTCGATCCGTGCCGTTTTTCGTTGCTGGTGACTTTAATGCCCGCCATTGCCAATGGAACTGTTTTAAGGCAAATAATTTTGGCTTAAAACATGGAAACATTTTGGCTTCTAGAGCAGCTTTTACCGGATTTTTCAATCACGCCCCTAAAACATTCACTTACTACCCACACTGAAAAAACACTTGTAGTACACACTTAGAAAATTTTACAGTATTCGGTAATTTTTTACCGAACTTTCTACAGCTGAACAGTCGGTAATCCGATTTACCGGATTTCGGTGACATTTTACAGTATTCCGGTAAAAAAATTACCGGAACTTGTAAAATTTTACCGCTAAAATAATTTATTATCACAAATCAGCACACTTTTGGAAAACATTACAACATAGAGGAACTGTTCCATTATTCATCTCATGATCCATTATTCATGTTAATCGGAAATGTAGGTTTGATGTATCAATCAATTCCTTCTGTGGCATGCTTTCAACAACAAATAAAAATAATTAAAATTAACAATGAATAAAAAGTACGAAATCAGGAATGAGATAAAAATGGGAATGTGAACCCTAGATGCTATACTTTTATCAAGGTCTTTTAGCGTGTGGCGATTTCGCTTATATAATTCTAGGAACCCAGTTTTGAAGAAAATTCAGCTTTTAGAGTGTGCACCGGCAATGGGCGATGTAGGGTACATGTCTCTTAACTCAGCTAATATGCAACGGTTGATGACATTTTTTATTGTTACTCATAAAGTAATTGAGCTGGAAACAATATTCCGGCAGTTATACGTTTACTTAGAGAAGCTCAATAAGACGTTCCATTGAACACATTCTACGGATATGACGTTCTACGGATATATAATCCGCAGCATTTCTACTATTTGCAAATACTGTACTTGACCATTGATCACCATCTCAGAACTATAATGTTCATCGATAAGATGACCTACATTGAGTCTATTTGTGGATGCAACCTTTTATCATCATTTAGGTTACTCGTTAAACTATCGTAATGTTTGTTATTATTAGTTTCTCAGACATTTTATTTAACGTTACGTTCGCTTTACTCAAAAACAAACATTTTCAGAATAAATCATAACTAAACTTCTTTAGTTAATTTCAAAGTTTTGACATATGATCTATCGATCAATCCACATCAAAAACATCATAACTCTTACTGTATACATTTTATTGCTTAGGTTTTGGTTTGGTTACGCCAGTTGAAAAATGTGCAACCACATTTACATACACTTTCGTTGACATTTATACCAATATCAAAGTTTTACTATGTGATATGAGACCATGGTTAGGGATACAGAAAATAACATGGCCCTAAAATTGGGTCTACGGTTTCCTTGTGAAATCATTGTTCATATTTATATGTGAACAGTTCATTAATAACGTGTGTATATTTTCTGTGCATCTAGAGCGCAATAGTAAATATATCGGCTCAATATTGCGTAACTTAGCTTATTTGAAGTTCGGGAAGATAATGTATTTAGCTTAATCAGTGCAGCCATGGTGACTGAAATGATAAGAAAATCGATACTCTCACTCAAGTGTTAACCTTTAAATTGACGAAAAAAATTCTCAACAGCTTGAGAATAAACAGATCATCATAATGCCATCAATATTTTGTCTATTTTCGCTGAATTTATGACATATTTGGAACATTGGATGAATAAAGGAGCTAGGCTCCCGTTACCCTATTAACTCAACAGAGCAAACAGAAGATGAAAGCCAAACAAACTACTCAGAAAATCCACATATTGCAGCGAATTGGCTTAACAACATTAACAAGAAAATTAGAACTGACTGAACTATTTTCTATACATTATCATATAGAAGTGATCACGGAAGTATACTAAGAACAGCCGTAGAATATTAAGTACAACCAGCATATTCATGGCAAAACTGCATATGGCAAGACATTGAGAGCAGTGGAATTCATATCACAGAATGGCACGAAGCGGCTCCAGACAAACAGAAGATGAAGAAGTACACAAACTACAAAAGACTGCAGAAACCATGACGAAATAACGAAGATAAGTAAAACACCTTATTAAACTTGTAAACGTGACACTGACGAACTAAATAACAAACAGACAAAAAGACAACACGAAACCATACAAAACAGTTGACATGAACATGACTGAGAGAAAGAGAAACCAAACTTGAAAATGTGACACCATTTGAGGCAGTGTCAACAGCGTCTCTATGGACGACATGATCCTTGCACGACTGGTGAAATGCTTCAAAAGGAGTTTTATCATTCTAATGCACAAGGAACAATACAATAGCTTCTTATTTTTGGTTCGAGAAAACTGCTTCGGAAGACTCCCACAGCACATAAATGACACACTTCACGGACTGAACTACAAAAGACTGTAGAAATTACGACACGCCGTATTACACTTGTGAACGTAACACTGACTAACAAAATAACCAAAAGACAATTGAAGAAACAGTTGAAAGGACTCAATATTTTCAAACGTGGCTCCTTTCGAATCATTTGCAACAGCGTCTTCTTGGACGACATGTTCCGTGTAAGGCTGGCAAAATGATCAGAAAAGATTTACGCAACGATATCATGGCCTGGTGTAGAGGTTTCTACTCTATTCAAAGTCCCGCCAGTAAACCTTCATAAAAAAAAGATAAGGATAAATAATAAACGAAGTGAATTGAATTGAATATCGAGTACTTCTGCACGCTTCTCGCATGTTATGTTATAAAAATGACTGTGCTGCATTAAAAAAAACCTAGAAAAGTAAAAAAATCTAGCCATCAATGTTTCGTATTTGAATTCTAACTGGCTTTGACGTCTTTCAACGAGTTTTTGACTACTATCTACAGGGACCAGTCTACAGGGCTGGCCCAAATGACTGAAGCTGTTTTTTTTATTTCAGTGTAGAAGTCTCTCTTCACATGTTAATGCTATCTGGTACCTGATTTCCGAAACATATATTTGTATACAATTTTTGCTCATGCTGCAAAAGTTTGAGAACCAAAACTAGTGCAAGGAGGAACAAATGAAAACAAGCGAAATCGAGTTTTACAGATGAATTTGCAACATAAGAGACTTTGTCAGATATTGTCAGCTATAAGAAAAAAAGGAATATGCAGATCTTTATCCGATCGTAATTTCCGGAGATGGAGGAAGTCAGGGTCAATCGAAATCAAGAAAAAACCTGGTCGTCCTCGCAGTGTTTTAATTCCAAAGTTGGGACGTGAGCGAATTCACCGAAATCCTTGCCGATCAGCGAATACAATGGCCAAAGATCTCAAATACACGGACTCACAGAAGCAAAAAAAAAAAATATTCATTAGAAGTTGGGAACTCTTTCGCTGACATGGTGATTCGTTGATTCTTTTTTTTTCGAAAAATTTCGTGTTACAACAAAGACTAAATCCTCAGAATTATGTAATCTATGCAGCATCGATCCACACACTTAGATATTATGAATTTTACACGAGACGAAATTCATTTTTTTTAAAAGTTGTGATGAAGATTTCATGTAAAATTATGACTCCTGAAACTGACAAATACGCAATTCAATAAAATATTGAATTTATTTTCTCATCTCTTTCAACTCATTCTTATGTGCTAAAGGACGCGGTCTCAGGAGACAGAAATTTACATGACATTTTGGTAGTGTGCAGGAGATCCCTTTATTAAAATCACACTTCGTGATGGTTTGAGGAGCAATATCCTCGGAAGGTCTACTTCCTTTTCTTGTTAATATCAATGCCAATCACTACCTCAACAATGTTTTGAAAGGACATTTGATGAAACATGCTTCAACCATTTTTGGAAGCCGGGTTTTTCAACAGGATTCTGCCCCTTCACTTTCAGCAAAAGATACGTAGGCCCGAAAGTTTAAACACCCCTAACCAATGGGCATCTAGAAATTCAAAGCATCTTTGCGGAAAATAGGGAATGAGAATCCTGAACCGCTGCTTGTCATGCTTTCCCGAAACGGCTCAAGGAATATCATTAAAGCAAAGGGTGACCGAATTGAACTCTAAGTCTATCTTATCTTGTTATACTTTAACATGTATGTAAGAGAACCCAAAAAGAACCAATTAAAAATTTCATTTCAATTCAAAGCAATGGCGTTTTATTTTTGCTTCACTTAATTGGGCCAACCCTGTAGTAAAACTTCCACGGTTACGAGGGCGGGTCAATAAGTTCGTGACTTTTTGATTATATCACAGGTTTTTGGATAGTAAAAAATTGTATTTTTCACTATAGTCTCCTTTGAGTTCTATACACTTTTTGCAATGATTGTATTTTTTTTTAGATTTGTCAAGGTCATCAAAGTAAGTACACTAAGGACTTTTTTTTACGTGGAATGTTTTCGGCGATAACACCAGAACGGGACAACTCATCGACCTAATTTGAATCACATTTTTCGTTTTGGGTAAAAAGTAATCATATGGCAGTTTTTCAAAAAAAAAATCACAATTTTTGGTTTAAATACTAAAAGTTAAAAAAAACTGTATTTTGATCATTGCATGAAAAGGTAAAACATTAAAACAAAATCAAAGCAGTTCAAAATGTTTCTGTATGTGAATTGATCAACTCTATTTAGTTTTTACCTCCGTAAGAACCGTATCCTCCGTGAAAAAAAAGACCTCAGTGTATTTGTTTGTGAGATGCTTTAATCGTTGGAGTGCAACCTTTTCCACTGAGCCATTTCTTTAGGTTAAGGAACAAGAAATAGTCATTAGGGGTTTAATTCGGAAAATAACGTGGATTAGAAGCAATTCGTAGCCCAATTCATGGATTTTTGGCATGGAAACATGGCATTGTCCTGCCAGAATTTGTTATTTTTTTTCGCCAAATGCGATCATTTTTTTTTCTAAATCCTCATTCAATCGACCCAATAAGTTTGCATAATATTCGTCATTGATGGTTTTCCTCTTTTGAATGTAGTCATTATGGATTATACCGCGCAGTGCTGTAAACAATTGTTTCGACTAAATGCGATTGTTTTGCCCATAATTTGTTCCAAAAGTTGTTTTTCAAAATTGGCGTGCTTGATTGATTCCATAAAATTGTCTCACGACGGATTGCTCTAACGTATAAGGCGTGTGAGCGGAATGATCTAATATTCAAGTGATATTCATCATTGAATATTATTTTTAATATTTCAGTCAATATAATAGTTTTGATATTAACCAACGCTACAATTTTATTATTCATCATATTCAGTAATTCGGCTTCCTAACCAAATTATCGGAAAATTAATCCTACTGAAACGAAATGACTAATTACAACTCTGATACCGCCTGCATCCCAAAAAACGCCCATGACTATATTGGCTGACAAACCCACCTTGGTCTTTTTTTTAAGCGCCGATTCACCCCGAGAAACCCTCTGTTTTGTCTGCTTTTTGGTCTGATGTCTGATGTGTTAACCGTTTCGTCCAAGATTAAGAAACGGCGCATAATCTCGTCCATATTGCGGTTGAACAACGCCAAACACTCCTGCGAATTTGTCACATGGTTGTGCTTGTGGTCGATTGTGAGCGAACGCGGCACCTATCTTGCGGAAAACTTTCTCATACCCAAGGGATCATTCAAAATTGAAACCACTAAGCCTTGTGAGATACCTATGACTTTCACAATCTCTCTCACTTTCAATCTCCGATCGGCCAACACCAATTGCAATTATTTTGGATGTAGAAACCTCAACTGGGCGTCCAGACCGTTCGGCATCTTCCGTGCTTGTATGGCAAGAAAAAATAATAATCAGAAAACCACTTATTTAACAGGAAATTGATGGTGCAGAGTTCTCATAGTATCTAAGTTAAGCCTTGAATTTTCCCGCAAAAAAAAAACATAATGAGCACGTGAAATTCAGTTTTTTTTTTCATTTTCTTCTCGGTAATTGATAGCAGGGTTGTCAAACACAAACTCATTGACGCAGTTTGTTCAAATTTTGACAAGAGTATACTGACAGTTTCTTCAGAGGCGGAGTTATTGACCCGTCCTCATATTAATTGAGAGCTTCTACGTCAACCAAAATGCATGAATTTGCTCATCCCCTACAATCGTTTCCAAATCAGGTCCAGGACTCTTCTTCCAAAATTTGAGCTAAACTGGTTGTGCACTTGAAGTGCACTGGCCCTTGATGTGCACCTGCCCTTGAAGTTTCTATGGGAATTACTATGGGAAAACCAAACTCTTCGTACTAATCCTTCTAACTCATGTGCATCATAGCATACGAAATTGTTTGTAAGCTGCGTTTATGAAATGAAATAATATCAAGCTACAACTTGACGAAAGATCAGTTTTCGATTGCACATTGGCAAAATTTGATATTAATTAGTTAGCAAGATTATGTCATTGGTGCAATGCTCCGTCAACTGCTCAGCAAGCAAGATTGGTGAGTCTATTGTGCGGAATGTAGCAAAAAACCAAGGTTACTATGACATACAGCAGGTAAGCAGTATTTGCCACGAAAGCTGTGAATCAATTATATCCGAATGTTATTGCCGTTGGAATCAATTAATAAATGTCGTTTAATGTTGATGGAATGATTTTTCGTAAGCACAAATAGCAAGCATTTCCAGCATTTCCTTATAGGGTATGTGTCCCTTGGCTCAACCTAATATGCAACAATCGATTACATGTTTTACTATAACTCGTAAAGTATTTGAGCTGGAAGCGATACTTAACTAGTTATACACTTGGTTAGATATGTTCAATATGCCATTTGGTAGTATGTTTCACGCAAAGTTACTCAACTCATTTTATAAAGTCAGAAACTTTCGAGGGATATGGATGTAATGTCGGTTTATAAGCGCCAAATTGGGTCTATTCGTGGATGCAAGTTCGTCCCATTCGACAGATTCGTTATTAAATGTTGTCTTCGTACGATTTTTTTTCTGATTTTCTGATTCAATGCGTTTCCAGCTGTATTCGCGCTCTACCCAACAAACAATTTCATAAATCAAACTATACTAAAACTGCTAAGAAACACTTATGTGATTTTCACATATGATCTAGCGACCATTTGATAATAAAAACATTACAATTCACTCTATACAGATTTTGTTTCTTTATTTTGTGTTAAGATGACCCATATGGAAAACTTTCAATCGAAACTCAGACATTTTTATTGTAAATTTTACCAATAACAACATTTTTACTACGCTTTCCATATAACAGGCCATAGTTGGGAACGTGTAAAAAAATATGTTCCTAACATTGGGTCTATGGTTTTCTTGTTAAATCATTGTTATTTTACCTATGTAACCTGTTAGTTTCTAACGTGTGACTATTTTCTGTACATCTTGGCTGTATTATTCGGTTTATAGGTTCAATTTCTGCAAATTAAGATCATTCAAAGATCGTGTAGATAATCTGTTCAGCTTAACCAGTAAAGTCATATTGTCTAAAAAGTTGAGGAAATCGAAAATTACGCGGGAGTGAGCAACTATTAATTGACTAATAATGTCTCAACTGCTTTGAAATAAATCGGTCATCCTAATAGGAATATAATTTTGTTGATTATCGGCGAATTAATAGCATTTTTGGAACATAGGCCGAATGAAGGAGCTAGGCTGACATTACATCCCGTTACCCTATCATTATGTCAAAGAGTTAGAAAGATGGGAGAAAAGAGTTTGCCTTTCCCATAGTAATTCCCATTGAAATATCAAAGGGCCAGTGCACATCGAGTTCGCAACCAATTAAGCTTAAATGTTGGGACATGACTCAAAATCCATTGAGTGGTCTGAAGCTGAACCGATACTTCAAACCAACATTAATTGATGTACAGTGGATCCACAATATAATTTTTTTGCCGTCATTCTTGCTAGTGAAATTTGGTGTTCTTCACGAGGGTCACTTAAAGTCACTTATCTTATTGAGCAGATCGAAGCATTCTGGATAGATTTCACAACTGATTTGAGTGGCAAAAACAACACCATATGTAAAGTTTGAACGTTGCCAGGGGTGAATTGATTGATATGTTTTTCATATACTTTTAACCTCTATATCCTAGAGTGAGTTGCAGCTGTGTCCGAGCTAGACAAGGATGCTTTAAATAATAAAACAGGAATTGGTTGCAAAAATCGATACAAAACGAATTAAAGTTGCTTCGGGTGGCGGTGCTTTTGTGTTTCGAATGATGAAGTTGAAACTCACATTGCTGGAATAATGCTCGTCATTAGAGTGACTGATGGTAAAGTTGTCGGATTATTTGATACCACAGCATTGTCATACATAGAATGCCGAATTACACAGTTTTTACTTTGACGCTTACGTGAAAAAATAAGCTTATAATTCTTTTAAGAAAACCATAAAGTTATAACCGATTTGCTTGTCGGACAATAAACAATGCTTTTCATATCTTGTTTTGAAATATAGACTGTTCCGAAAAATATAAATACACTTACTTTCTCAAAAAAAAAGACCATACTGTGATTTTTGATTATTTTATTCTCAAACATAGTAAATAACAATTTTATCTTTCCATTTTCATTTGAGTTTGCTTGATTTTTCGTAAGGTAGGCGAGTTCTCTAACATTTCACTTAACACTACTCATAAGCTCATGCACAGTGCTTTCTCCTACCATTTTCACCACTTTTTGCCAATCTTTTTCAAATGTTTCAACATTATCCGCTGGCTTCATGTGTTTTCTTAGCTTCGCCTTCGTCAAAGCCCAGAAAGTTTCCATAGGGCGAATTTCAGGGCAATTTGGTGGATTCATCTCCTTTGGCACAAATACGATGTTGTCCCTTTTGTACCACTCTAGTGTATGTTTAGAGTAATGGCAGGAAGCATGATCAGGCCAAAAGATTGTAGTCTTGTTATACTGATATCTTGTTATCAAGGGTAGCAACCTTTTTTGCAGTCGCCGAAGTACTTAGCTTTTTAGCCACATCTCGGACTGATGCTGAAGGATGACGCTTGAAATAGTCCGTTACCTTTCTGTCGATTGTAGGGTCAGCGGGACCGGGTTTTCTACCCCGTCTCGGGGAATAAATGAAAGAGCACTGTTTTTGATACTTCCTTAATGCGGTATGAACTGCTCCGACACTCACACCTTCTTCCTTAGCCAGTTTTCTGATCGAAAGACCACAGACGGTGCACCGTTTGTTAATCGTTAGTGTATTTATAATACATAATACGGTTAACCATTAGTGTATTTATAATTATCGGAACAGTCTATAGATGAGATATTCTTATCAGATAATGAGCTATTCTCAATCGGTGTACAGAGCTGCTAGAGACCGCGTACACTAGATAGTCGTAGAGCAATGCTGTGAAAAGCGCTGTTACATTTTCACAATTCATAGACAATTCAAGATTAGGAAACCAGAAACGAATCATGCTCAATTTTGTTTGCTTTATACTGTATCCGTGATAATGTTAGCACCATCGTAAAAATAAGGTTCCCGTTCACCTGTACATACAATGCCTTGGTTTTCTTAGCATGCACGTAAGCTATAATTCATATCATAGTAGGCTGCGAGTAAAGGAAGCCAATTTTCTTAGTTTGACAGTTGCACCATGACGAAGTGGCAACTTATTCGTGATTTGGCCCACGCGCAAATGTCACAAAAAGACATTTCAATCGCAGTGAGAGTGTCCTAGTGGGCCGTGAAAAGGGTCTTAGACCAAGAAAAGAGGGGAAAACTATCCTTGAAGGTGACTACAGGTCGTCCTCAAGGTCAGCTCGGATTCCGGTGGGTTATTGCTGCCATCAAAAGGAAGATTTGGGCGAATCTAGGGCGTTCAATGAGGAAAATGACGATGGAACACGCAGTGAAAATTTAATTTCGTTTATATTACAACATTTAATGTAGGACTAACGAATCTGTTCGTCGTTTTCTGCAACGAAACTGATTTGTACTTTTTAAGAAGCTACCTTCGTATTCAATGCCACACGCCCAACTGTCAAAGGCACGAAGCATTTGTTGACACAGAAAGAACATTCGCTCATTGTACGAAAACAATACAAAGAGCTACGAATATTTTGTTACAAATAAAAAAGAATCTGGTGGTTGCAAGAATGACTGACAGATCTACTATAGCGACTCAAAATGTTATTGAAAAAAAAAAGGCGCTACCACGAGGAATAGTTCAGCGTTTTTTTAAGTGTTTCTGACATGGGGTTCGATCCTGTATTTTTAGAAAAAGCTGTTATTGAATCCGTGATTGATATCACTAGGTCATGGTGACTCGTGAGAAGTTACTTTATTAATGGGTATGAAGTTCAAACTCTCGACAGCGCATTAATTTTTATTTTGGGATGCATCAATGATTCCCGCCCACCCCAGTTGCAACACCAACTTGTACGAGTACGATAGAAGAGATGCAGTGATTGGCTGGTCTTCACGAAATTCATTTCGGGCATTGTACAAAAAGGTGTAATGATAGCATTTCACCAGATGACGAGCAGTATGAATGTTTCATATAATTTACGAGACATTTGTTCTATGTACAAATAGGAAATACATGTTAACGAAACGAGTGAAACCTAATTTACGAAAATAAACTTTCAATGTGGTATAATAAATTAATGTAATTGTCTGACTGTTTGAAATGAAACACATAGTCACAGAAAAGTGTTACTCAAGACCAGGGCTGGTAAGTCTCACGTCCATCATGTGACGATGAAAAAACAGGCCATCTCACTGTCACGAGAAGAAACGACCTATCATGAGCTTTCTTGTCATTCTCATACCATCATCATGAGATTTTTTCTCATACGATTTTGTAGTAGAAATTTCATACTAGTTTATTGAAAATTAGAAAAACAATAATATGTTATCGAAATCGGAATTATATTTAAAGTTTTGTTATAAAACTCACATTTTTATATCAATAAATGTGCTTGTAGGAGCGATGACCAAAACACTGTCACGTGCTGTCAAGACGAAAAAATCGATGAGATTTCGAAGAAAATCTCCATCATCGTTTTCTCGCCCGATGAGATTTTCAGATGTATTTCGGTAAGAACTCGTAAGTCATTTTTCATTGAAAATGAAATTTGCCAGCCCTGCTCAAGACTGACAAATATGTATATTAGAAATAAAACTAGGAAGGCCCGCTTAGGAAACACCATTTGAAGCAGTAGAATAGACCTTTGCATGAAGTAAAAGTTCACGATAGTCATATCTTTCATCACAGGGTTATTGTTTTCATATAAATCTCCTTTTTCCGGGTTTTTCGTATCCTGTTTGCTTACGTTTAATGCCAAGTACAGAAATGGCAAATTACCCCGATTGCGCTCTAGTATTACTATTGAGCGGTAGTGTTGCTAGACATGCTGTAGAGATAGAGCGTTTTGATGCAAAACAAAAAAGTCCTTATATATCAGTTTTGGTCATGAACGTGTATTTTCATTTGTCTATGTTTGTGGAACTATTATGCTTAATGCTTACTGTTCGTGTCCTGTAATTAGAGCGTTTCGTTGGAAGGAGATTCTCTATCCTTTCCGTGGGTTTCTGCTTCTGCGTGCTTCTGCTTTCGGGTCCACACCCCCGTTTTTGGCCTTTCATACAAAGGAATAGTGGGTATTACAGGTATATAAAGTTTTAACAGGCAATTGGGAGAAACCGTACGTCATGGCAAGTCCTGTACTGGTGGTGGCTTTCTATCCCATTACATCACATTACACGTGGAACTATTATGCTTAAGGAGTATGTTGGATGCTTCTTACAGATAATGACAGTGTATTCAAATATTATATTTTTCATGTTATAATTTAACTCCAATCGAAAAAAGTTCCATTCAAACATCTTTAACAAAGAAAACACTAAAATTTAAAGGTAGCAGTTTCTGAGATTGTGTTAAGGCCTTATTTATCAGTATATTTATCAGTTTTTCAGCTTACTTATTTGGATAAGTTATGCCTAAGATCTGCTTTTCGGAAGTGAGAGAAGTCAAATTGCAGTCTTCTGTGCAATTCAAATGAAGCGTCTCGTCACTGCTACATGACTTCCATCGCTTCAACAAGTGACAAAATGCACTTCGACTCTCTGAATTACCTCATTTGGAAAACTCTTGGAACATTCAGATTATCTTGAAATTTAAACTTTTTCTATGTAAAAAAAATCTGAGAAGACGATAATTTTTTTTTAAATATTGAAAATCTCAATAATAACTCAAAATAATGACACATGAGTGACCCAAAACATAAAAAACTGGCATTTTTACAAAAAGGGGATTGAAGAACAATTTTTCAAAGTTTGGTTCAAATCTGAGATGGAATGACCCATACTCTATTTTTGAACCAGCCTAATATACAGCAATTCCATAATAAAAAAATATCATAATGTTCGATAAAATTGTTCCTTATCACACAATATTAGCCCCGTATTTTTGTTTATTTCGGCATTTAGCTGGTCCAAAAAATCTTGATTTAAAAATACAATTAAATTCGTAACTTCTAAATGTACTACAAAAGATATGTGAAGGTAAAGACTTTTCCAATGCTGAAGATTGATAAAATCTTACGTAAATCTGGACAAATAAGTGATGACTAAACTCTTACACACTGAAAAAAATACCGTCATAGCAAACATATTCCAGGTAAATTCAAACATAAACTTAGTTTATTCTGGCCGAAAAAATAAACTTGCTTTATTTTAAACATTTTCTATGTTTAAAATCAAGTGACATCGATGTTTGAAATAAAAATCATGTTATGTTCATTTTAAACATATTAATAATAAGAACAAACGTACCCACACAGACAAACAGACGTAACACTATAATTGATGCCCATCGTCCACCTAAGAAACGATTAATTTGAATACAAATAGTGGGCCAAGCGACCACTTACGGCGCTCGCATTGACAATTATTACACTTTCCTGCTGAGTGATTTCCTTGCACTAGCATCGCTTGCAAGTGTGAGTGTGTTCGGAAATGTTTTGTTTCTTTTCGTCAAAACATTGGATGCAAATATGATTTTTTTCTTTGCTGCGGGAAGGTAAAAACTGCGGAAAATACTTCTTTAGTATGAAAGGTATGACATTTATTGACCTTTATATTACTATTACATAGAATTTAATTTTGACATCAAGTAGATGCGCACAGTGGGTGAAATTTGTCAAGGGAGCTTGTGGTGGAGTTTGATGGAGACGGACAAAAGACGGTCGAAAAGCGGAAACTAGGCTCTGGCCATTTCAAAATATAGAGTTCCTTGCCAGTCCGTTCAATCATGAATTGACTGAGGATGTAACGGAGGAGCAAGCGTTGGAGGTTCAATATCTCGATGTTAAGTATTTAGAGGAAGAATGGGAAGCTAACTTTGAAGCGCAAGCACCGGATGTGGTTGAACCATGTTCTGTAGGTCAAAGATGTTTGAACATCAAGATTGTTGCACTGCATGAAACGCATAACGATGACGCCGCTCATCCGAATCATTGGTTGATTGATGATACTTCCCGTGAATACGATGCCAGCTTGTTCTCTCTTGCTCCAGACTACAAATCCTTATCCTTCGAAGAGAAAAAAAAAACTTGTTTAGGCATAAAGCCCTTTGGATCCAGACGAATTGGTCGGAGAATATGTGGTAGTGGTGGATAATTTTTCATATATGAGCGCTTGAATTTTGCATTCCGGATGGTTTTACCCGCCGCTTGTGTGCCATTATTGGTACTTGTCATCGAGGCAGCATTCCCGCTAGTTGATTCCATCGGCACGAATCTGGACGTCGCCACTGAAATCTACCAAATCTACAAACCCGAAATTTCAATAATTTTTCACCAATTTATCGATCAGGCATCTGTATACACCGCGGCGCTTGTTTGGTAGTATTTTGGTGCGGACCACTTTGTGCACTAGAGACTCACTGTTATTTCCGCTATTTTTCCCGCCGGAATAATTTCCAAACTACACTGAACTTACTGGTTTTTACTAACTCTCCACTAATTTTTACTTTTCTACGAACCTGCTTCGCTTGCTTCAAAACAAATGATTGACAGTCAAGCGAGTCTGAAGTAGTGTGCGTGTGTTTCATGGGTGCTCGTTGGCAGCCAAGGTGAATTTAATATCTCAGGTGGTCTCAATACTGTATATGAGAATTTCGGCCATGTTTAAATGCATACTAATACGATCCATATCAAGTAAAATACTGGTCTGGCATACTGAAGTTTTCTCCTTTACACCTATGCAACAGTGCCTGTGATGTCAAACTCGCAGTTCCATTTTAAACCAAACGAGTAAAGGAGATGATTAGTTTCACACTGCCAGGCCTATGTTCTATGCCATGGGATATAAAGCGTCAGGCTAGAAGGTTTGTTTACCAATATTTCGGGGGGAAAGTGCACGTGCTAATGTGTGTAAACAAAACGTTTAGCCCATACCGTTTACATAAATATATAACTCTTCACTCTTACGCAACAACTGTCATTATGTGCGTAATACAGTATTGAGTATTCCTTACTCTTTCGCTCCACTGCTAAATCTCATTTGATACCCCGCTACTCCACCCGTCTTTCCAACCAACTGAAGAAAATAGACCACCTGAGATATTAAATTCACCTTGGTTGGCGCAAACAACACCAAAAACCGCCCCCAAGCCCCCCTGTTTATTATAAATTTAATATATATTGAAAAATTTTTTTTTTTGTTTTTTTTTTTTTTTTTGTTTGTTTTTTTTTTTTGTTTTTATTTATTTTTTTTTTTTTTTATAATTTTTTTTTTTTTATTTCGTTTTGGTTTATTTAAAACAACTCCGCTCAAAATTTTTCCCACTCCCCCCCCGGAACCAACCAAAAAACCCCCCAAAAAAGAACGATTGGCTCATCTTGCACCGCCGAACCTTTGCCTCGGCCTCATGTTCTGGAGAGGAAAGTACAAGTTCAAATTCACCTACCCCATGAATGTATTGTTGAAATAACAATGCCTTGATTTTGATTCAAATTTTTTTATTTTCCTTCAAAATGGGCTTTCTATTTACTTCGAACAATTCTTATGGTTCAAGTTGAACATCGATATTTTTAATTTAAATGGACGAAATTTGTATCCGTGTAGTTCTAGCCTTTTCTCGCCAGAATGCAAGATTGGAAAAATCATTAATTCGTCAAATTCTCAAATCTTGTAACCTTACAAGTAACAAAAGGAAGGTCTTCCACCAACTTGTAAGTTAAATCAATGACTTCAGCCTAACGGACACTGCTTTTATTTTTTAAATTCAATTGCTAAAGAAATCGTTAATATATCCTTAAATCTAAAATCCCTCGCTCGTGCATGCGACCCCCACATTGAAATCATCGCTGATTTGTTTATTCATACGGTTTTATTTATCTTTCTCACACAGCTCCAAGCGAAATGTCTGACATCGCCGAAAGCCCGGCGTCAGAAGCTGCTGCTGATGATGTTGCTACTCCCGCATTAGATGATGATGACAACTTGATACCAACTTCATCGTCATCCAGTAGTGACAAACCTGAAGCCTCCAGTATTACTGCGCCTGTCTCTCCCGTTGTTGGAAGTGCAAGTCCTAAGCCGGGAGGCAGTCAGCAAACCGATTCCATTCTTACGGATTCGGAGAATACCAACAACGAGAATCGAGTGATTGAAATGGAGAGTGCAACTAATCCGCCCTTGTCGGAAACGCCCGAAACTAGCGAAGTTGTCGGAATGGTTGCAGAAGAAACCTCAGAACTTAGTGCAAAGTGTGTGGAGAAATCCGACGACAAATACGCTGAGCATGTTAGCTACGACGAACAGGGTGAAGCAATCTATACTGACCCGGAAACCAATTATCGTTACAAGTGGTCGAAAGAGAAAAATGAGTGGGTTCCGTTTGATAGTGAACACTATCGCTGGTGTCTGGAAAATGAAAAGTGGATTCCTAAGGAAAATTCTAAAGAGACGGAACATTATCGTTGGTGCGAAGAGACGAACCAGTGGATTCCAAAGATAGATCAATCTCAAGCGGAGCAACAAGTCTACAGCAATGAAGATGGGGTGAACCACTATAAAGATAAGGAAGGTATGGTGCATTTTTGGGATGCTGAGAAAAAAGCTTGGTTCCCGAAGGTGGACGATGATTTCATGGCAAGGTACCAATTGAATTATGGCTTCACGGATAATTCTACTTCCGTTGATGGAGGTGATGATAGTGAAAGTTCTTCCAAAGTAGAATCCGGAAAAACAATTGAGCTGGAAAACGTCACTACAACGGAATCCCTGGACGAGGCACATATGAAAGCTCAGGGTAAGAAGCGTAAAGCACCACCTGAACCACCCAAGTGGTTTGAACTGAAACCTGAGCACAATACGAAAGTTTACGTGACGAATCTTCCCTTGGACATAACGGAAGAAGAATTTGGAGAGATAATGTCCAAATGTGGGATGGTATTGAAGGATCCCAGAACGAACAAGCTGAAGCTGAAACTGTACCGCGATGCAAACGGGATGGTGAAGGGCGACGGGTTGTGTCATTACATCAAGGTGAGTGCTTTCATTTTTTATTCAAATATATCAAGGATACCAATCCAACATTTATAGTATTTTTTGGAGGATGTTTGTGCATACCGATTATTTGCTGCAGATCCATCTAACTAGCCTAGTTCTATTAATTTTATTTACCAAAGTGGTAAGCGTGGTTGCCGCTCATCCGTTTGCTTAACTTGAATCTTTCATCACTTCCTTCAGAAGTAAAGTAAAGCCGGTGGCCCTGGTTCCATCATGCCATCTTCTGGAATGTTTCCATACGTAATGGATTTTGAAATTCTCTTGGAGTATTGCTCTGGATATTGTTGAAATTATTTTTTCGCCCTAACCTCAATCTACCTGTGCAGTGACTGTCAACCCAAGTAGAGTCTGAGATCAAATAGAAAACTAAATATGATGTTGTGATGTTGCCGATAATGATTACTCAGCTTGCTCTCGTTTTGGTCGTTTTAACCGTTAGAAGATCAAAAATGATAGCAAACAGTTATTCCTGTGGCATCAAATTTAAAACTTATCCTGCTATCAGTGAGAGCAAATTGAAAAGTCAATTTGTTATACATTTTTTTTTTTCATTTGATAGAAAAATGAGTACTCCACTTGATGATCTGTCAATACAATGAAAACAAAACTACTTTTCCTAAAGAAAAGTAAACGCAAGATTGCAGTAAGTTGAAAACTAAATTTGAAATCATATTTGACAATTGTGAAGTGAAATCAAATTGTGATTTCAATTTGATGTTGATATTAAAATAAGTTTTCGAATTGCTAACTTTATTATGTTAGACTTTACTCGGGAAAGCCCACACAATTTTCAAAATATTGCTTGCATAAACAGATAGCAACTAACAAATGAAATGCCTTTTTGATGCGTAAATCATGCATCTTAGTTTGAATGTAAAGTCGCTGCACAGTTAGGTCGGATCGTTTTTCAGTGTTTGATGGTCTTTTTCCTATTTTAAATATCTAGAGTAAAAGCAGTGGCTTACTTTGTGAGGTTAATGGGTCTCGGGAGATTTATCTAGGTTGGGGGCTATTCATAAACCACGTAAACTTTTCGTAAAGGGAGCGGAGGGGGGGGGGGGGGGGGGGGTTCTGATCAAAGTCTTCGCTCCATACAAAATTTTAAAAAAATGTTCGGAGAAAAGGAGAAACGAGGGGGAGGGGAGGTCTGAGATTTTCAAAAATGAGTCTACGTGGGTTATGAACAGGCCTTTAAATAAGTTGAATTTATTTATTTATTTAGGTTGGATATGGAAATCCTTAAACTTCAAACCTCACACATGGAAATATAGTTCCACAGATTTACGTGACCAGGCCTATCTGTCAAAGGATAAGCTTTTTATAGTGGAATTTAAGGAAATTGGTCGAGTTTACTAGAAACAGTTTGAAAAAGTGTTTCAGTTCTAATTTTTTATTTTCAATATGTGATCAAGTGAAATGTTAGTTTAAGTTTTTGCTAGTTTTCCTATTGCATTTCTCAATCTGTTTCATATTTTCTGTAGGAATCGCGCTTCATTTTTATATAATATTTAAGGTTCAGAGAATCTAAACTTCATTAAAAACATTTCCAAAAACTCACCTATCAGGCATATGAGGTACTGATTAATGTTACCTTCGAATCGATGTGCTCAAATTTGATATTTGAAAATAGTGATATCAATAACAAAAATATTCAATATGACAATTAATCATGAATATTGACAGATACTTTTCCTATAACTATTACTTATTACTTATTATTCATTTAAAATAAAAACATGCAAAGCTGGTCTTCTGGCCTGATGTTTGGCTTCTTGTCCCTTTTATTCTGTTATTCCAAATGATACGTATTATCATGTACAATCAATTTTGCACTTTTTAGATGTCTTCGGGGTTTTTTGTTTTCTTGCAGAAAATATGGCGAGTATTCTCGTTATTCCATACAAAAAAAAAGATCATCATTGCATTCATGGAGGTTCAAACACAAATCTTATAGGGGGAAGTGCTCTAATGTGGGTCTATGGATCTAAAATTCAGCCTATCGTTAAATATTGCCTGTTCTTCATATTGGTATGTCAGTGAGACAATACTACTGTATATTTTTGATTTAAAGGGTAAAAATAGTGAATTTATATTTACTTTGAATTTTTAGCATAGGCCGAATCCTAGATCCATAGACCCACATTAGAGCACCAGATAGGGGACTGCCTACAGGAAAATTTAAAAACAGATTTTTGTATAATATTTTCACGTGCTAGAAAATAAAGTTTGGCCACAAATCGAATCAGTTGAACTAACTCAAAAAATATGTATTTAATTAGTTTTATTTTTGAAAACACGGATGCCTTTCCATGAAATTTAGTTTTTTTGGACAAACATCTTTTTTGCCCCACCTTTGCATTCGAAATAGGGGAGATTCCGACTTGCAGTTTATGGACTGAATTTTAACTTGAATCCATTTGAGATCTTTAATAATTTGTAACCCATCAAAATGAGAACTCCAACTTTTTCAAAAAGGTGCTTTCAAAGTCACAATAGTATCGTTGTAAATTGATAAACACGTGTTTTTTTTGACAATAAATAGTATTAAAATAATTATTTTAGCTACAATTCATTCGAAATTTATACAAATCGAACTGCCAGTTTTTAGAATACCAATTTTGCAGAACGAATCACTGGGATGTTGATTAAAAAGTTGGTGTGTCAGCATGGTTCGTTTTGGTAAATGATACGCTGAATTCGTCCAATGTACTGGTCAGCAAAAGAACTGGCTCAAGGGTGACCTCCAGAAACTTACCCGTCATAGGTCTAAATTCTTCGTTATTGGTGATTTCAATGCAAAACACCGCTCATGGAATAATTCGCAAAGCAATGCCAATGGTAATATACTTTTTGATCATTGTTCCGCAGGCTACTACACTATTCAATACCCAAACAGCCCAACTTGCTTTTCTTCAGCCAGAAATCCCTCAACTATTGATTTGGTCCTAACTGATTCATGTCAACTTTGTAGTCAATTGATTACCCATGCTGACTTTGGTTCTGATCACCTTCCAGTTACATTTGAAATATCTCAAGAAATCATTTCTAATTCCATCAGTTCTACTTTCAACTACCATAGAGCTAATTGGGATCAATATCGAACATCTATGGAACACAACTTTGATCCTAATGTTCCATTGCAAAAAAAAAAAAAAAAAAAAAAAAAAAAAAAAAAAAAAAAAAAAAAAAAAATGAAATTAATAATGCTCTTGAATCTCTGGCTTTCTCAATAAATAGAGCAAGAGCTGCTTCAGTGCCAAAATGCGAGGTTAAATTCGATTCAGTTATAATTGATGACGATCTTCAGCTCTTGATTCGTCTGAAAAATGTACGTAGGCGTCAATATCAAAGAACACGTGATCCCGCTATGAAAGTCATATGGCGAGATTTACAAAAACAAATTAAAAAACGCTTCTCTGCCCTGAGGAACAAACATTTTGAAAATAATGTGTCAAAATTAGATCCGAGCTCCAAACCTTTCTGGAAACTCTCTAAAATATTGAAAAAACCTCAAAAGCCTATACCAGCGCTTAAGGAAGGTGATAAAATTTTGCTCACAAATGCGGAAAAAGCTCAAAAACTTGTTAAGCAGTTTGAGAGCTCCCATAATTTCAGTTTGGGTCTTACAAGTCCTATTGAGGATCAAGTTTCCAGGGAGTATCTGAATATTTTCTCACAAGAAAATATTTTTGATGATTCTTGGGGAACTGATTTGGATGAAGTAAAAACTATAACTAAAAAATTTCAAAATATGAAAGCACCAGGTGATGATGGAATTTTCTATATCCTCATCAAAAAACTCCCTGAGAGTACTTTGTCTTTCTTGGTAAAACTATTTAACAGATGTTTTCATCTGGCATACTTTCCAGATAAATGGAAAAATGCAAAAGTCGTACCTATTTTGAAGCCAGACAAAAATCCGGCTGAAGCTTCTAGCTACCGACCAATCAGTTTGCTTTCTTCAATAAGTAAGCTTTTTGAAAAAATAATTTTGAACAGAATGATGCTTCACATCAATACAAACTCAATTTTTGCTGATGAACAGTTTGGATTTCGCCATGGGCATTCAACTACGCATCAACTTTTGAGAGTTACAAATTTAATTCGTTCAAACAAAGCTGAAGGTTGCTCCACTGGAGTTGCTCTTCTAGACATAGAAAAAGCATTCGACAGTGTTTGGCATGAAGGTTTGATTGCGAAACTGAAAAAGTTTAATTTTCCGCTTTATATCATGAAATTAGTTCAAAACTACTTAACTGATAGAACTTTGCAAGTAAATTATCAGAATTCTAAATCTGATCAATTGCCTGTCAGAGCTGGTGTTCCTCAAGGTAGCATTCTTGGGCCAATACTTTATAACATTTTCACTTCAGATCTCCCTGATTTACCTCAGGGCTGTCAAAAATCTTGCTTTGCTGATGACACAGGCATTTCCGCTAAAGGAAAAAGTCTTCGTGTTATATCCAGGAGGCTACAAAAAAGCTTGGACATTTTTACAGATTATTTTCAAAAATGGAAGATTTCTCCTAATGCTTCCAAAACTCAACTTATAATATTCCCACACAAGCCTAGAGCTGCATTTTTGAAACCAAGTAATAGTCATATGGTCACTATGAACGGAGTACCAATTTCTTGGTCAAATCAAGTAAAATATCTTGGACTGATACTTGATCAAAAATTAACTTTTAAAGATCACATTGAGGGCATTCAAGCCAAATGTAATAAATATATAAAATGTTTATATCCTCTTATAAACAGAAAATCCAAACTTTGTTTGAAGAACAAACTTCTAATATTCAAACAAATCTTTAGACCGGCCATGCTTTATGCTGTGCCAATATGGTCTAGTTGTTGTGCTACTAGGAAAAAAGCACTTCAAAGGATTCAGAACAAAGTTCTGAAAATGATTTTGAAGCTGCCACCCTGGTTCAGTACTATTGAATTACATAGAATTTCAAACGTTGAGACTCTAGAAGAAATGTCCAACAAAATAATTCATAATTTTAGACAAAAATCATTGCAGTCTTCAATTGCAATGATCAATTCTCTCTATAGATAAGAACTAGTTTTAAGAAATCAATAATTATTCTTACACGCAGGCAAAAGGAACCCTGTTAAAAATACTGAATAGACAAAGTAAAAATAATATTAACACAATTAGATATAAATGATAGCATATAAGGTTGAAATGTTTATTACTTAGCAGGATCACCTACGTTAATATATGAATGTAAAATAATGTAAAAATTTGGAATAAATAAAGAGTTAAAAAAAAAAAAAAAAAAAAAAAAAATACGCTGAATTCGCCTGACGTATAGTGTATTTCTACAGTAGAGCGGTTTCCGATTTTGACCAGTTTGTAGCAATAGTAAAAGTACCCCAGTACTCATTGGGAAAACAAGTGTATATTAACGGCTTGCGAGCCGATTTGGACCGATTTAAACCAACAGTATGGATGCTGTTAGGGCCACACAGAAAGTGTGATGGTGGTTTTTCATTGATAAAACAAAGTTTATTTAAATATATGTTGAGAACTGATTTTGACCGATTTAAACCAACAGTAAAGACGCTCTTAAGGCCCTCACAAAGTGTGATTGTGGTTTTTTATTGGAAAAACAAGGTATTTACCAACGCTTTAGAGCCGCTTTGGATCGATATGGACCAGCAGTAAGGATGCTGGCCCTCCCTTAGCTCAGTCGGTAAAGACGCGGCTACAAATCCCCATGCTGGAGGTGGCTAGGTTCAATTCCCGGTCTGTTCTAAGTTAAGGAAAATTTCTCTACTCCCTGGACATAGGGTATGGTACAATCATACTTATGCAAAAATGATACCTGGCATCGAAAGCTTTTAATGAATAACTGTGGAAGTGCATTTAGAACACACATTTAGTTGAGAGCAAGCAATAAGCTAATTGCGAAAGCACTACGCTTGAAACGCTAAGAAAGAAGAAGAAGGATGCTAAAGATCATGAGCATGAGCATGACTTGTTGACCACCAGTGGTTTGTTACTCCGTGATTGATTGAAGTTAGCTGAAGTTGTATAGAGAACCAACAAAATGTAGTGGGAGCAGTGGATAATTCTCAATGTGAAACTTCTGGCGTCCTCATTTATAGATGAACTAAGGAAGGGAAGGAATCTTAGTTTGAATCTCGTTGCTACTACACGGTATTCAATAAGTTCGAATACAAATTTTCATCATTGTGTAGGTATGCGCCATGCACATATTCTGTAGTGGTACTGGTGGTAAAGCGGAGCTTTATTTACACGACCACCAGGAGACGTCCTCGCCCGATGAACGTGCGAAATCCGGTCGGCAGCGTTCGGCGAAGACGCACGGGCAAACAGCATCGCTCAATCCGGCAAACGGCTGCTGATCTCAACGTTTCCATCGGGTTGATCAAAAGGAAAGCGAAATAAAAAAACGGCTGGATTTTGCCAAGATGATCCTCTCTCGGCACGCTGGTCAGGAATTCGTTTTTTCGAACGAGAAACACCTCGTGCTGCAGCACAATGTGCAATATGACCGGGGGTGGGCGCCAACAAGGGACAGGATTCCTAAATCCAATGTAAACATCACTCGGTTCCAAAGTACAACGTCAGTGATGGTTGGGGGGGTTCAGTATGCAAACGTGGTAAGTTCATTGAAAAAGCAAAAAACGTCAAAATAAATGTAGAAGGAGAAGGTTGTTGCCCCCAGTCTCCGAAGCCTCTACGGAAATGAGCATTAGGTGTTCCACGGCAAATCTGGTCCAAGCCTGATGTTGGGACAATTCAACCGACTTTCTGGACAAAACTTTGTGGCCTCAAGCTCATCACCTTGGTTCAGTACAAGACGGTAATTCTCGAAATGTAGGACGAAATGCCCATGCAGTCCGTGCGTGCGGCTTCGGCGCGTTCGAAAAACGTTTAAAGTTCGCGAAGAAGTACAAAGGGGGTCATTCCAAGAGAAATGTTGTGAACGTTCCTTATAAACATTGCTTTCAATAAAATGTATTCTCATTTTCTTAACATATTTTGAAAGTGTATTCGAACTTATTGAATGCCGTGTCAAGGACGTATATAGTACTGCACCCCTACGGGTATCTTAAGAATGGATATTGCTAGAAGAAGGTTTTTTTTGTATGTTTCATCTTGGTAGATGAGACAATAGTGAGTGAAACTGTTTGTCCGTATTTTCACATTTTTTTTTTCATGTATAAGATTTTACGGAGATGCACAATAGCCATATTTAAGTATAAGTACCGATTTCAACCAAAAGTAAGGATGCTCTTGGCCCACTCACAAAGTGTAATAGTGGAAAGGTAAATTTAAAGAAACAGTGACCAATAGTAAAGATGCTGTTGGGACTACTTACAAAGTGTGATAGAGGTTTTTAATTAGGAAAGATAGGTAAATTTTAAGTAACGATTAGGACCCATCCCACAACGAACGGGGACCCACCCACTAACAAAGAAAGTTTGTTTTTTGTTTTTTTTTTTTTTTATTATTTTTTTATAATATAAAAAAAAAAAAAAAATTTTTTTTTTATAAACAACACAACTTTTAAAAAAAAAAAAATACAAAAAAAAAAAAAAAAGAAAAAAAAAAAAAAAAAAAAAGATTTTTTCCCATTACTCACAGATAAAAAAAAATTTTATTTATAAAAAATTTTCAAAAACCACAAAAAAAAAAAAAAAAAAAAAAAAAAAATAATTGACAAAAAAAAAAAAAAACACCAAAAAAAAAAAAAGTTTATTTTTTTTTAAATCTCCCTTTTCAAAAATTAATATTTCTCAAAAAAAAAAAAAACAAAAATTTGATTTTCTGCCATATTTTAATAATGATCGATTTTAAAGGACAACTTTATTCAAAGGAAATTAAAAATTGTAATATATAAGTTAACACGAGGGCCATTCAACTTTCCAACACATCATCACCCGTCACCAAAGAACAGCTCATCAACATAATAACCAACGTGCAACCGTAAGCACATTCGACACCGAGCCCATCGAGGCCACCGGATAATAACAAGCCAACGCACCCAGGACAGCCGACGCAGCACATGACAACAGTAGGACAACAACATGCGACATCGACTTGGACTACGAACCCGACCACCTGAGCTGAGAATTGCAGTGTTAGGACTTTTAGGGACATTGGTAGGTTTCAACCAATTTCGATCATTCAATAAAATCATTATTAGTCTTACCTTCACATAGTGTAGTTCAGTGTTCACCTTTTTTAAAAACCCCGAAACTCCAAATGAGTTCTTAATTGGCGCAGTCGTGCGGATCGGTTTTGTTTAAAAGTTCAGAAGTAGTGAATAGTTTCCACCATTCGGGTCGCCGCGAGTGAATATCGCAGTGTAGTGAACCATTTCTACAGAAGAGCTTTGCAGAATCGGACCAACTCCCTTCGAAGAAATCTACATCATCAGCCAGGCAGGCCAGCCCGAGCGAACATCGGATTGTCACGGTGAGTAATTTTCAATTAACTATCTACCTATTTACTTCTACTCTACCTATCAAAAAATACTATAGTGCTTTCTCAATTTTCCAAATCCGAAAAAGTGAAATTAGTGAAATTGTTTAAATAATTTGTAATTAGTGAAATTGTGATTAAATAGATTTTTAAATAGAGACCTTTTTTCTCAAAATGGAACCAGTGAATAATTCAGTTCCAAACCAAGAAGAAGAGGAGGCTCAAGTTTTGCGAACAAACGAAATGTTCCAACGAGCCGAAAAAGTGCTAAAGGCGATGCAAACGCCTCAAGCAATAAGGGAACTCCCGTCTTTCGATGGTAACCCTGTGAAGCTGCACGCATTCATCCGAGCAGTTGAAAATTTACTTCCCTTCTTAGATACAATGAAAGACACTCCGTTCGAAGAGGTCTGGTTGCAATCTATAAGGGCTAAAATTACGGGAGATGCCGACCAAGTACTGGAAATTCACGGCACCCCACTAAAGTGGAATGAAATAAAGGCAAATTTAATCGCCTACTATAACGATAAGCGAGATTCAGTCACGCTTACTCGAGAGCTATTCCAGTTGCAACAAACTGGTAGCATCGAGGAATTTTATGGTTCAGTGCAGAACGTCCTTTCACTGCTTATCAACCATACAAATATCTCTACAACAAATGCAAATCTGCGAGCTGATCGCACAAAAACACATCAGGAAAATGCACTACAAGTGTTTTTAGCTGGGCTTAGAGAACCCATTGGCGGTAACGTGAGAGCACGTCAGCCTAAGAAATTGAAAGAAGCATTTGATGCGTGTGTGGAAGAAAGAAATTTTCAAAACAGGTTTGGCCTAAACAAACCGGAGCCAATCAGGCCTCCCAAACCACTTATGTTGCCAGGTCCTTCAAAACCAACACAGCAACACTTCCAAATCCCAAACCAACAACAAAAATTTAATTTCAAACCACCCCAACCTTTCAAAAATTATCAATTCCCTAATCAGCCACAGCGGAACTATTTTCCCGCACAAAACTTTAATTCGAGACCACAAGTCCCACCAAGAAAATTTCCAACCACTTTCAATAATGCACCTAATGTGCAACTAAGAAATGCTTTTGAACCGAGACCAATGCAGCTGCCAAAACCAACACCCATGGAGGTCGATCCATCTGTAAGGTCAAAGCAGATAAATTATATAAATAGACCCCGCGTGATAAACTATCATGAGGGTGAAGATTTTTATGAGCCTTATGAGCCCCACTACGAATACGATGAAACACATCAATATTATGACGAAGCCCCCGACACTGAACCCATCCCTTGTATATCGGGTTCAGCAGAATTAGAAAGGAATGAAGAAGTAGCTTGTGATACCGATGAGATAAATTTTCATTTAATGGCGGAAGTACTAAGGAAGAGATAAATAATTTCCTACCATATGTAAAAATTCTTACTAGCAAAGGACCACTGAAGTTTTTGATTGACACTGGTGCAAACAAAAACTACATCAGTACAAAACACGTTAATTATGAAAAGTGCCGTTTCACACAGGCCATGAGAATAAGAAATGTATCAGGTACGCATCTTGTTAATAAATTTGCAGAATTCAACCCATTTCCAAGCGTACCGGGTTCGAACAAACAAATCTTTTACGTGTTTGACTTCCATAATTTTTTCGACGGCCTCATCGGATACGAAACCTTGCGTACGATGAAAGCTGATATTCTGACAACAGAAAATAAACTAAAATTCCCCACTGGCGTAATACAAATGTCACGTAAATACCCAGAAAAAACAGTGGCTCAATTTAATTCCAATGAATCTAAAGTGTTGAGTCTACCTTCAATGTTGAATGACGGAGACTTTTTTCTCGAGAATGATATTCTTTTAACCCCAGATATATTACTACCAACTGGAATTTACAGTTGTACAGATAAACGTTTTCTTGCAATTGTAACAAACCTGAAAAATGAACCTACAAAATTAGAAATTGACGAGCCTCTGGAAGCCGAACTTAATAACTTCTCTTTAGAGGAACCAACTCAAGACGAGGAAAACGAGTTTAATAGAAAACCACTTTTTGATCAGTTGAGACTTGATCATTTAAATATCGAAGAAAAAACCAACTTATTAAAAATGATTGCAGACTACGATAATATTTTCTTTATGGAAGGACAGCAATTGACCTTCACAAACGCAATCAAACATAGAATTACAACACGTGACGACATACCAATTCACACGAAATCATACCGCTACCCTTTCTGTCACAGAGAGGAAGTTCAGCGACAGATTTCTAAAATGCTCGACCAAGGTATTATTAGACCTTCGAACAGCCCGTGGACGTCACCCGTCTGGATAGTTCCTAAGAAACTGGACGCATCCGGCAAAAAGAAATGGCGTCTTGTCATTGATTATCGGAAGTTGAATGAGAAAACGATTGACGATCGTTATCCCATACCTAACATAACCGATATTCTCGATAAGTTAGGCCGTTGTATGTATTTCTCTACTCTCGATCTTGCATCTGGTTTTCATCAGATCGAGGTTAGTAAGAGCGATATTGAGAAAACAGCTTTTAGTGTCGAGAACGGGCACTATGAATTTTTGAGAATGCCTTTTGGCCTCAAAAATGCTCCATCGACGTTCCAACGCGTCATGGATAATATATTGCGAGAACATATAGGTGTCAGATGCCTGGTTTACATGGATGACATCATCGTGTTCTCAACGAGCCTTAAAGAACACCTCGACAATTTGAGGAAAATTTTTGATACTCTCCGGAAATACAATATGAAAATTCAACTTGATAAGAGTGAATTTTTACACAAGGAAGTTGCCTTTCTTGGACATATTGTAACACGTGATGGAGTCAGGCCTAACCCTGATAAACTAGAAGTTATCAGAAAGTGGCCACTACCGAAAAATGAAAAGGAACTTAGAGGTTTCCTTGGCATTTTAGGCTACTATCGCAAGTTTATACGTGATTTTGCGAAAATAGCTAAACCATTGACCCAGGCACTGCGAAAGGGTGAAAAAATTGCTCATTCTAAGAGTTTCATAGATGCCTTTGAGCGTTGTAGAAACATCCTTACCTCGAGCGATATCCTCCAGTACCCTGATTTTACTAAACCGTTTATTTTGACAACAGACGCCTCCAACTATGCTGTTGGCGCTGTTCTCTCCCAAGGTCAAATTGGTAGCGATAAGCCAATCGCCTTCGCTTCCCGCACCCTCAATAAATCGGAGGAAAATTACTCCGCTATTGAGAAAGAGTTATTGGCAATCGTGTGGGCATGTAAGTATTTTCGGCCGTACCTTTACGGAAGAAAATTCACATTGTACACAGATCATAAGCCATTAACATATAGTCTGAATCTCAAAGATTCCAATAGTAGGCTAATTCATTGGCGCCTTTACTTGGAAGAGTTCGACTATGAAATAAAATATAGACCGGGAAAGCAAAACGTCGTAGCAGATAGCCTTTCAAGAGTACGAGAGGAATTGAATGCTAACGACGTAGAGGAAAATTCACCCTCATCATCTAGTCATGAAGACGAACCTTCTTCAGATGACGAAACGGTACACTCCGCAGATACTGACGATTCAGCATTCATTCCCTGCACGGAATCTCCGCTGAATAAATTCAGTAATCAAATTATCTTAAAAATCGGAGTAAATGAAGAGGAAACTTACGAAGCAATATTTCCTCGTATGTTCAGAAGAACTATTACAAAAACTAATTTTGGCGTACCGTATCTTATTAAAATGTTTAAAGAATTTATAGATCCAAAAAGAACCAATTGTATTTCTTGCCCCGAAAGTTTAATACAAACCATTCAAATAGTTTACAAGAATTATTTTAGTAGAGGAAAACCCTTTAAAGTCTGCCTTTCACAAAAAATATTAATTGATCTTAAAACGGCTGAAGATCAGAATTTGATAATCGATCAAACACATTCAAATGGACATAGGGGAATTTGGGAAAATAATAGTCAAATTTCTAGTAGATATTTTTTCCCGGGAATGAAATGTAAAATACGACAGTTCATAAGACTCTGTCGCATTTGTAATAAAAATAAGTACGAGAGACATCCGTACAAAATAAAACTAGGGTCAACACCCACATCGAAAAAGCCTTTAGAAATAATACACATAGATATTTTCATCAAACAACCTAACATTTTTATTTCTTTCCTAGATAAATTCTCTCGATTCGGTACAATAATACCGATCAAATCACGAAACATCCACGACGTCAGAAGTGGACTTACCAAATACTTCTCTTTGTATGGTACCCCAAATTTAATTATATCTGACAATGAGCCTTCTCTAAGGTCCATTGAAATTAGAGCTCTTTTTGATAATTTGAATATCCAAATTCACTTCACTCCTCCAAATCATAGTAAAAGCAATGGAACAGTCGAAAGATTCCACTCAACGTTGAATGAAATTTTTCGATGCACCAAACCGGATTATCCCGATATGACTGATAAGGAAATATTTAGAATTGCGTCTACGTGCTATAATAACACGGTACATTCGGCAACAAAATTTAAACCCAGAGAAATTTTTTATGCTCTACGGGATGGAGAGGAAAGGCCTTTGGATATGGGAAAAATTTTAGAAAATAGAAATAACTTTTTCGAAGAAGTAATCAAAAACTCAAACATTACAAAAAATAAAAATTTGGGATATCATAATAAAACAAGGGAGGACCCACCAGTCCTCACACCGGAGGACACTGTTTACAACAAAATACAAGGAATTAGGAATAAGGGTCGGGAGAAATACCAACCAATCAAAGTAGTCGAAGACCACGGGAGAACCTTCCTCGACAACTTTGATAGGGAAATCCATAAAGATAATATTCGGAGAAAATGAATCCACCCAAAATTTTGTCACATTTAATTTCAGATGTGGATTCAACCAGTGACCCTGACCATGACATTGACTATTGTGATGACCGCATCACAGACAATACAACTTTTCGATTTGACGCGAAATCCAGGACTCTTGACGCTACAGACAGGAAACACAATTCTTAAGACGGGCAGACATCGAATATACCACGCTATCGACTTAACTAAATACAGACCACTTTTAGATAACATCGAACTTGCTATCGATGGACTCAAAATTTTCGAAGATTTCACGGACTTGACATCTATGCTAAACGCGAAGCTCAATGAAGTTTGGAATTTATACAGAAGACTTTTACCAATCAAACATACAAGGCAAAAAAGAGGAGCTTTTAATTTATTGGGCTCAACCATCAAAGTAATTACCGGAAATTTGGATGAGAATGACTTAATCCAAATTAATAATGACATTAAAGATTTAAAAGATAGGAATCTGGATCTCACCAGGCAAAATAATATACAGGTCAAACTTAACCAACATTTGGAAAATAGGATTAATAAGATCATTGATACAGTGAATGCAGAACAAAGAATAATTAAACAACAAATAATTACAGCTAGGCAATCTTTAATTATAAACAAGCTAATCAATCAAAATTTTACAGCAATAAGACAAGCTTTTAAAATTTCATTCCATATGGATCTTTTACAAAAACATCTTGACTCAATTTTCGAAGTAATCCAGCTAGCTAGAATTAATATCATTTCAAAGAATTTCTTAGAGTCAGAGGAACTCAAGTTTATTTTGGATAGACTAGAAGAACAGGGAATTACAGTTCTCAGCACTGATCAGGTCTACGATTTTTTGGATATTCGAGCACTCTTCAAAGGTTCAGTTCTATACTTCATAATCGGCGTTCCACAAATCTCACCATATACCTTCAGCAGTCTACTCCTGGAACCGCTTCCCATCGATGGTCAGATCGTTAAGCTACCATGGCATCAAGCAGTAATATACGGAAATCTAACGTATTTTCTCAAGGAAAGCTGTCAATACATCGGAGAGAAAACTCTCTGCGACGAAGATAAGCTCCAAGACGTCTCAGACGACAGTTGTTTCTCAAAAATCATAAGAGGACTACCCGGAAAATGTTCATTTACAAACTACCGGAACCTAACAAATATAAAACGACTGACAGACAACTACGTCGTCGTGAAAAATTCAACAGTCACGTTATCCACAAATTGCTTAAATAACGACAGGAAGTTATCAGGCACATTCTTGATATTTTTCTCGAATTGTACCATAAAGATTGATCAAAGAAACTTCACCACCACAACATTTTCGGCACACATCTTCCCAACAGTTATACCTCTGGATGGAGTCAAAATTGAACAAACCGTGTTCACATCGGAAACAGATCTTCAAGGATTGGAAAAATTGCACATCAAGGATCGGGAGCAGATTCAGTTAATAAAACAGCAGCATACGCTCCAAACAGCCACAAGTTTGGGGTTATCTTCCACTTGTATCATTTTAGGCCTATGCTTGGTAGTCTACAACTGGTTTAAAAAGACAACATCAGCCGACCGAACAAATCTGACAGTCAACGTAGAAAAGCGGACATCATCCACATTAGAAGACATAAGCCATGGCGGAATTGGATCGGGACGATCCAATCTTGAGGGGGAAGCAGTTAACACGAGGGCCATTCAACTTTCCAACACATCATCACCCGTCACCAAAGAACAGCTCATCAACATAATAACCAACGTGCAACCGTAAGCACATTCGACACCGAGCCCATCGAGGCCACCGGATAATAACAAGCCAACGCACCCAGGACAGCCGACGCAGCACATGACAACAGTAGGACAACAACATGCGACATCGACTTGGACTACGAACCCGACCACCTGAGCTGAGAATTGCAGTGTTAGGACTTTTAGGGACATTGGTAGGTTTCAACCAATTTCGATCATTCAATAAAAATCATTATTAGTCTTACCTTCACATAGTGTAGTTCAGTGTTCACCTTTTTTAAAAACCCCGAAACTCCAAATGAGTTCTTAATTTATATACTCGAATTTTGATAATGAATTTTTGTTTGCGGATTTTAAACGGTACACCCTTTACTCAATTAATAAATAAAATGCATTTTATTCAATTATGAATAAGCTGTTTTTTTGAAGATGCACTGCAAAAAATAAGCTGAAAAGAAAATCAAAAATTACAAGAATACGTATAATTTTCTTTTGTTGTTAATTTCTTCTGGATCAGTCAACCGCCAATTTTAAGCAAACATTTTGGGCTTTAATATTTGAAAAAAAAATTTTATGAGATGTTCGCATTTTGTGATAGTTATTTTTTTGTATATTTTTTAAAAACAAAAAACTACTAGGTACAGCCTCATTCGGTTGTTTGGAATGACGACGTATGACTACGGGACTAAATGTTAGCCATTTCGAATGTTCAATGCAATATTCTTTGAATCAATATACTCCTTAAGCAAGGATTAACTATTATTTTTTTTTCAATAATATGTCGCCTGAAATCAGTTATTTTCTCTATTGGAATCGATGCGTAGAAATATTTAGATTTTTGGAATTTTTTTGGAGAATTGACTGAGATATTAACGCTAAAAATCCAGACCACTTTTCATGACGGTTCAATTCGATTTTGTTTTAAATTGTATCCCAGTATAGAAAACAAAATCGTTGTCCAACGTCACTCAGAAAAATGCATTGTATATTTTCTTTCAGATTGGTGAAAATATTATTTACAACTTTGCGACATCAAACCAATCAAACTAAACGTTTTGGTCTTAATTTCCTTATGGCGAATTGCTGCTTCATGTATTTTTTCCTATCTTTTATCTCTCTCTCGCAAACTTACCTCGCTATTTCAAATGTATACATCTCGATTGTAAGTGAATGAACATCGAATCGAATTTCATTAGATTGCTCATAGCAAGCATACAAAATGATGTGATGAAATATTCAATATCTAGTACGGATTTTGAGTTTTATCAATTCTAAATTTTGAGGTAATGGCTGCCGTCGAGAATGCTTCAGCGTAAGACCTTAACCAAAAATACCATTTTTACACAGACCCTTTTGAAAACGTAGTCGTGATTCAAAATGACGAGCTACTATGGCAAAACGGCTTCATAAGTCACGAGGAACAACTGTTTAAAGCTCAAGAACAATTGGTAATGAAGAATTAAACATATATTTTAATCGTTACATTTTCATTGGAATGCCGTGTTTATCAGCCTCCTATCATTTTTATTTTCGATCTATTTTTATGTAATAGTCTTTAAGGTGCATATTTTAGTTAGCCTTTAAAATGCGAAGTTGCCTCAACAAGGTTGGGGCAACTACCACCCCCTGTTTTAAGACTGTGCTATTGAAAGACAAGCAACCCTAGCAAAGGAAAATAGCAAGCTACTCATATAATTAACAAGCTCTGTTTTCCCAGATAAATGTTTATGTTGCCAGTTTTGATTTCCGCTGTTATCACATAACAAATTTATGTATCACCATTGGCTAATTTAGTTACCATATGTTATCATTTTCAACATTCAATTTTTGACGATAAGAACTGTGATGAACACCAAACTATTAATATTTCTAGCATATTTAAACAAGAAATGATTATCATCAATTGATTTGCTAAATTTGCTTACAATACAGAATTTTTTATAGCGATGTTCGCGGTGATAATAAAATAAGCTTTTATTGTGATATTGAACGAGTATTTTTTTGTTATTGATTCTGTTATTTTGGCTGTTTATTCAGCCTCAATGATAACCTAGCTAGTGATGAAACAATGATAACCTGGTATGAGAATTTGTTATCAATTTGGTTTAAAAAACTTTGCTCGGGAAAGAGAAACACGATTGTATGTTGCAACAATATTCAAATGTGAAAACTAAGGACCTGGTTAAACGAAAAAAAACATCTTTGTTTCCGCCCGGGATCGAACCGGGGGCCATCCGCGTGTTAGGCGGATGTGATAACCACTACACCACGGAAACCTTATTCATTTCTTATACATATAGTAATCGAGTGCCACATTCAAGCCATGATTAGCTTCAATCTGTACCCTCTAACCAAATTGCTCTCGCGTAATCCTCGATCCTCGCTGGTTGCTTCCACTAGGGATAAGAATAATTAAACCTCGCTCACAAGAGTGATTCAACCCTAGCGCGGAATTGCATCATACTCTGTAGCTGCTATTCTTACTAGCTTGTGCTTGTTTGTGCGAACATGGGCTAATCAGTCGGGTCGCTCGCTGCAGGTGATTGTTCTATCTTACTAGAAGCTAGTATTTAGCAACTCGATTGAGCCTCGTGTGAGGAAATAAACACTCGAGCCGGTATGTAAAATTTAGCAACAAAGTGTATATCTTCCTCACTTCCTCGCCAACAATTGATGGACGAATTATAACGACAGATGTGGAGGAGGGAGGAGCGCACATATTTATTACCCCAAACCCATGCGCTGGCACGTGTTAGGGCGCTTAAGTTTTAAATACCAGTAGATGTATATATTTTTTTTTTTTTGCTCGTCCTGCTATCTTCAGTCGTCCGGCGGTGTTGCACTGCGTGGTCGAAGGGAGATTAGAAAAACTAGTAGCACCATAACCCAACACCCACCCCATGGTTCCCCTCCATTCTAACAGTGAAAACTCGGGCACTGAACTCAGATTACACGCTTTTCTATCCCTTTTACACAGAGTGGAACGGAAAACATAAGCAATGCGGCGCGAGGTAAAAGTACGCTGGCAGTCAGTTTTGCGGTGGTGCTGGTGCTATAAAATATTCAAATCCGATACTTTAGCGTGGTTTCTCTAAATCTGATTAAATTTACATAAGCTTTGGAGGTCTTCTTTTTCCTTCCTTTGGCGTTCCTAGTGGAGAAAGTAGTGGAGCAGCAATGACCTGGTGGAGGCGCCTAATCAAGTTTTATTTCCCTCGACTAATTCCCGCTTCAACTAACGAACTAACTGCTTGCAGCAGGAGCAGCAGCAGCAACAGCACCGGCACAGAATGTTGACTTTGTGATGTGAAGGCGAGACACAAAAGGATGTGACATCGACCGGGGCATCGAGGAAGGTCTTCGGAAAAGTCGTGATTTGCTAGTTTTCCCTTCGTTCAGAGCAGAGTGGCACTATTTCACTTGGGAGCACTAACTCAGGCAATTTTATCGAGCTTCATCATGATCTTGTTAGAAGCCCTGACGGGTGTAGATGAAGATAAACATAAAACTCGGGTAGCTTGTTAATAAATGGATCGTTTATCGAGCTCTGTCGATCAATTGAGGCTACGAGGTTTGAATTTCGTTTTTTTTTCTACTGTTAATTAACACTTGTAATTGAATCGATAATGAGGGAGGAGAACTACGCGTGTGTTGTTAATTTTAAAAGGTTAAAGAGATCACTTTTTTTTGCTGCTCAAAACAAACAACAACATTTAATTACCCGTCTGCATTGCTAAATATGCCGGTAGGCCGATGCGATGTGTAACAGGTTAGGAATGCGGTGTCGATTCATTTGCATACAATGTCAGACGATTGATAAGCAGGGTTTTGTTGTTGTTGTTTGTCAAGGGTACTGCCGTTTCCGTGGTGCGGTGGTTATCATATCAGCCCAGAGGTATGAATGGACACGGGGCGATGCCTTTATAAGAGATTAGTGAATTTTCAACTTCTGTCAGGGAGAATTAAATTAATTTCAGTTCTGGATCAGGTTCAATTTGATTGTCCAAGGAGAAGATTTTGACAATAAATCTTGTCCGTTGTCAGGCAGGTTTGTGTTGCTTCTAATGAAATGGTTTCACCGTTACTACCAAAATCTTGTACTTAAACTGAATTGCTACGGCTACATAACTGAGGTGTTTGCATTAAAAAAATAAATATGTTCATTGGTATTTTAAACGAGAATGAATTCTCAATTTTATCAATGAAAACCTCACATAGTGTAACCACATTTTCAAACAAATTAAAACAGTTACAAATCAACAAATCGGTAGCAGCTGAACTTCTAAATAGAAACAAAGAGGTATTGAGGTCACATAGGTAGCGTGGCCGAGCGGTCTAAGGCGCTGGTTTAAGGCACCAGTCACTTCGGTGGCGTGGGTTCGAATCCCACCGCTGCCACTAGCAATATTTTATCCAAGAGCATTATCCTATTAATATAATATCTCTAAACGGGATTGTTCGCAAGTTTAAGTATCCCAAGATTAAACTTTGTTGTTAAAATTTTTTCGAGGTACAGAGGAACTTCGTTCTGCAAACTTGTTCAAAAATCACTCTTTTAACTAGGAAAAATATTGAACTGTTATGGTTATGAAAACAATGATGATCTAGATCATCCAAACTGTCCTTGAGTTCAGATCTTGATGTTGTAAATGATCGACAAGAAGGTTTAGAGTGTTTTGACCGTTCTTCTTAGCTGTAAAAGCTACAAGGAAAATATTAACACCGTTGCAAACATATAACAGTATTCTCAGAATATCTACGGTACTCCTAACTATTCTTGAGTTCAGATCTTGATGATTTGCATGAACAACAAGGTGACTTACGAGGTTTCCCTCGCAGTTGTGAGTTGCAATGAGTAGATATAACGCGAGCTCTCTTTTCGACCAATACACGGTGTTCAATAAGTTCGGATACACTTTCAAAATTTGTTAAAAAAATGAAAACATGTTTTTTTATTTTTTGGATTTATGTTATTGAAAGCTATGTTTACAAGGAACGTTTACAACATTTCTCTTGGAATGACCCCCCTTTGTACTCCTTAACGAGCTTCAAACGTTTCTCGAACGCGTCGCAGGCGGCACGCACGGACTGCATGGGCATTTCGTCCCAGATTTTGAGAATTACCGTCTTGAAATGATCCAAAGTGCTGACCTTGTATTCGTTCAGCTTCGCCATCATATAGGACCAAACCAAAAAGTCGAGAGGATTCAAGTCCGGGGAGCTGGGAGGCCACAAAGTTTTGTCCAGAAAGTCGGTTAAATTGTCCCGACACCAGGCTTGAACCACATTTGCCGTATGGGCTGGTGCACCGTCCTGCTGGAACACGTAGTGCTCATCGCCGTAGAGGCTTCGGAGACTGGGGGCAACAACCTTTTCCAAAACCTCAGTTTTGTAGTACGCCGCGTTGATTTTGACGTTTTTTTCAATAAACACCAAGGGTAGCTTACCACGTTTGCATACTGCCCCCCAAACCATCACCGACGCGGCACTTTGGAACCGAGGGATGTTTATATTGGATTCAGGAATGCTGTCCCTCGATGGCGCCCACACCCGGTCATTTTGCACATTGTGCGGCTGCTGCAGCACGAACAGTTTCTCGTCCGAAAAAACAAACTCCTGACCAGCGTGCCGAGAGAGGATCCTCTTAGCTCGATCCAACCGCTTTTTGCTGGTAGCCTCCGAAACGCCATGGACCTTACGTTTTTTGTAAGGCCTGAAACCAAGGTCCTTGGTGAGTATGGTGTGAGCGGTTCCAATGGAAACGTTGAGATCTGCAGCCGTTTTCCGGATTGAGCGGTTCTTTTTGCGCCTAATTCGCTCCCTCACGATCTTGATGACCCGTGGCGTCCTCGCTGAACGCGGCCGACCGGATCTCGCACGGTCATTGGTCGAGGACGTCTCCCGGTATCGCCTGATGGTCGTGTAGACAAAGTTCCGCTTGACCCCATGCGATTTCAGCAGCCGGAATATATCGCCGGGTCGCTCACCGTTCAAAAAACGCTTAATTACGAAGTCCCGATACTCTTTCATCGCGCGTAACAAACAAACAACAACTAACAGAATGTCAACACCGCGCACATTCGGTAGCGTATGAATGAAGCTAAAGCTGACACCAATACCAATGCAGAATATGTACATGGCGCATACCTACGCAATGATGAAAACTTGAATTCGAACTTATTGAGCACCGTGTAGGTTGCAACCTTGGCTGATACTGCTAATAGGGTAGGGAAGGACTTAATCAGGGGTGACTGTTTTAATCAGTTGTTAGGAAATATGTCTAAAACTCCTACATTTTCCAAATTTTATCATTTTTAATTATACGATCATAAGCTCTATCTATCGGGCTAATGATTTGATGCATGAATCATGATTGATTACTAATTTTTTACTGACATTTTGAAGATTTAAAATATCATCTTGAAAACCATCAGTTTTTTACCTGCTGAAGAAGTTCGCTCAAATTTTGCCTCTATGTATTTTGCATTTAATCACGTGTTCCGGAAGGAATGTCTTCATCAGCTCCTTCTCACATCTACGCTTGTTGCCAGAATGTTATGTTGAACATTGAATTACATTTATTTTATATTTAGATGATCTGAAATCACTATTTAATTCATGTTTTTTTAGTAATTTGAGGTTGATCTATGCTTATTATTATATTGTCCATCATCTGGCACTTTCATATGCAATGAACAAAAAAAAATGTTTCGGAGCTGTTCAATAGTATTCAACGATAAATAATGCTTCGCTGTTAAGCGACAGCTATGGTATCACTGTTGCTTTTAAGAGAGCCCATGTTTGCTCTCTTCTTTGTTAACCATGGATATAGCGCACCGGCATTGTAATGTGAAGCCTGTTGTCTCTTACATTTGTTTGTTTCAAACGAAGCATCCCGTTTGTCGTCACTGTCTCTTTGGATTACATTTGCGTGAGAGTAAAAGAAACAAGAAATACACATTGCCAATCTAAAAATCAATGACAAACTAAAAGTTTGGTCGTGTACGTCTGTCTCATTACCTGCAAGCAGATGAGTTTGTGATCGTAGCAATCGACATGTTTTGGTTGATTGTTTTCGAGAGCGAATGGGTAAAACGAAGGAGCGGGTTGAGGAAATTGAAGTTTGCAGCAAATCGTCAACAGGCCTATTTCATTACGCCTTCGCACACATGCACGGAATCGCACTCATACAATATTGTTAGTTTATGTACAGATTGAGGAGCTGAAGAAAGCATTTTTTTGATCGGAAAGCAATCCGCATGCTTTAATAAGTCCTTCCAATTGGGAAATTTATTCCATGGCTATGAAATTATGAAATTAAGGAGCTTTACACCATTTTTTGCAAACATTTTCTTGTATCATAATGGACGACGAAACATACGTACTCGAAGACTTTAAACAGCTTCTGGATCTGGCTTTTCATACCGCAATACAAAAGAACGCCGTTGCCGTGCATTTTCGGACAAAGAAATAGTCCAAGTTTCCGAAGAAGTATTTGATTTGGCCGGCCATATGTTGTTGTGGTCGAAAATTTAAAACTTTCGTCTCTATCAGCACAATCAATAAGGATGTGTACGAGAAATAATGTGGTTGCTACCGTTTATCAGAAGCCCCGACACTCCAGCTCTGTTTTGGCTTCTTGTCACTATCCGAAATCAGTACTTGAGTGGTATAAGGTACAAGAGATCAAATACGTGCCAAAATTAGACAAACCACCAAACTGTCCGGAACTTCGCCCAATAGAGAAGTACTGGGCTCTAGTTAAGCGTAAACTCTTCGAAACTAAGAAGAAAGCAAATGGTTCCAATGATTTCAAGAGATGATGGAGTATCGTCACGATGAGCGTATCTGTGGATACCGTACGGAACCTGATGGCGGGTGTACCACAAAAAGTTAGAAAATTTACGGAAAGAAGGATTAACATCTTAATCAGTTTCTAATGTAGATATTTATTTATTTATTGATATAATTCCAACTGACTTAACATCTTATTGGAATATAATGGGGAAAAGCCATGTGGCCTAAAAACCCCCTATTTCTAAATCGTACACTACTTAAATCAACATGGATAAAAGGAATACAAAGCAAGCAGAACAAAATTAATTCTAGTACACACACAAAACTTGTCGGTAATACTTAAATAATCTGTCGTGATGGAATCAGTCGTCTAGTATCTTCGCCATTAATGCCAGTACGTAGTAAATGCCACTATTTCTGAAATAGCGGCTCTCTATCCAGCTACGTTGAATACGGTGGCGGAAGGTCTCAGCGGAACAGTTGAAGTCAAACAGAGCGTAGAGTTCATTGAAGCGCGATGACATGAATCGAATTGGATCGTGTTGGCCGTAGTTTGCAGCACGAGGTCCGAGCTGCAGAAAATTTCGTGTACGCAGTACTCGTTCAGGAGCGTAGATGAAGAGTTCGGAAAGAATTCCTGGAGAGTCGGTTTCACCTAGTAGCACTTTTGCTGCGAAAACTGCTTGCATGACTGTACGTCTAGGCTCCAATGTTTAAATTCCCAATTTTTCTTCTTTCTTCTTCAATTTTGTATTTCTCTGAAAAACGTTCGAACTGCACTGCGAAAAAACACTTCTGATGTTGTTATTGTTAAAGGGAACACATAAGATGTCATAGTTTACAAATCCGACCACTAGGGTCGCTGTAAGAATCAAAAATGTTTGTTCCAATACTAAATGGGCCACACCTTACTCTAATCGAAGTTTAAGTTTGCTTTTATGGACCAATTTGCCAAAAAACTTATGATTTGGCAAGGGTTATGCAGCTGCGGAGCAAAGACCAAAGTGTGCGTGACTAATAAGACGATGGACTCGAAGCTGTACAAGGAAGAATGCCTCAAAAACTGCGTACTACCTTTCATTAAAGTCCATAAAGGTCCCGTGAAGTTTTGGCCAGATTAGGAGAGTTGCCACTACAGCAATCCGGAAGTCATCCAGTGGTACCGCGATAATAACGTAGAGATCATCGATAAAACATTAATCCACCCAACTGCCCGCAGTTCCGGCCCATCGAGAGATTTTGGGCATTAATGAAACGGAAACTCAAGAAAAGTGGAAAAACGGCTCGAGACGCGACTCAAATGACCAAAATGTGGAACAAATGTGCCAAAAAAATTGACTCCGGAGGTGTGCTGCGTTTGATGGAAGGAATAAAGAAGAAAGTGCAAATTTTCATTGGAAACGAAGAGAAATGATTTGAATTGATATTTTTTCCTTAAAGTACAGTAAATTAGCTTAACGTCAATCCGTTACCGAGATACAGATGGTTTTATTATTCCGGATTCCAAATGGACATAGTTTTAAAGTAAACAACCATCACATTTTGTGAGAAGTTCCAACAGTATCATAATTATTGGTATGAATTGCATCAAATCTCCTTGAGAGCGGTAATAAAATATTACTTGCCTTCCGAATCAAAACTCACTATCACACTAAGTTATTGAACAGCATTTTTTCTATATCGATTGAGGTGGCTATTCAGCGAAGTTTAAAAGTGCTTCCTTTTCCCAATGGAGTAATTCGTCACTCATCAGCATCCTTACTGGAGCTTTAAATTGATTTAAAGCTGCTTTAAAAAAATATGTTTTTTCTTCAATATCGTTAAGTGGCTCCTTACTAGACGTCGCTTGAATTTGGCCTATCGTTTACTTAAAGGAACTCTGCTGTCACCCACTTTTATCGAACTTCTCATTAATTTTTTGATGTGATGAAGAGAATTTTTTTCTATAAAAAAAAAAGTTCACTTAAAGCTATTAAATATCATACTATACTATTCTGTCCTAAAGGGCGATACGGTCAAAATTTGGTCAATATCAACTTGACGTATTTCTTTCAATTTTGCATTTAAAAAACCTGAACACCCCTCATTTTGAAGGTGTGTGTGTGTAGAATGTTGCTCCTATTTTGATTTTGGAATTCACTCTTCAGTTGTCAAAATGCCGTCCAAGCAAGAAGAGCAGCGTATCAAAATTTTGCTCGCGCATCGCGAAAATCCGAGCTACTCGCACGCAAAGTTGGCAAAATCGCAAAAAGTTGCCAAATCAACCGTTACAAATGTAATTAAAGTGTTTGGGGAACGTTTGTCGACAGCCAGGAAGTCTGGATCGGGGGGAAATCGAAAACCGGAAGCCGCTGAGACGACAAAGAGAGTTGCCGGTAGTTTCAAGCGAAACCCTAACCTATCTCTCCGAGATGCCGCAAATAAGCTGGGTGTATCGTCTACAACCGTGCATCGAGCCAAAAAACGAGCCGGACTATCGACTTACAAGAAGGTAGTGACTCCAAATCGCGATGATAAACAAAATACGACGGCCAAAGCGCGATCCCGGAGGCTGTACACGACGATGCTGACGAAGTTTGACTGCGTGGTAATGGACGACGAAACCTACGTCAAAGCCGACTACAAGCAGCTTCCGGGACAGGAGTTTTATACGGCAAAAGGAAGGGGAAAGGTAGCAGATATTTTCAAGCACACGAAACTGTCGAAGTTCGCAAAGAAATATCTGGTTTGGCAAGCCATCTGTACCTGTGGCTTGAAAAGCAGCATTTTCATAGCTTCCGGGACTGTCAACCAAGAAATTTACGTGAAAGAGTGTTTGAATAAACGTCTGCTGCCTTTCCTGAAGAAACACGGTTGTTCCGTACTGTTTTGGCCGGATTTGGCATCTTGCCATTACGGTAAAAAGGCCATGGAGTGGTACGCCGCCAACAACGTGCAGGTGGTTCCCAAGGACAAGAACCCTCCCAACACGCCAGAGCTCCGCCCAATTGAGAAATACTGGGCTATTGTCAAGCGGAACCTAAAGAAGCGGAACCAAAAAAACTGCTAAGGACGAGCAGCAGTTCAAGGCAAACTGGCTTTCTGCGGCGAAGAAGGTGGACAAGGTGGCTGTACAAAATCTGATGGCAGGGGTCAAGCGTAAGGCCCGGCAATTCGGATTTGGAAAAGCGGAAGCCTGACTGAATATTTTTCCTGAATTTTATACTAATTGAACTTGAAAAAGAAATTTAATTTGATTTTTTAAATAAACGATTTCACCGATTTACACACGTTTTCCCTTGACCAAATTTTGACCGTATCACCCTTTAATTCAATTTGCAGGGATGGCTACTTCATTTTATTTTTATATTATTCATTCAACTGGCTGACTTTATTATTATATTTTTCATAACAGTAAATGTATCTTAATATTAATCAGTTTTCCCCTCATGTTTTACGGATGCTCTATTATAGACTGTTCCAGAAAGTATAAGCACACTTTCAAAATAACAAAAAACTGATGTGTGTTTTTAGTTTTAATAATTTTATTTGGCAAATCATATTTGTATTTGTGTTTTATATGATATTTCACTCTCGTATAATCAAAATAGTTAATCTTAGCCAAGACTCCTAACTTTTCCTCGAACATGACAAATTTGCTTCTGCACAGAGATACTTCCCACCATTTTGACCACTTTTGGCCAATCTTTTTTAAATTTTTGGATGTCGTCCGCTGTATTATGAATTTTCGAAGCTTTGCTTTGGTTAAAGCCCAAAAAGTCTCGATTGGCCGTGCCTCCGGGCAGTTCGACGGATTCATGTCTTTCGGCACGAAACATACATTTTGACTTTTGTACCATTATAAAGTGTCCTTTGCGTAATGACATGACGCCAAATCAGGCCAAAATACTACTTGACCTTCGTGCTGCCTGAACATCGGCAATAATCGCTTCTGGAGACATTCCTTAACGTATTTCTGAGTGTTCACGGACGGTTTCACGGACGCGGCCTGTTTTGGGTTCCATTTGGGGTTTTTCTGCTTCCGGTAAGTTTTGAGCCCAAGTCTTTCTTTGGCACGCATGACGTTACTCGTCGAGGTCCCTAATAGCTAGTTACTGATTTTACGGTTTTATCATTATCGCTACTGAATCATCACTATTGTAGATGATGTTAAACAACATCATCATAGATCGCTACTCCGCGTATGGGAGAATAAAAAAAATAACAATCATAATTACTATTGTTATCAATTTTTTTTGTCATTATCATGGTATTAATTTTACTTGCTAGGTAATTAATATTGTTAATTACTATTTCATCTGTCCAATTATACTCGAATCACTTTTCCATTTTCCTTTTATCAGGATGTATATAGTGCCTTTATTGCAGGAGCCTTTGACTGAGCGCAGACTTTTGTACTTATTACTAAAAGTCCAATAAGCTTTCCTGGTTGATTTGTTATTCATCTTCACAGGTTCGACAGTTACTTTGCTACGAAGCTACAATTTTTGCAACCATTTACCAGCATTTTCATATTAACACAGAGTGTTTCTGATTATATGATGTTTACAGGGTCTGAAGTCAACTGTTACATGTTATTGCTCCAGAAAACCAGCAAGGAAAGGAAATTTCTACATGCAATGTATTCATATTTTTTTAAACATAATCCGGTACAGGCTACCCATTTTGCAACGTACATTTGATATTTACTTATATCCTTTATAGATATTTTAGATTTGATGTATTTCTTATTCATATATATTTCATGGATTTAAAATATTTAAATACTGGGATGGGAGGGTGCATGAAGGCATCATTGAAGTTTCAATTTTACAATGGAGTGGATAGCCAACCGGAGTCTAGGAGGGGATGTATCTATCATTTATAATAGGTATATTCCACTCCAACAATTGTAATGAATTTGACGCGCCTTTCTACAACAAACCATCTAGTGGAAAGCTTAACTGAATTGCGCATTTTGTTATTCGTTTTATCGGATCATATTGCTGGAAGGAGATTCTTTTATTCCCGCAGGTTTCGCGTAAGTGTTTCTGATTACGGGCCTGTTCAACCTTTTTGGCCCTTCGTGCAGCAGTATGTTGAAATTAGAATGGTAACAAGGCATGATCTTTCTGTTAAGTGGAACCGCATGCAGGGCAAGGCCCACGCTTGGATGGTGGCTTTCTACATACATACATATATAGATGAAGAGAATTTCCAGGCTTTCAATAATGCGATTATTACGTCAACATATTCCTGCTCTTTCCTTATTTGACCCGTATTTTGATGGCCATGTCTCCAACATTGTCTAAGTTTCTTATCACCAATTTTTACACATTGAGAACGTATGTTAGTCCCAACCATCATCTGTTGATTTTCTGTGTAATTGCAGCTGATGAGGCATTAACAGAGCGAGTAATGGCGCTATAACCATAAGCTATAGGGAGCTAGGACTATAGTTAATGCTAAAGTCCCAACCGTTTGAAGAGAAATGGAGCATCACTTAACCTTCTTGGACTAGATGCTCCCAACGACCTTTTTTGAATAAATTTTTGTTATGAACACCAAACAGGGCATTCTGTTCAACTATTCTCTCCGACTATTCATTTCCCATTTTCCTTTGATATCTACTGAAGGCTACGTGGGTTCCCAGTGTCTTCTTAAGGTTGATACCAAATCCTTCCTATCACCAACGGTTGCATGGACGTGGCCAGGTGAGCGATCGAGGAGTGTCTTCGTGGAGATTATTGTGTGAAAAAACGTATCAGTTACTGGCCTCGTTTCATGGTGGCATGCAATGTATTCAACGAATTATTCCTCCATCCACGAGGTGTGCAAACGTCAATGCTCATGCTAATGTTAATGCTAATTGCAGCTGATGAGGCATTAACGAAGTAGCCACCTCGGGCTGTCGATCAAGCTTATACTCATGTTCCAGTTCTTTCTCACAATACAATTTGAAACATTTATTTATAATTTATGAAGTTCATAAATGCATTACATCGATCAACCTATTTCCGTTTAGATAAATAAAAGTTATAATCCCATTACTGCGCAGCTATTCATAACTATAGCCCTCTATCATTTAATTGCAGTATGTAATCGTTTAATGGATGAACCATTCCGCCAACGAACATCGCAAAATCTTCAACCCAGCCATACTATGGGACTGATGCTTGTTGTTTGTTGACATTGGTTAATTATACAATCACTCTTTTAATAGAACACCCATTTGTCCGGCGATAGCAAAAACGTACATGTCGTCTGTGTTTTTGTTCAGATAACGTGAAGCGAGTTTATCAAACCGTTATTATGGAACAGTGATAAGAACCCGTGAAAGTGACCTCGAACGGCACTACCTCGGCTTTATTTGTTGACTCTCAAGCCTTCGAATGGTCCAGAAAGATGATAGCCAATTTCTGTTACAAGCCAGCCGAGCCGTCTACTGCTTTGTTTCATAACAGCCGGTCGTGAAAAGGGTTTGATAATTGAAGTAGGGGAAACGCACCGATATTGGCTGTGTTCCTATTTTGATACGTTTCTTAGGGTTTGAAGATCCTAAGGTGCTTTAAAATAGTTGATCCCAGTGAAGGGGAGCTCAGCATACATTTTGAGGTTGTTATTTAGGTTGAACGTTCTATTGAGGGGATGGTCAAAATTGACACACTCACCCTGCACGCAAAATTTACTCTCTGTCTTCTTTGTGTTCCACCCACAAGCTCTTGCATCACGGCTCATTTAAGTATTATTTTTTCTCAGTTATGCTTCCTGACACGTGAGAAGTCCGTTTAGTAAAATTGTCTTTATGCATGTTGATTTTAGTAATTATTCACCCGAATAAAGGGTGATACGGTCAAAATTTGGTCAAGGGAAAACGCGTGTAAATCGGTGAAATCGTTTATTTAAAAAAATCAAATTAAATTTCTTTTTCAAGTTCAATTAGTATAAAATTCAGGAAAAATATTCAATCAGGCTTCCGCTTTTCCAAATCCGAATTGCCGGGCCTTACGCTTGACCCCTGCCATCAGATTTTGTACAGCCACCTTGTCCACCTTCTTCGCCGCAGAAAGCCAGTTTGCCTTGAACTGCTGCTCGTCCTTAGCAGTTTTTTTGGTCTTCTTTAGGTTCCGCTTGACAATAGCCCAGTATTTCTCAATTGGGCGGAGCTCTGGCGTGTTGGGAGGGTTCTTGTCCTTGGGAACCACCTGCACGTTGTTGGCGGCGTACCACTCCATGGCCTTTTTACCGTAATGGCAAGATGCCAAATCCGGCCAAAACAGTACGGAACAACCGTGTTTCTTCAGGAAAGGCAGCAGACGTTTATTCAAACACTCTTTCACGTAAATTTCTTGGTTGACAGTCCCGGAAGCTATGAAAATGCTGCTTTTCAAGCCACAGGTACAGATGGCTTGCCAAACCAGATATTTCTTTGCGAACTTCGACAGTTTCGTGTGCTTGAAAATATCTGCTACCTTTCCCCTTCCTTTTGCCGTATAAAACTCCTGTCCCGGAAGCTGCTTGTAGTCGGCTTTGACGTAGGTTTCGTCGTCCATTACCACGCAGTCAAACTTCGTCAGCATCGTCGTGTACAGCCTCCGGGATCGCGCTTTGGCCGTCGTATTTTGTTTATCATCGCGATTTGGAGTCACTACCTTCTTGTAAGTCGATAGTCCGGCTCGTTTTTTGGCTCGATGCACGGTTGTAGACGATACACCCAGCTTATTTGCGGCATCTCGGAGAGATAGGTTAGGGTTTCGCTTGAAACTACCGGCAACTCTCTTTGTCGTCTCAGCGGCTTCCGGTTTTCGATTTCCCCCCGATCCAGACTTCCTGGCTGTCGACAAACGTTCCCCAAACACTTTAATTACATTTTTAACGGTTGATTTGGCAACTTTTAGCGATTTTGCCAACTTTGCGTGCGAGTAGCTCGGATTTTCGCGATGCGCGAGCAAAATTTTGATACGCTGCTCTTCTTGCTTGGACGGCATTTTGACAACTGAAGAGTGAATTCCAAAATCAAAATAGGGAGCAACATTCTACACACACACACCTTCAAAAATGAGGGGTGTTCAGGTTTTTTAAATGCAAAATTGAAAGAAATACGTCAAGTTGATATTGACCAAATTTTGACCGTATCGCCCTTTATAAGTCAACATGCATCGCATTGACGTAACCCAGCCTAAAGCACCTCCAACCATCACCATACTCCACTCCTCTGCAATGTTGTTTACTCCCGGTCTGGCGATTATTTTTATTCACTTAGTACACAGTATGAGCACCCCATATTGGAAGATGTTTGATAAAGTGAACAATTGTATAACATTACATCGCTGGTGCTTCATGCCGAGCACGTAACCCCACTCGGAACGAATGACTATCAGTAGCGTATCACTTTCACTTTCAAATGCTCGTGTGCTCGCGGTGCTATTCTAGACTGGCTCGAAATGGACTATGTTTCGGAAGTATCCCGCGATGGGTAATGCTCTAATGCTCTAATCACCACGGTGCATTGGTTCTTAAAGTATTGAGGTTTTCCTTTCGATGCGAACTGCGTAAACGATTAACTTGTCACATACCAAAAATAAACATAATTGGTTAAAACATATTTTGTCATTCGAGGTAGTCGGATGAGATTATTGACCTTGAGATTCCTGTAATAAAATTATTAGGAAATGTACTATTAGATCACTGATTTACAAATCAATCCGCTAGCATGATTTCGAATTTAATCACTACTGGCTTAGATCAACTATGTAATGGTTTTGTCTTTCAGTGAATTATTTTCGTTCCAACAAAACATCTATCGGTAAACATTGACAACAAAAAACTTTGCTGTTTCCGCCCGGGATCGAACCGGGGGCCTTCCGCGTGTTAGGCGGATGTGATAACCACTACACCACGGAAACATTGATGTCCCTATCCATTACTTTTTCCCACATAAAAAAACTGTTTTGAGTTATGAAAGTGATTGAAGACATTCGGCAATCGAAAAGAGACCAGAGCGATTGAAGACACTGAAAGCATCAATTGTTTCCATACAAGAGGAATCAATGAATGACTATTTTTAAAGGTGTGCGGTTCCGATACGGAACAATAAAACACGAAATTATAGAATCGCTGAACTTAAACAAACGTTACTTATGGCTTTGACGCTTGTGAATGGCTCAAAAAATCAATTTGTTGGTTCGTTGGTTGATCTCAAAGTCAATCTATGCATACTCCAAAGTAACCTAGACTAATTGAAATTTAATATATGCTATCCGGCTTGTGTCCATCGGCGATTGCGAATTCGTTAAATAAGCCCTATAAGACAGTAGTAGATTTCAATGGCTTTAGATAAGACTGTCCCGATAAGATTAGATCAGATTTGAAATTATCTTAGTGTGCAAAGTTCAACGTGGACAGGCTTTATTAAATGCAATCTTCGTAAGATTTTATTGTTATCATTGCTTTGAACACGTCATTATAAACCATATTTGCTTCATTCAAGTCAAAAAGTTGACTGCCCACTGTAGTTGAACGCAAACGTGACGTAGGACTACGTAGCAATGTCAAATTTATGTTAAAATCCTTTTGACGTAGACTTCGTCTTACGGCAAGGGTAGGGTGTTAATTGAACATCTAAAAATAAGCGACCGTCACGAAATATCTTTACAAATTAAACACTTGTATCTTGATAAACGCTCAATAGATTTTCAAGAAATATACATCAATCGGTTAGAAATTTTCCCGCATATTAATTCAATTATCAATTGTTATCCTTCAAGAATATTAAACTATGGAAAATAGAGAAAATAAGAGGTGATGTCTTATAATTTTGTTTTGCAGGGTAATTTTAATAAATGCACAATGCTTGCCTATCACAGATTTAAAATGTGAGCAAGGGAGGTTTCATATGCAGCACTGAACAATATAAAAGGGGTTCACATTCGCAATATTACTCATTGTCGCAGTACTGGAGCTGGGCAGATCATCGAGCCATCAAGGATCAGCGACTGGCGATGGCTTGAACTCTGAAGACAACCCCGATGGCATGAAACCTGTAGTGCGGAGCGGCAAAGCGCCAATGTGGATTTGGCAGCTGGTGGTGGCACGTACCATAGAAGGTGCACTGGCGACTAAACCAGTGGTCAGGTAGCTGATTGCTCTGCAGGCTGTTGCTAGCAAGCCCTTGGCTAGGCAACCGTTGCTAGGCAGTCATTAAATATGCAGTGTTGTGCTAGGCAGTCGGTTGCCCAAGCCGGTGATGATTTGTTGCCAGCCGGTGGGCACCACCACGAGGAGCTCAATAAGGTGCCTTTGTGTGATGTTCTTGGTAGCCATCTTTATTTAAAGCGCTACGTGCATGGCATAAATAACCTGCTTCTTGAAAAGACATAGGAGGATTCAATTCTAATGCGGACTATTTCAAATCCGTCCTTTTCTGGACGACCAATGCAATTTTGAGAGAGTTTGTTTAATTTGTATTTATCTAACAACTTACCAATTGGCAGACAGTGGTGGCTAAAACAATTTTAATCTTCGTTGCATACCTTGAGCATTGTGCACAATTTACAAATGGCTGCCGTCACGAAAAATTGAAACACCGGTCGTTAATAATTCGATCGTTTCTTGATTGGTTTTATTTTGAGCTGAGATTTTTGTGCTAATCTACATGTTTTTGCGAGTTTCATTCTATTTACTCAAGTATTTAAAATGTTAAATAAAAGATACATTATTTTCGTGTGTATGTTCATCAATCGGCGTTGAAATTTTTTAAAGAATGTTGCGTTCCGGCAAGTATAAAGAAATTTCCTATCAAAGACCACATTTTGACCCTAGAACATGATTTTCTGAAGTAACATTCTTTGCACATTCCAATTAGTACTGTTATGAATAGTTATTCTGTTGTGTTAACGATTCGCATTGAATTAGAGTTTTACTTTTTGGGAAAAAATTGTTTTGAGAAACTGAAAGTGAGAATAAGTACGATGACTAATCGATTAGATGCCAACTGATTATTTTCTCAAGTGTTTCTTTTATATACATACAAGTATATTGAATATGAATAAAAGATTTTTCCTCTACTCATTTCAAAGATTAATTTATGATTGATTGACTTTATTATCGAGACATTCAGCCATTCCAAAGATTAATGATATTTCCCAAAGTTCATTCTCTTTCATTTGTGAGATCTAAAAGTCAATGTTTGAATGACCTGCCTATAGAAGCATAATTGCCTCATATGAATTTCTGTTTGCCGTATCATCATTTAAACACAACGGCCATTTTCAGGGCCACCAAATGCTTTCTAAAGAGTGTAAACTAGAATTTTCTAACATATTTACTATGTAATGTTGGTTTAACGATCTATTAGGACCACACTCACGCTTTTTTTTTATCAGACTACGCCTTACGGCAAGGGTAGGGGTCAAATGAAAATTTGAAAATAACTGAAACATTTTGCACGCAAATAGCTTTATGATTTCCCGATAGATTTTCGAGATCTTTGCTTTAATCAATTGGAGATTTTCGTGACTGATAGCTTTCAAAAATATCATTGATGATTTACTTTGAATTCCCAAACAGACGCTCAACAATCTATAACGCAATAAGGATAATAGTCTCCAGCTACACAAAATCACTACAGCCAGCACAACCGTTGCCCTTTCATCATATCATCAATCAAACCAAATGTCCCTTTCGACGACTGCCAAATAATTTCTTAGAAGCAAATCATAGAATTTTCTAACATACTTACTCACTTACATTACATGCTAACTGAACGTCCCATTAGGACAGTACCTACGTTGCAATATTTCGCTATGAAACTAACGAAACTAATCAAATGGTTTAACGTAGTCTATGTCAACCGGTCGTGTGTTACACACAACCCCACTGATTTTTTTGGTATCTCCTGTACCGATTGCTCGCTAGTGGTCGGCCGTTGGGATCCGATGGAGCGGTGTCGTCATGCCGCAGCCGATGCTTTTGGATCGAGAACGGCATATAAAGGCAAGAAATCAAAGTATGACGCCATTTTGCAACCCAACATGGTGGCTTCTTTTTCATTGAGCGCAACATCTTTTTACTGACAGTAACTTTCCATATGGCCAGGATCTCGAGATATTCCATGTTGGAACCTATTAATACAAACATTTTGCATGCCAGCTTGTACCACCTACTCAGCCAATCCTGAAATAATTAGACGACCACGAGGTAACCCTTGCTTTTCCTAATAAATTTTCCCAACGCACCATGCATCTACAAGGTGAACATAATAAAATGATTACACGTTGAAATAATATTAATTTCATCAGCTACGTGCGCCTCCATCCTGATGGGTGAAGCTGCTGTAGCTGGATGTTACCAGCCACTTTGAGGCAGTGATGCCACTTTGAAAAGTGTGAAATCTTTCGACACTTGAAATTTAAACAACTTTCTTATTTTAAACTCAAATTAAACCGCGGTTTGTTTGAAATGCTTCATAACAGAGTGCAGCGTATTTTTAATGTTCTTCCGATTGTTAAACTCAACCATAAAGTAGCTTTTTTAATCCTGGTGAGAGCGAGCTCTTTAGTGGAATATCTGTAACGAGAAAATGACAAAAAAAGATTAGTAATTTCCTTTTAATTCCAACAACCTTTATTGCTTATCCAGACAGATACACGTATTTCGTCTACAATGTGCTTCTCAATGAGTTCTTTAGTTTTGTGTGCTAATCGTGTACTAAAGTCGAGTATTAGTACACGACACTGAAGAAGTCTGCACATTGTAGACGAAATACGTGTATCTGTCAAGGTAGTTGGAATTAAATGGATATTACTCATCTTTCATCTCATTTTCTACACAGAAAAGAATAATGAATTTTAAAAGGCGCCTAAAATGTCCCCTCGTTTAATTCCAAGACAAAGGAGGCTTAATCAACGGAATTGTTTGCAATCTTTCATGCGCCATACAACAATGTTTGCAACCTTTCATACAATAGGCTAGATTCAGGCGTTATCTGGCTAACATTTACATGAAACATCCCATTATTTTCTGCCAAATCTAGCATTCCCTTTATGTGCGTAACGCAAAAATTAAATGTTTTATTTTTATCTGTGTGGTTACACACTCTAAGAAAATATTGTGTAAATTTAAATCTTCTTGGATGCTCATAAAAGGAGCGGCCCGTAAGACATAAATTTGCATCTGTTTTTAAAGTTACAAGACCATAAGAACTCAAAATGATAGTTTACATGACATGACGTAAACATAAGTTGAGAAACACAAAATTATATTTTCCAAATGTTGTCACTAATAATGCAAAAACGATGCCTGTTTTGATCTCAAGGATCTAGTTCTAGTTACCATCAGAAAAATTACCCTACTTTAATGAATTACTACAGGGGTGAAAATTAGCACAATCTTACCGTGTAAGATTAATTTTGTTCCTCCATCTTGAGAAAATGTTAATTAAACTAGTCGTTGGCCATCGTCAAAACATATTTTAAGGATGCAAGAAGTTGTCATTATGCTCAGATTGACGAATATTATAACCAAATTAACTCCGTGAGTTACGCTGCGTTTTTAATTTGTAAGTCTGCTACTTGAATTTGCCAGCATTTCAACATTTTAATTCACATTTAAAGTCTACCATGGAAAAGAACAAACTTTACCTTGTCGTGAAGTGTTAAACCGACTGCGTTCAAAATAGATCTGATGTAGTTATAAAAACCAAAGATCACGATCATGTCAATTTCAGGCTTTCAAGTCTCAGTATTAAGTCTAGTGGCTATTTTTCAACGCATTATGGACTTAGATTTGGGGTTATTAAATATATCCTACAAGCTGTTCTATATGTAGCATCCGGAACGTGATTTTGAGTGTGACTTAATTTATTATTTTGGGATTCAAGGTTGGATTTAACAATACACCAAATAGAGCATACAATTCAGTCATATTTGTATTTCAGTCTTTAAGTATTTACGTGCAACATTACATCACTCGTAATATTCATTATTTTTAAGAGTGCAGGTATTCCACTAAAAAGCTCTCACACTCCAGGATTCATCAAGATTTAATATAAATTTACGCGATATTCCATCTAATTTTAAGCGAAATATCACCTCTTTTAAGTCTGCTGTTCGCAAGATTCCGTTGTTTACTCTTTCCTTGGCTTGTAATTGAAAAATCGCTTCTGTTGAAATTCATCATTCATATAAGCCATAAGCCCAGCATAACTTATTTTCATCATCTAATAATACACAGAACAAACAAATCGTAAATTTGAGCGAATGGCCATGTACATAAATGGAACACTGAACATCGTTGAACTGTAAATAGTTTTTCGGAAATGTACATCATTTGTCACCGAAGTTCAGCTTGGTCAAATTATTTATACATGATCCTATGTGAAACTACTTTGACGAGTAGAAACGGCGAGTTTCATTTGAAACAAATCGGACGCCATATTAGATCATTGCTTTATTGTACGCGGCCGGGGAGGTTCTTTATCAGTACTAGAAAAAGTGGTTAGAAGATTTGCAAACAAAGCTACGCTAATCAGAAGCTCAATCAAGTTACCCATGCAAATCGGCATCACCATTCGCTAAAGGATAGAATAACCGAAACTTACTGATGAAAAGCTTTGTTTGCAAATGCTTTAATGACTTTTCCTGAACTGATCCAAAACCTCCCTTTATTTCTATTTATTCGTTGGTTTGAATGAACTTTACATGTTCAACTGTTCTGCAAAAGTTTACATAGCATAACACGACGGTATAAAATTCAGTTACGACCTGTAAAGTTACTTCGACATCAATGTGAGTCATGTAATATTTGTTTCTCACATAATTTTACATCATTTACCGCGTTCCCTTAATGTGCATTATTGTTGGCAAAATTTGACATGTTTATTTTGATCTGTGTAGTTGTTGAAAATATTCCAGAATGAACCAGAATCCATTAGAAGTCTCGGGATAGTAAAATCTCAGATGTTATTACACTCTAAACATTAATGAATATTACGAGTGGTGTAATCATTTTTGCACGTAAATACTTTGAGACTCAAAGATAAATATAACTCAATTGTATGTTCTTATTCTTATTCTTATTAAACTCTTATTTGATGCCCAAAAACATAAATACTGACACACTCAAAGTTACGTTTCGAATGAAAAATTTAAAATAGCGTCTAGAATATATTTGATAACCTCAAATCTACGTCCACAAAGCGTTAAGAAATAGCCACTAAAGACTGAATCCCGTGATTTGAGTGCCTTAAATGTACTTGAACGTCTTTGGTGTTGTTAACAACATCAGAACAATTTTAACGCAGTCAGTTACACGCGCTACGACCAGATACAAGATCAAATTCACTGTCTTTCCTAACAGATTTCAAACCGATTGCTGTATGTTGCATAATATGCATAACTGATTGAATTTCATTGCTCGTAAAATGATTTCTCGAAAATTAAAGGTGAAGTCTTGAAATCAGTTAAATTTGGAGTGTAAATGATTTCAAATTCTTCTTTTTCAGTGAAACACGGTTGCGCATCGTTACATACTATTTTACGATTACGTAAAATTCATTATTTTTAAGAGTGTTAATAAGGCATCGAACCTCTGCACCAAAGTGGAATTAGCACGAACCCTTTTTTAAAAGGGCTATAAATAGACAATTTTTGCAATCAACAACTTATTCCATTTATTTTTATCAATGAAAGAAATCAAAGATCTATTTTATTTCTAACCTAAAAAATCTGATTTGTATATTTCAACATATTTTAAATTTACAGCTCATATATAGACAGCACGAGTAAATTTACAGCTAACGTTTTTCAATGCTGTAAATTTAATATCATACGTTAATTTCTATCGAATATAATAGAGGTAAATGTGTAACATTCAAGCACTCATAATTTTACAGGTTTTGTTCGAACTGTGATATTTCTCGGAAACTTTTTCAAACAGACGTATGTCATTTTGTAAACAAAGAGGAGAAGTAAGATTCAAAAGTAAATTTCTCGAAATTCTCAGTACCCTCACATAAAGTAGCATCACAATCATGTAAAGCAATGTTATTCCTTGTATTGGTGGCCCAAGTTTGCATGAAAGTGCTAAGGGTTTCGAGAAATTTACGTTTGAATCTTACTTCCCCTCTTTGTTTACAAAATGACATACGTCTGTTTGAAAAAGTACCCGAGATTTCTCGATTAGAAGATTTCTTAGAATAATCACAAGAGGAAGTACACAGAAACAAAGATTTTATTTATAATTTACTTGAAGAATTTCTTTGCAAAAATCGAACATATCGCCTAATTTGTTTGAATTGTGTAGTAACTGAGCATAATGATAATTGATTCATCAGCACATGTTACTTTGGTTCATTTGACGTTCTACTCTTCCACAAAAGCTCGGTATCGGTAATTTTCCTTTCAATCGCCATTCCTCCCAACAGACCCCGTCTATCATATTTCACGAGAATTAAAGTGAAAACAACAGCTAGGAACAAGCCAGCACGCGAATATTCTCAAGGTCATTCACTTTGTTGACAATCCACAACGCCCATCGCCTGTATCTTCTCGTTTTCGACATCAAACGAGGGTAAACTGTTCCTACGGTTGTGTTCTGTATGGGTTCCGCTCGTGGATCGTCGGGTCCGTGTGTTGACTTGGGGTTGGGCACTGTCCAACAAGCATCATCTCATCGCGTGGTTTCGTGTGTGACAAGATATAGGAACAGCAGAGTGGGTCGAGTTCAACATTACGAATCACAACCTCGAGCTGATTCCCAATGTTGTTTCGTTTTTTGTTGGGATCCCCAGTAAATGTGCCTATTTGGAAGAAGTTCGGTTACCTTCAGGTCAATTTTGACCAGAACAGTACTATTTCACATTCATTCTCTTTCAGCCCCACCCTATGCAACACGGTCTAGCGGTCGTGCCGTACTATTTTATTGTTATATAAATTTAAACACATCCACCAAGAGCAATATTTACTGAATTTGGCTGCGCTTACATGCCTGTGATGTGTGCATTCGGTCGATTGTAATGGACAGAAGTGTTTAGCTTATTGAATGTAATCATACACGAGCTGCATTTCAATTGTGCTTGTCTCCCTTAGTCCCCGGGTATGTAGACAGGAATGTTGGCTGCCTGGTTTCCTCACCCTTGAGAATGGGCAAATATTGGACCTGGTTCATTATCACCGGCAATGTGCGGTAATAGGAAAACACCAGAAATTCTCAACTAGATGTGAACTGTGTACTTATTGCACTTCAGCAAGGGTCGTCTGTGTCAACAGTTTTGCGTGTGCAAAAATGGCAATGATAGCAGTACATCAGCATACATCATTACAGAAAAAAATATGACAGAATTGTTTCCAACTGATAAGTGAAAAGAGTCGTTAAACATCCCATCACTCTTGATTGTTTACGTTGTGATTATCAATCAACAAACAAATTCTGCCTGGCCTCCGGCTATGTGCGAAAATATGTCCATGCAAATTATCAATCAGCTGTCACACCCCTTTGCGGACACAAAAAAAAAAATGAAAATAAACGTGCCACTCTTGAAGTGTTTTCGCACTAATTGACTATGTTTTTTTTTGTTTTTGATTGTTGACCAACTCAGTGGCTTACGGTTTCGTTCATCGTGAAATGGTATTGTAGTTCAGTTTTTGACGTAGAACTACGTCGTTTTTTCTATACTGGATAAACACAATCGAAATGCGACCGTCACGAAAAGTGGTCAGGTTTTGAGCGTTAATATCTCAGTCGTTTCTCCAAAAAATTTCAGAATATTTGCACGAAAAGATCGGAAAACTTTTGAATTTTTCACTGGAAACTACCTTTGGGAATTTTTTTTTGGATAAGAATATCAAAATTTTCATTTATTAGAGGCACCCCTAAATCATGTCCGATTTATTTCAAAATTTGCATAAGGTCATGTCAATTTTTGAAATGCGATGGAAATGTTTGTCCCAAACATTCTATTGGCACCCTTATGAACATAAACGGAGCGTCACAAACCATACAAGTTTAAATGTTGAAACGCGTAAAGTTCTGAGACATTTCACGCCTTGTCTAGAATATTGTATGCGAAAACTAGTCTTTCCAAGATAATATTTCTCGCAAGTTGCTGCTTTGAATGAAATGATATACAAACTTACAGGCAGAAATATTTACATCACAATACAATTTCAAATTTTATTTTTCTGTGTATATATCCAGCGATAATCGGCAAATTCGAGTTGATATTGCCCTTTGCACCGAAAATTTTACTGTACTTTCAGCGCCATCCTTCGCACCACTTCGGTGGTTTGTTTAATCTGGTTCGCATTATCGGCCTACTATTCTTGGGTTCATAAAGAAATGTACGCCGTAGACCCCAACTAGATTTAACAAACCACCGAAGTGGCGCGAGGGATGGCGCTGAAAGTACAGTAAAATTTTCGGCGCAAAGGGCAATATCATGATGATCGATTTGTTTTGAAAGAGTTTTGACATTGTTCATAAATTAATGGTTTCATAGGGTAAGGGCATGTAATGTTAGCCTAGTTAATTTTTGGCCGTTCTTAGTGTGGATTGTCTTCAACGCTTGTACAGGGTGCGGCAGAAAATAATGCGAAAATGTTCAAACTGGAGTATTGGGTTAATTCGTGTAGCTAGTGACCAATTTCTGTCGAAAGTGTATTTGTTTACGTTCACTTTCAAGTGCTGCATCCAAACATTCTATTTGTTTTATTGCAAATTCGTCAAAATGTTCGCGAAAGAAGTGATCACCAGTTTGTTGCTCGCCCAGAAGAAGCCGAAAGAGATTGCCAAGGTGGTAGGGTGCCATTTGGCAACAGTTTACCGCATAAAAAAGTCCCTGCAGGATGGTCCTAAGCAGCGGAAGCCAGCGGAAGCAGCGGTGTGCACGCACGCCGAACCTGATCCCCGTGCAAAAATTGCTCGCAACCCGGTGCGTTCCATAAGAAAACTTGCAAAGGAAGCCAATATTTCGGAGAAATCCATGCGGAGAATCATCATAGAATAGAGCATGCATCTTCCAGAGCGAGAGTGAAACGCCACTTGATTACGGACCGGGTCAAGGAACTACGAGTGACTCGTTCCAAGAAATTGCTTTCCTTGTTGAAGAAGGAAAAAATGATAATCCTGTTCTCCCACGAAAAGCTTTTCAGCATCGATGCTGTGGCCAACAGCCGCACGGACCGGTTCATTTCACCGCAGAAAATGGAGAACGTTCCGGAAGAGTGATATTCAAATTTCAAACCAAACATCCGGCTGGTGTCATGATGTTTGGCTTGGTGGCGTCCAACGGTTTGAAAATGCCGCCTGTTTTCATTGATGCTGGAGTTAAAATCAATACCGAAGTGTATATCGGTATTTTAAAGGACCAAGTGCTTCCCTGGGTGAAGGCCAACAATGGTTGAACGATAACATGAACTTTTGGCCGAAGGATTTGTGGCCCCCTAGCAGTCCAGATCTTAATCCGTTGGATTATTCGATTTGGGCATATGTTGAAGCACGAGCCTGCAAAACATCACACCCTAGTGTGAAAACCCTGAAGTCAACCATAACACGCACATGGCAGTCAAAGTCGGAGGACTACGTCCAAAAGGCATGCCCTGGCTTCCGGCGTCGGCTCGAGGATGTTATTAATAAAAATGGAGGACACATTGAATAAATTAGTTTAAAAGGACTTTATAAAGATAACTGCAATCGAAAATGTTGATATTATTGATGGAATTAGTTGAAAACGGGATTTGAAAGACATAGAACAAATTTTCGCATTATTTTCTGCCGCACCCTGTACGGTCATGCTGAAACTTAAAATTTTGGTTCGGTGGGCCTTTTGAGAGTCTGGCGGAAGAATACGAACTTGAAGCCGTACTAGGAGATTCATTGATTTTGTTTCTGTTGCTGTTCATTGTTGTTCGTTGATTGTTTTGGCGTTGCTGCTGGTTCCGTGGCGATCAATTGGTTCGTCGGTGGTGTTGGTGCTGGTATTCACAAGGTACGTTGGACTCAATTTCTTGATTTTCTTGGGATTAGAATTTGATATTGCGAGTTTCTATTGAATTTTGTTTTTTTTTTGTCTCTAGTGATAAAATAGTAAGAAAACCATGGGGCTTATGGGTACAATTGACCAATATATGCAAGAAACAACTTTTTTTCCAATTACGTTGAAAAAATGGAGTAGAATTGTTCGTGCAACGATAAGAGACTTAGCAAAAAGATATTTATTTGAGCCAATAAGGGGTTACTGTGTTTCATGAGCTGAAGCGCAGGTTTAAAAGCTGCTGCATATGGCGACATTAAAAAGAAATTTAACGAAAGGTACCATAAAGTTGAGTCCGATATCGTTATGAGATTTAAATTTCGATGCTGGGTTCACATTTTAAAAGGAAGACTGGGGCTAAAGAGATTTTTTCCCAGGTGTTAAATTATTGGCAGAAACTGATTTTAATGTATTTCAAGATCCCTCGCCAAGAGATTACTAACTTACGGAGTTTGCGATGAAGTTTACAACAGAGGCTTTTGCATAATGAGAAAGTAACCCTTAAAGTGGCTGAGCGTATTTTGCAGACAATCGAGGTGGCAGCAAATAGTTCCCAGGTAAGCAATAGAAAAACTATGTGGTAGAAAGGTAGAGAGAAAAACCGGCATGAAAGAGTATACGATGATAGGCGCTTTCAGCAATCTCATAAGAGTTATAGGTCCAGGCCTAGATCCCAAACGATCCCAAAGAACGTTATGCCATTTGCCATTATTGTAGCCTTAGAGGACACATACAAAAAATTGCTACCAGGTTATTAATAAACAAAAATATTCAGTAGGGAATCCGGTTAAATTCCTAAGTGAGGCTGCTAGCAACGAAGATCCCTACGAATATTTTAAGCGGCTAAATTTGCAGTACGATAGTGATTCAGATTGCCATCAGAGTACATCTTCTCATGACTCACAGCGGGCTCTCACAGCTCATTAGGAAGAGTGAAAGAAAGCGAAATGTTTCGTTCCTAGTGGAAGAGAAGGAACCGTTCAGACGTGGCAAAAAAAGACGATTTACTGAATTGAACTATCATATACATTGAAGTTCAATTTTGATATTGTTGCATTTATATTTTTGATCTTCATATTTACTGAAATGGAAGATTCCTCCCAACGCTTCCAATACGCAACTTATAATAAAAATAAATAAACCTATAGCTTCCGTTTTGAAACCTAGTAGTAGTAACATAGTTATTGTGAACAGTGTTACAATTTCTTGGTCAAGTCAAGTGAAACACCTTGGTCTGGTACTTGATCAAAAATTAAATTTTAATGATCACATTGAAGGCATTCAAGAAAAAATTTAATATATCTATGTAAAATGTTTATATCCTCATAGAAACAGAAAATCCAAACATTGTCTGAAGAACAAATCACTAATATTTAAACAAATTTTTGAACCGGCCATGCTTTATGCTGTTCCAATCTGGTCTAGCTGTTGTGCTACCAGGAAAAAATACTTCAAAGGATTCAGAGCAAAGTTCTGAAGATGATTTTCAAGCTGCCTTCTTGATACAGTACTAACGAAGTACATAGAATCTCGAATGTTGAGAGTTTAGAACAAATGTCCAACAAAATAATTAATAATTTCAGACAAAAGTCGTTGCAATCTTCTTTTGCAATGATTAATTCCCTTTATGCTAAGTTATTTAAGTTTGTTTTTAGTTTTAAGATTATTATTATTATACTGACACGCAGGAATAAAAACCTGTTTAAAATACTGAACTGCTGAGGCATGAGCAATGTAAACAAAATTAGGTACATATTTTAACAATTAAGGTTGATACGTTACAATAGTAGTTGGAGCACCTAGATTAACATGAAATGTAAATATTGAAAAATTTGGAACAAATAAAGAGTTAAAAAAAAACAAAAAGAAAAATGCATTTATATTCTAAAAATAACTCAAATCTCACTGCCGTAAGGTTAAATCGGTCGAAATCAGCTTTTCAGCATTATTAAAAATTGGGCGGCCAAATTTAGTATCCTAATGATTTTTTTTGCAAGATTTCATGGCGACTAATAACACAGTTTTTGAAATTACAGTCAGATTAAAGCCCCAGGACACAGATCATACACAGAAAAAAAATCTGAATTTTCATTGTGATGTGAGCATTAATTGATTCCTATGAAATTGTATTTCTTTCCACATGAAGAAGCATATGTGCAAGAAATAATCCTTGAAAAGGCAGGCTTTCACATTATATATTTTAAACTATGTTAGTAAAGCCGCAGAACTTCATGTTTAAGAATGTTAACTAGTATGGTAGCGCGTAAAATCTCCCCTCATGTTTAAGAATGTTAACTAGTATGGTAGCGCGTAACATCTCACTTCATATTTAAGAATGTTAACTAGTATACTAGCGCGTAAAATCTCCCCTCGTTTAATTCCAATCCAAAGGAGGCGTAAACAACGAAATTGTTTGCAATCTTTCATGCACCATACAACAATGTTGGCAATCTTTCATACAACAGGCTGGATAAAGGCGTTATCTGGCTTAACTTTACATGAAATATCCCATTATTTTCTGCCAAATCTAACATTCCCCTTATGTTCATTAGATAACGCAGAAAATTCAATGTTTCTTTTTATCGGTGCACTCCGTTTATTTGCATGATATAGAACAGAAAATTATATAAAAAGGGGAATATATACAGAGTTTGAAAGACACATTTAGTTTTCTGCCTTATCAAACGCACATAAAGGGAATGCTAGATTTGGCATTCATACAGAATACAACATTGTTTGTAATCTTCCATAAAACAGATCTGGTTCCAGCGATATCTACACAGATAGGAAGAAACATTGAATTTTCTGCGTTATCTAATGCACATAAAGGGAGAGCTAGATTTCTCAGAAATTATTGGGATATTTCATGTAAAGTTAAGCCAGATAACGCCTGAATCTTGCCTGTTGTATGAAAGATTGCAAACATTGTTGTATGGTGCATGAAAGATTGCAAACGATTTCGTTGTTTACGCCTTCTTTGGCTTAGAATTAAACGAGGGGAAATTGTACGCGCCTGTTAAAATTCATAATTTGTTTCTGTGTACACAGATAAAAAGAAACATTGAACTATCTGCGTTATCTAATGCACATAAAGGGAATGCAATATTTGGCAGAAAATAATGGGATATTTCATGTAAATTAAGTCAGATAACGCCTGAATCTAGCCCTTTCTATGAAAGATTGCATACATTGTTGTATGGCGAATGAAAGATTGCAAACAATTTCGTGGTTTACGCCTCCTTTTGCTTGGAATTAAACGAGGGGAAATTTTACACGCTTGTTAAAATTAATTATTTTTTTCTGTGTAGTCCAAGGTATTTTTGCTCAACATTGCTAGGATCTATTCTTCTGGGACGATGATGACGGCCCTGGTTCTGTTTGTTCCATGTAAGGATTCAAAATCACTGAATAATAAAAAAAAATCATCACAAGAGAGATATTCTGATTTCGTCAAATGAAATTCATGCTTACCGATTGGAAATCAAAACAACCGTGACAGCTTATTTTTGACCCGCACTTAGAGCCGACTTCATTCCTTGAAGCAAAGCAAATTCAATTGACAAAGAAGTGACAGCAGTAACCATAAAAAACCGGGAAAGGAAACATCATCATCACTCTGGGATAAAATCATTTTCACTTCTCATCAATATTTTATGAAAATCAAAGCATGCTATATATGAGTGGGCCAGTGCACAACCTGTCTCCAAAGTCTACTGTGAAGAGATCGGTTTTGTTAACGATTCCACGTTCTCTTACATATATACATGGTTGATTATTCGAAATGAGTGGTCCTTTGCCACTACCAGTCAGTCAACGATTCAATGAAGTGCTCATAACTCTGGTGGTGTTGGACTATGAGGCACTGCAGAGGTCTGCAAGTAGTAGACGAAATACGAATATCTGAATAAACATTAGAAGAATTGAATATGTTAAATGACTATGAGAGTTTATTTAATCAAAAAAATTCATAACAATGAGAGATTATGTCTTTTTGGACAATCTATGTCTTTTTTTTGGTTCTACTGCACTAGTTTCTGATTGGTTTTGATTGAGTTTGGTGAGGACATAGTGATTCAAATAAGGTTGCTCACTTTAATTGCATTCAATCGCCGATTAGAGATACTCGGCTTCGATGTGATATATAACCAAGGAATGTGCACTACATGTAGTCAAATACTAATACCTTCTTTCGTTTCTGATCCCAAGGAATACGGAGACAATAAAAAAGAGAGCTGTCTTTAAGATCATACATATCTCGCGTTACTCTTATGTAACGCGAGATATTTATGTTCTTAGTATAATTGGCTTGGTCAACTTTCTTCATCAAACTGAATTAACCGGTTACAAAAAGTTCATGAGTTCATTGAAAAACATACAAACTAAAAAGCTGCAGGCAGTGCCACAATTTAATTTGTTTAACCGTGGTAAACCAACGCAAGAGTCGGTCATCAGAGTTAGTTCTTTTCCCGTCGAAGCACGAAAGATAGGAAATTCTGTGCACTAAACTAGAAGTATATCCAGCTGAGGAAGATCACACTTATATATGACTCCAATATAACATATTCTTTTACAACGTCTTTGTCGATTCAAAAACCACGTTTCTACCATAACCGCGTCTTAACTGTTGGTTTGTTAATCGGTACAAATCGACTGCTAGGCGTAGTTCAGAAACTATTTGTTTTCCCACTGTAGTAAACCTTGTGAGTGACCTCAATAGCACCCGTACTGTTGGTTTATACCGGTTTGAATCGGCTCACTAGCATTTTTTTTCTCGTTTCCCCAAAGATGTAAACCACCATCACATTTTTTAGTGGTCTCAACAGCATCTTTACTGTATGTTGAAATCGGTTTTAACGACTACCAAGCGTTGTTCAAAAATGTTTGTTTTTATCAGTGAAGTACACAGCAAAAAAATATGAAAATTACACGTGATGTGAACCGATTCAATTTGAAAAATACATCAATGTTTAGTCTTACATTACTTAGAATTTCAGTTAGAGATCATGTACATGAGTGAAACGTTGAAAAACATCGAAAAAAGCATTCATATTAAATTAAATGTGTACTACACCGTATCTTTACATCACGCTGTGAAAATAAAGCGTGCCTCTCTCCTTTTTCAACGCATTAAAATGAGAGTTTACATGAACGTGTAAAATTATATGTTCGTTCACGGAAACCAATAAACTATGGCGCCCGATTCTTTGATTGCTTGCTCCTGCTGTCATTCATTATCTACGAATGTTTATCAACAAAGAGAGGAGAGCAGTGTAAATTTGTTGTTGTCACTAGAGAAAAGAAATCTTCGGAAGGAAATTTTATAACATAATAGTGATTAAATTTAATGATTTCTGTACGAGTCTTCTGTGATTATTGAAGGCAATGTATGCTCGTGATTTAAAATGTGGATGTATTTTCACATTTAAATCGATAAACTTTGTTTCAGGCAGAGCTTACATAAATTTAATAACATTTAAAATTACATGATATGACTTCAATTCGTGTAAAATTTAAGTGCCATGTTTTTTTCTATTCGTCTAATTTTATTTTCGACTGTAATTTTGAATCTTTTTTATTGCTCCAATTATGTGCATGAACATAAATTGAAAATTACATTTTTTTATTAACTGTGTACCCAACCCCACACTGTGTCTGGGACCGGGACCGATAGCAAAAAGTCGCATCGCCTCTCTATAATAATATTAAATATTTTCTTTATTAAACGAAATAATACACTACCTCACCATCTTTACTTTGGTTTTAATTGGTAGGTAATAATGGAAAAAAATTTTTTGTGCACCTCTTCAAAAAAACCAACTTGAAAAAAAATTTTAAAACAAAGAAAAACAAGAACTAAGCGCACAGTGTTTCACAAAGCGTTCTGCTGCCAACCAACATCCCAGTGATTTGTTGGGGAAGTGCAGCAAAATTCTCGATTTCTAGTAGAACGAGTATCCTCGGGTTTAAAAAACAACAGCAACGAAACGAGTATCATGTCAACACATCCCTACCCTTTCCTTATTGACCTATATTCTGGCGAGGCCTGCGCTGGTATTGCCCTAGTTGCGATCATCAGTTTTTACTCATTGAGTTAGCCTCAAGCATCATCTGTTGGTTCTCTGTGTACTAACAGCTGATCTAGCAATAACAGATTAGCAACCTCGGGTGGTAAGTCATTCTCTTGCTTAGTAATATATTTGTTACTTGATATCCATAGTGGGCATCATCTTGAGATGCCCATATTGTCCTCGATTCTCCTGCCTAAAATATAATCTTTTGAATTTTATCACGTACAAGAGTAGTAAGAAGTATCAATTTGTAAGCAAAATGATGGATGTCAGCGGTCTTATTGTGAATTTTTTAATCTTAAAAGACCTCTCTGTAAATTCAAGTATAAAATTTATGATGTTTTTCTATTAGGCTGAACAAGAGCACTTTTAGGAGGATTGATTCAATGCTTATTATCATTTGCTGTCACTCATTCTGTCTTCCTCCCTCACAAGGTTCTATTATCCCACCCTACAGAGGCCAAAGCAATTCACTGTGAATGCATGTAGGGTTTAACTCTATTTTGGGACTTGCAATTCCCTGAAACGAGTTATCCAATTTGAAAAAAAAAATAAAATCTTGTAACAGATCCACTATTTTCACCAACCACTAAACATACTTAAATATTGAATGATGCATACATTGTCAAAAAATAAAAAATGAAACAACTCGTGAGCAAATCAATTGATCCACCCATATTCAAAAACGGTCGAAGACTATGTCGAAAATGGATCTCATTTACCGTAGTAGCGCTCTATCCTACCGCATGGTGCTAGTTCGGTCAGCGAAATGTAAACAAGTCCTCCATTTGAGTAATAAAATATAATTCAACCCGACTCAACCGCTGTGTTCAAAAGCCGTGCAAGTGTTTATATTTGTTTACGTGTGCATAAATAGTAAATAAAATGCTCATCAAACGACCAGAGAGCGCTTCACCAGACATGTTGACTCGCTCGGTGCTCGGAGCTCTGACTTTTGATGCAACTTTTAAATATAGCACAAATTGCAACTGCAAGCGAAAATTCACTGCACCAAAGAACGGAAGGACAAACCCCTCTCCCGTTTCAAATCATGTGCTCCCCAATCACAGTCCTGCTCCTCCGGACCCGAATTAACTGTTCTGTTTTTATTTGGATGGTTATTGTTTTATATCGCTTCAGCTGTGTTTTTTCGCCATCTCACAAGCTGCCTCTGCAGATCAAATTATTTAAATTTCACACATTTGTTCGGGCAATAAAGTGACGAATGGAAACAGACTGGCAGTGGCGTGGTGCGAGCGAGCAAACGTTATGGCAAAGGCCATATGCCAAAATATTGTTTTGTAAATATTTACCCCAATCAAGGATAAACTTCACGAGGTCTGGTTGTGGCAATCCGCCCGCGGCAAAAAAAGTCGGCCGACTTGCTTTCGAGGTCAATCACATCTCGCTGAGGTTGTTGTTGTTGCACTTCACTGTTCTTTCTTATTATCAATAGTCGGAGCATTTAAGCAAGAGTTTCGTTGCCTGTAATTGATAATTTGATATCGAAATAAAAACGACCGCTTTTTTAATATACTCTTAAGAGAGTATGAAATGTAAGCGATGCATAGGATTTCTCCTCGTTCAATTGCTAGTCAAAATAAGCCTTAAAAACGACATTGTCTGCAATATTTCATGCAACAGACCTGATTTTGGTAATAAGTGATTGAAATTTACATGTTAACTTATAAAAGATATCACCTTAATCAGGTCTATTGTATGAAAGATTGCAAACACTTTTGTTGTTAACGCTTACGTTGGCATGCAATTGAGCGATGGTATATTTTACACGACTGTTTAAATTCAACTTTTTTGAGTACTTTAATAAATTTTGTATGAGTGTTTTGACCGTTTTTGCGAATAAAAGTTTATTCGAATAAAATCAATATCAAGGCTCTAACTTAGTGTATGTATGATATGATGTATGATATGTACTACCACCCATTGTAGCACGGAAACTAAGTCCGACAGCAATGGGCTCTCCTCTCTGTTAGACTTGATCAAGCTTTAATAACCACTGATTATCCTAATCATGCCGTTGTATGAAGGGCCAAAAAGGGGTTGGGTGGATCGATATGCAACATCACTTATACGTATCCACAGGGATATAAAGAATATCCTTCCAACAACAAGATTGAACAATTGGTCAAAAGAGCAAGCTATCTAACATGAGGATGCCCCAATGGGCGGGAGAAGAGCCCACCCTCTATTCACAAACTGTTAGCAATGGGGAGTTGGCATTCCCACTCTCCCCATCCAGAGTGCTTCAATCGGGTGCCCTGATGGTCCCTCCCATTTTCATGAAATATTTATATAATGGTATATATATTTATGTAAATGAAAAATACTACAAGTATTCGTATCTATAATATATGATCTTCGTTCGGTTGATCCTGAAATGCAAGAAATGTTGTAAAATGTTAAAGTGTAGAGTTCTGTGGTTTCGTGCATAATCACGTTTTCGTTCGTTTTCAGCGATAGCAGCATTTCACCAAAATTTTGATTTGAGGTATCCTGAAAAAGTTTATTAAATCTATTGCAATTTTACAAAACTAACATTTATAAATTTTAATTTACTGTTGCCATGGTCACTATTTGCTACTTGGTGCTGATTTTATAATAGCAGTCCGCTTTTATTTTTGCTGACCTAATAGTTATTGCTACCGAATTAGGAATGGGAAGATTTAAGTGGAAGGGAGTTAGAGATAAATGGGCAAAAACAATCAGTAATGTTTTAATCATCTTTGAAGTAAAATCAATACAACAATATTACCAAATATAATGATATTGTGAGTTATGATCAAGTAATGACAAAGGTTGAAATGTAAAATCAAACACTAGCCAAATGGCACACAGCGCTGCATGAATCAGATCAGCTCAGAATTGGTAACAAGTCCATTTGTAAACCGGAAATGAAAAATACATTCAGCAATAAGGGCAAAAGCCTACCACAGATTCCGTAATTTTCAAAAGCCTACCACAGATGTAATTTTCTGCGTTATGTACTGGACATATAAGGAATGCTAGATGTCATAAATTGAATGTATGTTTCGTGTTTAAGCCAAATACCGCCTAAATCAGGTTTGTTGTATGAAAATGTGAAGGTCATGATATGATGGAAATAATACGATGTTGTAAAGAAATACTACATAATGTACATATAATAATTAAATGCCACTATTTGCCTCTTCCGCTGTGATGTTAGATGATTGAAGCTCTAAAAAAGCGAAAATTCCAACGTGATATAAAGTTGATCACCTGGCATCCTAGCAAAATAGCAAAGAAAATTTAAGCAAATAAATTTCATACGAGTATGATTACTGCCCAAAAACGGAAACTCAATAAATCCAAAACAAAAAAAAAATAAAAATGAATGACAGGAAATTCTCCGATAACCCATTTTTCCTACTGGTCCCATACATGATTCTTTATGTCTGTAAAATAGAAAAGGTAGGCTCATAAACAATGTTAGTTTTTGAATTAACTTATTTGGACGTCGAATATTTTTTTTTTTGTAGAATTTGTCGTATATTATCCTCTCTCTAAAAAAAATGTAAAATCCATCCTATCTTTTCAAATACACAACGTTAGTTAGGTGGGCCAAAACTTACAACGATGCAAATGCGAAGCTGGTAATAGCATTGAATAATATTGTGAAGGAATGTTATAATATAAAATGATAATAACAATTATATTTGTAATGTCTGCATGTCTGCTGATCCTGCTGCAATTGTAGAAGGACTTGCATTATCATAGCCACGGGGGAAGAAAACAATTCAAAATTATTATACAATACTTGGGAATTCCATGGATGATCTGAAATTATATACCGTATAAAGAATACTTCCATTTTTCGTGGTAGGGTAAGATTTCAGCATGCTACTTCACCGGGGTCACGCTGCCTACATCGCCTTGGTGCCGCTGCCACCTAATGTATAGTTGACATGATACAGCGTTTCTTACTCAACCGCTGGTTGCCAGGACAGACGCTGTTTGAGCTGCACCTCTTTGGTGGACAGACGCTCGGCACGCACCTCCTCAATCTAGCTGAAGTCAGAAGGACAACAATGCCCAGGTTGCACTACCACCTAAGTACGCAACCCTTAGCTGGCGGTCTTTGTCATCCCCTGACCCGTGGAAGCATGAGGTAGGAACTTGTGAGGACCATAGCTATGTTGCGTGGACGCACGCTCCATCCCAGGTGTCTACTCACCATTTTGCAGCCCAATATCAAGGCTCTAACTTAGTCCTGAAAAACTTATTTTAATTTAATTCATATTTTCAGGCATATAGGATTGCCGTGAAGTCATGTTGCGTGTACGCAAAGCTGGAGCATCGCTCGTACTTGTTGACTTGTTCAGAAAGAATGGAACAGAATTAATCAAGATTTGAGACTTATCTAGGACACGCATTATGACACCCAGATAAGTCATAAACATTTTTGAATTTTTGTCAACGTTTGATAACTTTTAGTGTGCGATTCAAATAAATTATGATAGACATGTGTCTACATATACAAGTGTGTGTGTTAGTGTGTGTTTTGTAGGTGGTTGTAATATGAAGGAGAAGAAAGCCAGTGGATATACCTTTCGAACAAAATATATATATATATATATATATATATATATATATATATATATATATATATATATATATATATATATATATATATATATATATATATATATATATATATATATATATATATATATATATATATATATATATATTATATATATATATATATATATATACTATAGCGATACTATATGAGGTACATTCGAAAAGTAACGTTGAGTGAACGCAACAGAGGAAGAAAATGGATTAACGACAAAACATGTGTTTGTACCTCCTCATAATGTAAATTTCCCGTACAGGGTCTGACTGTAGCGATATTTTTTTCGTTGACGAATGGAAAACCATTTAGGGTACGAGACGGGTTTCAAGCAGTCTGTTCAGCACTTGGGACATTTGACGAAGCTGTATGTAATCTACAATTTGAATTGCCAATCTTTAGACGTTAATCCCTCTGCTTACTTCCTGATCTATCGGAACATACCTTCAGACACGAGCATAAGGCTCAGAAAATTTCATAGCCATGGAATAAAGTTCCCAATTGCAGGGACTTCTTAAAAGCATGCGGATTGCTTCCGACCAAGAAAATGTGTTCTTCAGCTCCTGTGTGATTAACCCATGTGCATGTGTGCGAAGGCAAAATGAAATAGGCCAGTTCACGATTAGCTGCAACCGTCAATTCCCTCAACCCGCTCCTTCGTTCTGCCCAACCGCTCTCGAAAACAATCAACCAAAACATGAACACCGTGTCCAATTTATTCTCATACAAAATAAAACTCTATTTATTTCAAATCAATAATTCCAATAATTGCAATATAATACTGATCAACTTCAGCATACGTTTTGGAATAATACCGCCTTTAACCTTCTTGACCAGCTCCAGACGTTTTTCTAAACCGTCACAGGCGGCACACACGACTTCCATCGGCATTTCGTCCCAAATTCGTTTGATTGCGGATTTGAATTGGTTCATATTAGACGCCCTGTGGTCATTTACCTTCGCCAGCATGTATGACCATACGAAATAATCCAACGGATTCAGATCTGGTGAACTGGGAGGCCATTCATTCTTGTCCAAAAAATCTGTCAAATTTTCTTGGCACCAGCCCTGAACGAGATTTGCAGTATGCGAAGGCGCTCCGTCCTCCTGAAACACATAGTGATCATCTCCAAACACCTCTTGTACATATGGAATGACAAATTTCTCCAAAACTTCCGTTTTATAATATACGGCATTAACTTTAACGCCTTTTTCGATGAAAAGTAGTGGCAATTTGCCTCGCTTGCAAATTCCTCCCCAATCCATCACTGACGTAGCACTTTGTAACCGTGGAATATCCCTATCACTCTCTGGAACAGTTCTCGAAGAGAGAACCCACAATCTGTCGTTCTGGACAATGTGGGATTGTTGCAAGACGAATAACTTTTCGTCAGAAAAGATAAATTCTTCCCCACCGTGCCGCGACAAAAGCAGACTTGCTCTTTTGAGTCGTTTCTGCTTGGATGGTTCCGAAACTCCGTGAACCTTACGTTTCTTGAAAGCTTGGAATCCGAGGTTATTTTGCAGTACCTATATTGTGCATTGACGATCTCGAAACATTCAGATCTGCGGCCATTTTACGTACAGAGCGCTGAGATTTTCGTCTAATCCGTTCCCTGGCCACTTCAACAACTCGTACAGTTCGCACCGTACGAGTACGACCGGATCTCTTGAGGTCATCCAACGAGCAGGTGTCACGGTACCTTTGGTTGGTTTTGGTACACAAAATCCCGCTTTACTCCGAGGTTTTTCAAATTTCTGAAAATAGCGCCCGAGCGCTCACCTTTCAAAAACTTGTTTTTATCACCACAGCACGAAACTCCTTCATCGCAGGTAAAAGATAAACTTTGAATGAAAACAGCCGGACATAACCCTAAAAGCGTTTGTATCAACATAGTGCAAAACTACACCAACACATACGTGAAGCATGTTGAGTAGTTGCACGACACCAATGCAAGGAAAAAGTGTATGATAATATATTGGACACGGTGTAGATTGCTACGATCACAAACTTGTCTTCTAGCAGGTTATGAGACAGACGTATGCGACCAAAGTTTGTCATTGATCTTTAGATTAGCAATGTGCATTTCTTATTATATTCATTCTGCACGGAAATTTTAGACAAGGCGACTCAAACGACGGAAAACGGGATGCTTCGTTTAAAAACAATGTAAGAGACAGCAGGCTTCACGTTACAATACCGGTGCGCTATATCCATGGTTAACAAAGAAGAGAGGAAAACATGGGCTCTCTCCAAAAACAACAGTGATGCCATAGCTGCCGCTCAACAGCGAAGCATTATTTATCGTTGAATACTATTGGACAGCTCCGAAACATATTTTTTTATTGCATATGATAGAGCCAGATTATGGGCTTGTTGCCGGAATGTGATGTTCAACATCACATTCAGGAGACAGAGCCAAAATGAGAGAAGAAGCTGATGAAGACATTCCCTCCGGTGCACGCGAACAAATGCAAAATATACAAAGTCAAAATTTGAGCGAACTTCTTCAGCAGGATGATGTTTTTTTTAATCTTCAAAATCACAGTAATAAATTGGTAATCAATCATGATTGATACATAAATCATAAGCCCGATAGATAAAGGTTATGTTTGGATCATCAAAAAAGTGAAATAGTTTACTCTATAAAATGTAGGAATTTTTAGACCCTATTTCCTAACAACTGATTAAAACAATCGGGGTGACTGATTAAGCCGTTCCCTACAGCCTAAGTCTTAGTCAGTTTCAGAAAATGGCGATCACCGTTAAAATATTCTATGTGACTTGCCAGGTCTAATTCGATGTCTTTAATTATGGGTTAATCATTAAAATAAGGATAGAACAGTACTGTGTCATCAACTAAATCTCTTGGTGTACCATGTAACTTTAATCTTGCCAGATCGTAGATAAATATCGGAAGTGGAAAAGGGCCTATGTAACTCCCCTGAGGAACACCAATGTCAGTCGGATGCAAGCTACACAGATAGAAAGATACATTTAGTTTTTTCTGCGTTACGTAATGCACATAAAGGGAATGCTAGATTTGGCAGAAATTAATTTAAGCTAGATAACGCCTGAATCTGGTCACATGTTGTATGAAAGATTTCGAACATTGTTGCATGGCGCATAAAAGATTGCAACCAAGTTCGTTGTTTACACCTCCTTTGGCTTGAAATTAAATGAGGGAAATTTGAAGCGCCTGTTAAAATTCATTGTTATTTTCTGCGAACTACGGACACCATTCATTTCTAAAATTTATTTCCGAATCGATACCCCATATTGATCCTATATCGATCAAGTTTCTACAGAAGTATGTCATGGTTTAAGGTGTCACAAGCTTTTTTAAGATTGATGAAACCAATGGGGAGGCCATTGTTTTTCCGGTCAATTTCGCAGATCCACTCATCAACAATCGCGATAATAGTAGTTGTTGTCCAACAGCCTTCCTGAAAGCCATACTGATATTTATACAGAACATTATTAGCACACAAAAAGTTAACAAGATGATTGGTTCAAAGCTTATCCAAAGTTTTGTTAAGGACTGACTGGGTTTAAATTGGTCAATAATTAGTGGGGTCGTTAGTGTTTTCAGATTTAAATATCGGCGTTAATCTTTATCGCTAAAATTTAAAAAATATAAGGATGAGATTAAGTTTCCATTATTCTATTGAAGATCTTAGCAATGATCTTAAAAAATTGACCTATGGATATCTTCAACAAATCTGCCGGGTAATTATCATACCCTCTGCTTTTCTTAACATCCAGCTTACTTATTCATATGCTAACTGGTAACTCTCAAAAAAAATAGAGTTGTTAACAAACTTAGGTTTCAAACTATAGAAATAGTTCTCTGGGAGTTTGTCACCTAGGATCGTCTCAATGCTTAAAAAAAAAACAGTTGAACACTTCAGTAACATTACGATCTGAGTATTTTTTCTTCCCATCGATTTGTAATTTTATTTGTTCACTAACTCTAGTGCGACAACCATTTTCATGCAGTTTTTCCACCCGTTAGAATTATTGGAGCTTTTTAGTACTTTTTCATAGTATTCTCTTTAAAATTGTTCTTTGACAGTTATTCCTTTTTTGAAAACATTAACCAGCATTTAATTAACATTCAAATCATTAGTATTGATTTTGAATTGTCTAAGGTAATTATTTTTTTATTTGTACCAACCTCCAGAGGCTGTAAGTTACTCAAGGACAATGCTCACCTTTTTCTCTCACATTTTTTGTGGAGGATCTGGTACAATCTATAGGTTCAATTGAGTGTTCTAAGGGCAGATTCAGGGGTGAGGAAGTAGTTCCCGCGGTGCATCCTAGAAACGTTAAGCTCCCTTTAACGGCTAAACGAACTACAAAGGAGGAAGCGCCATTGGGCGCGGTATCCGGCAGGAAGCCGTAAGTCGTCGTGACATGGGGAATAGGGACGACCCTGGGGTGGCCAAGGCCCCACACGTTCCAACCCCGATCCTGGCTCTGGCTTTCTCGATCGGAGGAAGGACCATATGAGGTTCGGCAGGTACCGTAAGTAGTCGGACAGGAAGATCGCGGACGTTCCGAACCCTGCTTGGATCCCGGAGCATCTCGATCGAATCAGCGTCCGGTCAGCGGAGCTTACTACTAAAGACGTAGTAGTTAGACATAATGGGCGCGTAATGGACACTAGCCCCCTCCCTAAAGTATTAACGAAAAGTGGTTTCGGCAAAGGCCGGGGCTCGAGGCACGGGTGGGTTTTTAGTGGGTCGAGGATTTGGCAAAAAAAAACTTCAACTTCATCCAAAATTTGAAAATCAGTTAAAAAGGTAAAACAATTATTCTGAAGTTTGACACGATTGCCAATACTAATTTAGAGCTCTTGTTGCTTGTTTACATAACTCAAAAGAAAAGATAAAATAACAGGAAGATGTTCGCTGATATTACTAAAATAGTGTGGTTCTACAGTTTTGCAGGAAGCTCGATGGAACAAATAAAGTGATCTAAGAGAAACTCGGATCTCACAGGGCCTCCCTAAGTGGCCAGTATGGTCAGGAATCCTCAGAATGTACTCCGAAGACAAAGTTTTGAAAAATCATGAAGTTTGATATACCGCAAGCCAGGTTTTGGAAAATATGTGAATATGGCCACTTTTCCGGATGAATTCGGATCCCGTAGGGCCTCTTTTAGTGGCTAGTATGGTCATAAATCCTCAAAATGTCTTCTGATGACCTTGTTATGCTAAATCATGAAGTTTCATATGTCACATGCCATGTTAAGCATTTAAAAATATTTTGTCCACCATCCCTGGCATGGTATTATGAGCAGATTTCCAGCACTGAGGAAACGTACCACATGAAATAGAATGCTGGAAAATACGACGAAGCGGCTGAATGAGGACATCAATGTGTTTCTTAATTATTGCGGATGGAATTCCGTCTGGTCCTGGATTAAATGACGTCTTAAGTCGCAACGTGGAGCTGGCAATCATAGCATCGGTTACGTTCACACCACTCATCGATTGATTGTACACCGGAACATTCTGCACAGCAAGCGAGATTTGGCGAGAGGAGAGTAGCTCATCTGTAAAAACATTGGCAAACTTGATGAAGAACAAATGGCAGATATCGGGTTGCGACGAAGCTGTTATGTCATGGAGCACCATAGAGGATGGTAATCCCGACTCCTTGCGTTGCTTATTGACGTAATTTAAGAAAGATTTTGGGTGTGATTTAATCATGCGTTGTATATCTCTTTGGTGGTTGACATCTCCGGGATCTAGAATGCACTCCCATTCTAATTGAGACAAAAAATAACAGAAATTCGATCCATCGCACAGTGGTCAAAAAGTCGATTTTAACGCTCTCAACTCATAGCTCCCTACATAGTGGAGCTAGAGCGATGGTGGCTTTGGCAAAGTTAATGGATATGACAAGCTTCATATTTTGACGGCATGCCTTTTGTGATCAATCCCCCTAAAAGTGAGATAAAAATTTAACTTTTTTAGGATTTTAAGATAGAGAGTTGATGTCTTGAGCAAAATTGTAAAAAAAAAAGTCAATACAAACCACTTTGCTGAAGATATATAAATGTTTCACCCAACTGGAGATAGAGAGCGTTTTGTAAGAACTAACCTCCAAAAACACATTTTTACCGGAACATTTTGTTTTTAATTTTAAGGACAATATCATCTTCTTCAAAGTTATTTGCAAAATCAAAATAAGTTATTGAACTTTTTCCGGTTTTTTTCGTCGTATTTTCGACGACTGTACCACTCTTACACTGAAAATTTATTTTCGTAAAATAGCTTTCACTCGTTTCGTGAACATGGATTTTGTACAAAGAACAAATGTCTCGTATATTTTGTGAAACATTCATATTGCTTTTTATCTAGTGAAATGCTATCATTACACATTTTTGTATAATGCACGAAATGAAATTCGTGAAGACCAACCTATCACTGTTTCTCTTTAATCGTGCTCATGCAAGAAGATGTTGCTGCTGGGATGGGCGGGAATAATTTATTTATCCCAAAATGAAAATTAGAGCGCTGTCGAGAGTTAACATCATTCTCACTTATCAAATATCTTCTTTGGAGTCACCATGGCGTAGCGAGATCAACCACGGTTTCAGTATCAGCGCTTTCCTAAAATATAGTATCGAATCCCATGTCAGAAGCATTAAACAAAACGCTGAGCAACTCCACGTGGGTGCGCTTTTTTTCAATCACATTCCGAGTCGATAAAGTAGATCTATCAATCATTCATGCTACCACCAGAAAGACGTTTCTTTTAAGTTCGTGACAAAATGTTCGTAGCTCTTTGTATGGTTTTCGTACAATATACGAATGCTCTTTCTGTGTGAACAAATGCTTCGTACTTTTGACAGCTGCGCGTGTACAATTAATTACGAAGGTAGCTTTATAAATAGTACTAATCAGTTTCGTTGTAGAAAACAACGAATAGATTTGTTAGCTCTACCCTCGATTTCGTAATATAAACTAAAATTAATTTTCAGTGTATAGGAGCAGGTAGGAGCAGATAGAGTTGACTACATCTAATAGTACATAATATGAGCTTTCAAGTGGTGGTTAGTTAGTCCGTCCACGACCGTCTGCTGGGGAGTTATTCTCAAAACAAATATCGATGGTTTAACTATATTTCATGATTCAAACAGTACAAAAATTTGCATTGTCATGGAAACCACACCTTCAAACTCATTATTTTCAGCTGAGTTTTACATTTTATTTTTAGACAATATTTTTATTCATTATATGTTACTATAAATACACCGATTTTTATTTCAATTATTATTAAACATTTAGATTTTCATTGCCGTTTTCAATTTGAATCGCTTCTTTTGCTAGCAGCTTCTTATCTTCGCCAGACAACGGTTTTTCGTGCTTTATTATTTATTTATTTATTTATTTATTTATTCAAAACATCGAATCCACATATGGTAGATAATCCGAATTCGTAAGTCGTTTCATTTACTGCGCGTTCATGCACTTTGTCGGTGTTATTCATTTCGGTTGGTTTGGCTCTGCATATATAACATGATTTAAAGAAAAGCTACGAATTGCGATCTTCTAAACTGTCTTCAGCAAAGTTGTTTTTATTGATTTTTTCTACAATTTTTCCCAAGACATCAACTCTCTATCTTAAAATCCTAAAATTTTTATCTCACTTTTAGGGGGATTGATCACAAAAATCATGCCGTCAAAATATGAAGCTTGTCATATCCATCAACGTTTTCAAAGTCGCCATTGCTCTTGCTCCACTATTTAGAGAGCTATCAGTTGAGAGCGTTTAAATCGACCACTTTTTGACCACTGTGCATCGTCCAGTTTCAGCTTGAATGATATCCCGATGCTCCTTCCCAACCCAGTATTTATTATATAAAATATATTTTTTTTTCTCAATATTCAATATGTTTGTCTGTTATATATCAATGAAATATAAAAGAATATTCAATTAAAATATCTCGTAGTGGGAATTCGTCTTCCTCTATTTTTAATATGATTATAAATAAAATAATATGCTGAAATAATTAAAATAGTAATAATCGGAATAGGAAGCCGATTTTTTATGAGGACAACATTTGTAATATACATACAGTACTGGAAGAAAAAATGTGCTAACCGACAACTAAATGTTTCATCGCTTCGAAAGTTTTTTAAATTTGATTATATTTTCTTGCTTTCTTCTGCAAAAAGGACTAAATTTTCATTATCTTTTATATTTTATCCATACAATTTTACTTTTTTTCTAATATTTAAAATATTATTTTATACCCAAGCTGTGTTGTTTTTGAACTTGTAGATAAAAAACTGCTCATTACCTCCTAATTATATTTTACCGTGTTTTGTTAGTTCCTAGTCTCTGGGATTGACATTGCTTACATGTGGTATGTACCAAAAGTTTGTTTGTCGTGTTTCACTAGTTTGTGGTTATTATTCGTGTTTCAAGATGGAAGCTTAGAAAATTTCATTAAAATTCCATAATCTCATCGTTTGGGACCACCAATCGCGAACCACGAATCGAACAATATGGAAGAGTGACACCTAAATCAGGTCGTGGGAGGAAGCGTCTTACGTCACCACGCGATGATGCAAGAATCGTGCGGGAGACTTGAAGATGTTCGTCAATGACGAGTCGTGCATTATGTGAAAACTTTAATCTGAAGGTATCCGAAAGAATTATTCACTACAGACTACAAAAAATCAGGATTGAAGTGCAAATATTCAAATCTGCGTCCTCTAATTAAAAATGTCAACAAAATCAAACAAATCGAATTAGATCAAAAGTATGTTGAATTCTGAAAACAAGTGGTGTGGTCTCTGGAGATCAAATTCCAATTGTTTGGCAAGAAACAACACTCTCGTGTTTAGATGAAGTTGGAGAACGTTTGTTGCAGCAGAACGTACAGAAGACTGTGAAGCGTGGGGGAGGAAGCATGCTGATCGTTACATTGATATAAGCAATGAAAATTTGGAGGAATCGATGCTTAAAATGGGGCTCCAGGAAAACATCATTTTTCTTTAGTACAATGACCCAAAGCACACAGCTCGAAAATCCACTGCGTTCTTCAAAGTAAATCGCATTAAACTGCTGAAATGACCTCAACCCAATCGAAAATTTGTGATCGATTTTCGATAGGAGCGTTTCCAGATGAAATCAGCCGGAAAAAGTCAAAATCTTGCACGACCCTCTCCGATTTGGATGAAACTTTGCACATGTCTTCGGAATTGGTGACGATGGATTTTCCGTGGGTTAAGGGAATTTTTTGACTCAAGACACATTTTTCAAAAGGGCATATGTGTTTTGTCATGCGTATTTTTTCAAAAAATCATAACTCGAAAACCGTTGGTTGTAATAAAATTGCGTCTGAGAAGAAGTTGTAGTTAATTAATTTGACTTTATTAAAAAAAATATGTTCACTGTAAAAAAAAATTGTTTTCTTCAAAAAATCAAAAATGAAACTAAAAAATCAATTAGCAAATCTGTCCAACGTACGATTTTTATAATTTTTTTTCCAAAAAAGACTTTAAGTCATAAAAAGAAGAATAAAAGTTATTCTACGATGGAGCAACTTAAGCTAAAAAGTTCTTAGAAGTAAGAAAAATTCAAGTTTTTTTCCAATTTGTTGGAATATGTAAGTAAAAGCAGCAAATTTTGTCGTGTTACCTACAGTAAATATCAGGAATCAGTTTGTCTAGTATTCTCAGTAATTAAAGGTATATTGTAGAAAATTTTATGTACAATTTGAAAAAAATACTTTTGAAGATGGACAATCACGACTAACTTTTGAAAAAGGGATATTTTCATGGAAAAGCCATTTTTTCGACATTACTTTCAAATTATCTCGAAAACGGGTACATATAGAATGTTGCTCATCAAGAGCATTTGTGTTTTAAATCACTAGAAAAATCGTATTATATTATTAAAATATGGTTATTTATGCAAAAACAACAAATTGGAAAAAACTTGAATTTTTCTTACTTCTAAGAACTTTTTTATCTTAAGTTGCTTCATCGTAGAACAACTTCTATTCTTTTTCTTATGACTCAAAGCCTTGCTGAAAAAAAATTTATAAAAATCGTACGTTGGACAGATTTGCTAATTGATTTTTAATTTTAATTTATAATTTTTTTTTGAAGAAAAAATTTTTTGTTTACAGTGTACATATTTTTTTCATAAAGTCAAATTATTTAACTACAACTTCTTCTCATTCTAGGTGATGAAAGGATAGCTTTGTTTGTCCACAGCTTGGCTCATTCTATGAACTTGGTGGCGCAAGACACCATAAAGACGATTCTCATTTGCCGAGATACCTTAAACTTAGTGAAGGATCTGATCAACCTCCTCAGGGATTCACCAAAACGGCTCGCAATGTTCCAGTCTATTAAATCAGATGATTCCACCAAACCTCGACCTTTGTGGCCAACAAGATGGACTGTCAAATTCGTGTCCATGTCATCTGTTTAATCACACTATTCCGCTTTGATTTAATTTTTCACGATTTTGGCTGAAAGTGATGCTTTTGATGCAGGTGCAAAAGCTGCTGGGTTTTTGAGAACGATGGAGAAACTTGACTTTTACTTTACCTTGATGGTACCAGTAAAATTATTCGAGTACATTGACACGGTGAACACGGCGCTCCAAAGAAAATTGTTGCGCCTGGAGGAAGCATACCGAAAAAGTGGAACTTCTGTAAAAAGGAGTTTTCCGAGGTTTGGGAAAGAGTATCATCGGGCAAACCAGCCGAGGTAGGATCTCCGAAGTTAACTTAAAAAGGACAGTGCGATTCGATCCAGACGAATAATCACAGAGAAAAGAATCAATCGCAGGGTCGCTAGAAGAGATTAATGTATTCCAGTATCAGGAAATTATCGACAAGATTCTGGAATCACTTGACGCTTGATTTAAAACTGAATCGTTTGAGTTCCTGTATGAAATTGAAAAGTTTTTGCTGGGAGACGACGCAAACAAAGCTAAATATCTGAGTTTTTATGAGGGTGATGTCGATCCGGAACGCTTGCTGCTGCACCGGGAAATGTTTTTGCAAACTTTGAAGGAAGTTGACAAGTGTGTTGAGAATATCTCGGATATAGTTGACTATTTCAAGAAAGAACCGCATTCAATTGAACTTCTCCCAGAGTTTGTAAAATTTCTGAATATATTTGTGACCATTGCGACATCTTCTGCAAAACCTAAGCGATCATTTTCGGGACTTCGATGACTGAAGACATACTTGCGCTCTACCATAGGACAACATCGGCTGAATTCTGTGGCCATATTGCACTTCCACAAGGGCATGGCGAAAGATCTGGACATGGATGAAGTTTTGAATTACACAGCTCGAAAAAGTAGTGTGAATTTCTGTTCATTATAATGCACATAAATGGAGCGTCAAGAAACATACACATTTAAATTATAAATCGTGTAATGTTCTGGGAGATTCCATACATTATCGATAATGTTGTATGCAAAAGCTCATCTTTGTTAGTACTATTTAATGCAAGTCACTGCTTTGTGTGGAATGAAATACGATTCCACATGCTCTGATATTTACATCACATTGAAAATTTAGATTTTTTTCCTGTGTAGTTTATTTCACGAAACAGCCAGAGAAAAACAGCTTTTCATACACAGAAAAAAATTATGAATTTTAGAAGGCACGTAAAATTTCCCCTCGTTTAATTTCAAGCCAAAGGAGGCGTAAACAACGAAATTGTTTGCAATCTTTCATGCGCCATACAACAATGTTTGCAATCTTTCATAGAACAGGCTAGATTCAGGCGTTATCTGGTTTAAATTTACATGAAATATCCCATTATATTCTCCCTAATCTAGCATTCCCTTTATGTGCATTAGATAACGCAGAAAACCCAATGTTTCTTTTTATCTGTGTGTGTAACAAGTGGAGCGTTTGAAGCCTGAACGTTTTTGTAGAAAGAAATCGTACTAATACACAAATGTACTACTGAATAATGTTTGTTTACGTGTTTCACTCATTGGAGTAGGATTTAAAGACTGTTGCTCTTTAAAATACTGATATTTTCATTTTTGGCATTACTTTGAAGTCCCCCCCCACCCAATGATTTTTTGAAGTTGGCGCTTCTGTATGCATGAATACATAGATCGAAAAATAAAGGATTAATTTTGTCGAAAATAGTCCCAAGAAGTTTCTGAAAATTTAAAGGGTATCACTCTGTTGGATTATTCGTTTTGGTGAGCATTTTCTTTTATCCTGTACTATATCTATAAAGCATATATTTTAGCATGTTCTAAGATCTAGTGTGATAAGAAGCCACCACCAGTGTAGGACAAGTCATAACGTACGGTTCCAAAGCGGGTACTGTTCCGTGTGTTCCGTACTGTTCATGCACGTATTCCTCACTATTCACATGTAAAGCATATTTTTAAAGATTGTCATATTTATTTGTTCCAGGTTAGGAAAATGGAAATCTTGTCGTATTCGGAACAACCAATTTCTATTTTGAAAGATCTTTTCGACCCATCAATTGAACTCACCGCCTCGGATTTGGTAGCACCGTAAGAATTTAATGTTGCGTGCCTCAATCGAGTATCTACGTAATTTGCATGTAGTAAAAAAAAAACCAAGCCGTACAATCTTGCTAGACAAATTCCGAAAAAAAAAATTGAGTCTGTGACCTCGATGATACATTCATTATTCCTATATGTTCGGGTGCTGAAAACAACTCGCAGTATCAAGACGCTCATTCAGATTATGCTATAAATTTGCTTCGCTCGGCCTTGTACTGCACCGCACCATGTTCCGCCGGACTTGAATTCGTCTTCTACCGGTTTGCTACCCGCTGGCGCAGCTTATGCCTAATCTATATTGCTCGCTCAAACACCCCTCTCAGTCAGTCGGAATCGCGCGTTCAATTTTCGCATTGCAATATCTCCTACCGCGCCAATACCGGTATCTTCCCCGTCCCTAAGATGCCGTCCTATTATCGCTCCGAGTTAACAACGCCGGCAAGCAAACGATACCGACACAACGCAACGACAGCGCAGCTCTAAGCTAATTTAGAGATTTCTTTTTTGACGATCTTATAAACATAGGGAAAATAGATGTTTGATTAATGATGCACGAAAAAAGGGGTACTGTTTATCTTCGGTTAACACATCACTTATGATGTTTAGCTTTCTGATTAACCAATCTTCATATTTTCTCTTTGGATTGAATAGTCTGTTGACATAAAATCAGTGTCGCAAATGATTCCAAAGGTTTTTCACTCAGCAATTAGGGTTGAGTTTCTGCCCACGATTATTTCACACCCATCCCCCCTTACAATATGATTATTTTTTGCACAGCCAGAACTAGGTCAACAATTTGCGCAGCACACGACTTTATCTAATCGCATTGTGCAAACAGCGTATTTTTTTTTTTTTTTTGCAAGAATATCAAGTCGCCTGAGTGATGTCGCGTAAGTGTGGATGTATGACGAGAGTGTTTTTATTTGCGCTGCCTTTCTGCCTCGCGGGTTATCATGAAAAATTAGTTGTTTTGACCAAATGACAAACGACCAGTGCAGCAAATCCCCCGGAATGATGCGTAGATTGTAACTGACCTTCGCTGCCCCCCATTGGCGACTGGTTGACCATTCCGTATCAAGCTGTTGAACCTAATGATCACAAGGGGGAGCGGCCTTGGAGATATCGTTTGACTGAAATGGAAACGCATGGTCGTTTTAAAAATAAGACCATCATTTTGCAAGGCTTGCAAAGGAAAAAACGATAACTTGTTTCCGCCCGGGATCGAACCGGGGGCCTTCCGCGTGTTAGGCGGATGTGATAACCACTACACCACGGAAACGTTATTCCACACCGGTAAATTCGGCAATCCAGCAAAGCTGCTTTCCGGGGCATTTGTAAAATTCATGACTGTCGTTTGTAACCGACACAGAAGAAAAAGAGCAGCATCCTTTTTATTGCACATCAGTTTCAGTATGCTGCTGTTGCTGTTAAACACCACTACGGGAACAATTCACTGTTGTATATAGTCTGACGCGAAATCAGCATCCATTTAGCTGAAGCATCTCCCCCTCCCCCCCAGTCAATGCTGTTTTCTCAGTTTCTGGCGATGGTTCCTTGGCGGAGCACAATAAATTTGAATTATGTTTTCATTCATTCATAAAATTGTGCGATTTATGCTATCGGTGTGCAAAGGAAGAAGCGCGCTTGGTTCACAAGATGAGGCATTCCTTTGCGGTGGGCAGTGTGAAAACCTCTGACAGGAGAGCAGTAAATGGCACACAGACACAGATGCTCGGAAAAGTGCAAAAGCAGAAACAGATAGGGCTCGAGAATAACAAATCGCGATAACGACAGCATTTTCACATACACACAATGTAATGATTTTTCTTCCGCCGCCTGGTTTGTGGTGCTTTGCGGTTTTTTTTTTCGCTGGCAGCAGGAATTTTCTTTTACGCTTATCTCGGTGCAATATTTTCAGCTGATGTTTGCTCTGGTTCGGGGATTTGTTTCCGGTTTCGCGGTTGAATATTTCATTTCTGGCATCCTTCCCTGTCAGGCAAATGTTTTTCGGCTCAGCAGAGTCTTACCGAAGGCTGTGCGGTGTCGTGCTTTTTATATCCATGTGAAATTTGACGAGTTAGAAATCAGCTAATATTTGAACTAGATAAATTGCGTTGTTAAAGACATTGTTAAACTGAGGCAGAAGGGCAGAATGGCAAGTGGAAGACTTGAAACATTGAACAAAATGTTCAGAAACAATGTCCTTGTGGAAAAATTTTCAATCTTATATTCGTTGATTACTCCATTGAGTTAAGTTGTTGATTTGATTTCTAAATTCAAAATATATCGCTTCAACCATATCGAAAAAATAAGTCCAATAATTGTTTTATTTGGAGAATCGTTTTGCTGAATTTTAAAAACTTTTAAAGTTATTTGGCAATCAAAACAGTTATCCGATTTGCACACAACGTATACATTAAAAAAAAAAAACTATTTTGGAGGGCGATGGAAAAAATAAATACTGTAGATAATTCAATGGAAACATATTTTTTATACATTTTCTGGCAGACGAAGATTTTTAAATTATGCTTCGACGCACTCCCGGGTACCTTTTCAGCTGTTGACTGGAACATAAGCTACGGCCGATGACAAGATGGACTTTGCCTCTTTAGCTCCTTCGTAGTCTTGGTGATAAGTTGCTCCTTCCAGTTTTATTTCTCATGTGTCATGCTGTAGATCTATAACAGTGTGATTTGACTAGTTTTGTCAAGAAGGTGTTCGTTGGATGCAATAAAAATCTAGATTCTTTTAGCCGCCTTAAAAAGAAAGGGCCAAACATCAACAAAACTAGTCAGGTATGTTTGGTTAGCGTCGTTTTGGATGGAAAAAGTTAAATGTTTTGAGCTTAGCTTTAGGACAAATATATGTCAAATATTTATTTATGTCACATATTCATTTGCCACTATACACATTCAAGAACCTAGTCTAGTTATACTAGTATAAAATATTGAAAATTTCAGTTGCCAATTGCTTACATGATCGAACGTCAGGATTGGTAAAATTGGTTGTATGATAACGTTTTGGTACTTCAAAACGTCAGCGTAATCGAACAATTATTTGTTTGAGCAAATGTTTTTTATTTAAATCAATAACCCTAGCCTGAATTCACTTGCATCAAAGCGAATATCTATTTAAGTCCCAATAATAGAGTTGACAAATATGTATGATACTGGTAAGATTTAAGAAGATTCTTACTACTCTATATTTCATATGTCGAAATAGTCGAGTGGTAAGAACACTGATCTAACGTTTGCATTTAGAAAATGGGACAAAAATTGCCGATTTTTCATGGGTTTACCTTCACCCGCACTGACAAAACTACCCAGCATCAATCATAGTAACCCATGAGTCAGCAGACAAAATTTGACAGCTCTATCAGTCGAACTCTAACTGTGATGGCAAACACAGTGAAGCAACCCTGTTCAGAAGTGCGCGTGTTCAAAAGAACGGCACCCCACCGCGTAGAAAACGGTCATCGTGCCGTATTTTGTGGACGCTGGATGCCGCCTGTTCCGGCATCTATAACATCTTGGCACTATTAGACAACAACAATCAGAGCATCGAAAGAAAAGCCCGGTTACGGACGGCCGACGACCCTGAGCGACAAGAAGCCTCAAATGGAACTGAAGAGGACGACCGAGGGAAAAGTGGCTACATCACTTCGTGCGCTTGGCCGGGAGGTCGTTTCAACCGGCCAAACAGTGAAAAAGCAATTCTGGCGAACATGAACATGCATGTCAGGAAGCGGAAGTCGCGTCCACTGGTTTTAGAGCTGCAGGCAACGACGCAGCGGAAGCGGCTGAATAAGATGGTCAACCTGATTTTCCCGGCGAATCGCGACGTGGCGGTGGTGATGGACGACGAGACTTATCTCACCCTGGATGGCAATGACTGGCAGGGCACTTCGCATTTTACTTCCCCAACGAAGGAAGCTTTAGCACTGAGGTGAAGTTCATTTCACACACCAAATTCCCCAAGAAGGTGCTGCTGTGGCTGACAATCAGCGAAAAGGGGATGCTAATGCCGCTCTTCTTTCGCTCTGTACTATTGTCTGACATAAATTATGTTTCATAGGCTCCACCTTCTGCGCTATTGCAATTCTAAAGTAGTAGCCGAAAAGGTTCATCATCATCGGAATGGCTTCATAATCATTTTTGTCACATTTATGCAAAAATGCATGCAATCAAACATTTCGCGTTACTTGGGATCGGAGGTATATTTGATGTCAACTTACCTTCTTAGTGGGGGACGTAATGCATCCGATCCCCTGCTAGTCATCATCCGTAAGTCTCGTCATCCATTATGACCACGATGTCACGGTTCGCTGGAAAGATATTTTTCAACAACACTTTCATTATTGGCTGCTGTTCATACACGGCCGGCCTCGACTGACGCTTCCATATAACAATGTCCATTTTGCCCTGGTACTTCTTCACCGTTTAGCCGGTTCCACCAACCTCTCGGCCTAATGCTCGGAACGATGAGGTCACCTTGACCTCGGGTCTTCCTCCTTACGCAGCACTTTCGAGTGGTCGGAACCAGGCTTCCGTTGGAAGCTCTTACCTTTCTCCGAATGGAAATGAATGGTGTAAATGCCAGATTTATTTATTTACACTCCGAATGAGAGTGTAAAAATAAAGTTTCAATAAAACTTCTTTAGATTCTTTGTAGATAGACCATCTCGACGCTCTTTTAATGTTTGGATGTCGATGATCATACAAAGAGCTTTATAAGATAGTAAAGGAAATCTTATCCAACCTTATTAGCGAAGTGCAAGCAGTATACATTGTTTTTGAACAGATTCTTTCTTCGTTCTTCGTGTGTGCCTTAAAAAGGTAACCATACTACTAAAGGAAAGTTTGAAAATATGATATCTAGTGGAATGGCAACAGGTTCTTAAAGGATACCCAATTTTAGTGTATGGAAGGAGGGTCTTAGCATTACTCCATCAAAAGTCGTAATCGTACCTTTCACAAGAAAGAGAAAATTTGAATTTAAAGCACTTAAGCTTGGAGGAGAACACATTCAATTTAGTGAACAGGTTAACTATGCGTAATTCTAAATGCCAAGCTTAACTGGAATGCACATCTTGAGTATGCGATAAGCAAAGATATTAGTGCTTTGGCGGTTATGCTCCAAAACCATTGGCAAGAAAAAGGGCTTAAGACCAAAAATGATTATGTGGGTCTGCACATCTATTATGCGTCTAAACATAACATACGCTTTTGTTAGTGGGTGAAAACCAAGGAAGCTACTGCAAAAGCAAAACTTGCAAAACTTCAACGATTTGCTATAAATCAGGATATGTACAGCACACCATCGAAAGCATTAGATGCAATTCGCTTTCTGCTGCCGTTGCATGAATATGTGCAGTTAGAGGCGGAAAGGTCGGATGCTGAAAAGTTCTAGAAATATATTTCTAGGTGATCTTACCGGTCATCTGAGTATTTTACAACATTTTAGAAGAGGACCGTTGATAACTATGAACGGAGACTAAATGAAACCGGAGGATAAATATGACGTTCCCTACAAGGTATGTGAAACGTCGCGCAAAGATTGGGAAGCTAGGGAGCCCACTGTTTACTAAGGCTCAATCATATATTTTTCACAGATGGCTCAAAAAATTCCAACAGAAACTGGGAAAGGAATATATTGCCCCTGAATCAAAATGTCATTGGCTATGGGACGGTGCGTCAACTGTGTTTCAAGCAGAAATCTTTGCAATACTAGAATGCGTAAATGTTTGCCTGAAAGGAAAGTACAGATATACAAATATTTGTATTTTTTCGGACTGTCAGGCACTGTCATTATGTGCTTATAAATGTAGTTGGCACATTGTTCAGGAGATGTATCTCATTTAGACAACTGTGTCAAACGAACTCAGTAAACATTTAATGGGTTCCGGGACGCTGTGGCATTGATGGGAAGAAAACAGCAGACAATCTTGCTAAAAAAGGATCTAGGTCAGCTCCGAGATCTAGGCCAGCTCTGCGGTATATATTAAACTGTAATTAAAAAACGTAATGAAATCCTAGGGGAAAAAAAAGGTGATAATCAATTAGTTGGTTATCAGAAAGTGTAACCAGTCTAAAAGATTTATAATTCCAAACGGCAAATAAAACCAAAAAGCTCTTTGAGCTCAATAAGAGAGCTTTTTCTGCAGGACACTTTCCGAGCAGATATCATTTGGAAGTACATTGGTCGGGTTCAGCATGATATATGCCTTGCAGCTGTAGTGCATTTGCGCTCAAAACTCTCGACGGTGTACAACACGCGTCGAATTCGGACGCCACGACTCAACATTGAGCTACTACGGTAAACCGGAGTTGCCCAGGAATACGCGCAACAGCCAGAAGCAGTCCTACCAACGGAAGAGCAGCTTGGCGCAGCTACTCTTGAGGATGGCTGGAGATATATTCAAACCGACATTGGCAGCACTGCATTAGTGAAACTAGGTACTTTCTGCACCGAATCAAAAAAAATGGCGGGTTTGATGGCGAATGCAAGTAGTTAGTAGAGGAGAAGAATGCAGCACGGGCGAGAATGCTGCAACACCGTACGAGAGCGAATGGGGATCGGTATAGACAGGCACGGAACAGACAAAATTCTATTCTTCGAAGGAAAAAAACGCCAGAGGGAAGATCGAGACCGCGAAGAAATGGAAGCACTGTACCGTGCTAACGACACACGAAAATTCTACGAGAAGTTAAACAGCTCGCGCAAAGGCTACGTACCACAAGCTGATATTTGCAGAGACCTGGATGGCAACCTTCTCACAGGAGAGTGTGAGGTGATTGAAAGGTGGAAGCAGTACTTCGATGAGCACCTGAACGGTAATGTTACAGCGAACGAAAGCGGCACGGTAATAAATCTAGGAACACGCGCAGAAGATGACAGGGACCCTGACCCCAACCCTTCAGGAAGTTGGGGTGGAAATTGATCGGTTGAAAAACAACAAAGCCGCTGGTGTTGACCAACTCCTGAGCTATTAAAATTCTACGGAGAAGCACTGGCCAGAGCGCTGCACTGGGTAATTACCAAGATTTTGGAGGAGGAATGTTTACCGGAGGATTGAATGGAAGGTATAGTGTGTGAATAGACCGCGCCCACACATCATCTTTTCATCGATTTCAAATCAGCGTATGATACAATTGATCGGAACCAGCTATGGCAAATCATGCACGAATATGGATTTCCGGAAAAAACTAACGCGGATGATCCAAGCAACGATGGATCGAGTGGATGTGTGTCGTCCGAGTATCAGGGATGCTCTCGAGTCCCTTCAAATCTCGGAGGGCTACGGCAAGGTGATGGATTGTCGTGTTTGTTGTTTAACATTGCACTGGAGGGTGTGATTCGAAGAGCTGGGATAGACACGAGTGGCACGATCTTCAGGACTACGTTGATATCGTAGCACGTAACTTTGAGACGATGGCGGAAACGTACATCAGACTAAAGGCTAAAGCTGGTAGGATTGGGCTTGTGATTAATGCGTTGAAAACAAAATACATGAAGGGAAGAGGCTCACGAGAGGACAATGTTTGCCTCCTAGCACAAGTTAAGATCGACGGTGATGAAATCGAGGTAGTCGACGAATTCATGTATCTGGGCTCATTGGTGACCGCCGATGATGACACCAGCAGAGAAATACAAAGGCGCATTATGGCTGGCAATCGTGCCAACTTTGGACTCCGAAGGACACTAAGATCGTATAAAGTTCACCGAACCACAAAGTTGACCATCTACAAGACATTAATTAGACCGGTAGTTTTCTACGGCCACGAGACATGGACATTGCTAGTGGAGGACCAACGCGGCCTTGGAGTCTTTGAATGGAAGGTGCTGCGTATGATCTACGGTGGAGTGCACATGGAAGACGGAACGTGGAGGAGGCGAATGAACCACGAATTGCAACAGTTGCTGGGAGAACCTCCCATCGTACACATCGCAAAAATCGGTCGACTACGATGGGCTGGGCATGTCGGACGAAAACGGCCCTGTGAAAATGGTTCTCGAAAACGAACCGACAGGCACAAGAAGAAGAGGCGCGCAACGAACAAGGTGGACCGATCAAGTAGAAGGCGACCTGCGTACCCTCCGCAGACAGCGAGGCTGGCGAGGTACAGCCATGGACCGATTACAATGGAAACAACTTCTGTGTACAGCAGAGGCCACGCCGGCCTTAGTCTGAATGGTAAGGTAAGTAAGCTGTAGTGCATTGTTTAGGCGCAGATCAAAATTTCTTGGTAGTGGTCAGGATTCACAGCCCAATGGAATTTGGTATGCCAATCCTGGCAAGGTGATTGGGTTCGTAAATCATTCCATAACCTGGCCATTAATGTCCTGGCAAGCAGCTGATCACCCAACAAATGGTTGTCAGCTTGCATGGTGCATATACAAAAAACAGGGGTATACAAAAAAATTCGTATCATTGGACAGTGTTTAAATCCATGAGTCTGTCTGTCATCTTTTCAGTTACTCAATTTCAAATATGATGCTCTAAACTGGCCGTGTCCCGATTGTATTGGAAATTTTTAAACTTTGTCTTGGTCTCATACTCAAATTCCTGAAGTTGATCTTGAAGTTACGACTGATCTGCTAGTAAAAGACCGTTTAACGAGGTGACAGGAGACAGGCGCCTTTTGTTGTGTTGAAGATGTTGATGTTGTTTCTCACAGCAGTTAGACCGCTACTTCATTTCATTCATTAATGAAAAAAATACCTGATTTGGAACGTCTTGTAAGATCCATGTTGAATAGCCGGCATGGACTACCCCAGGAACAATAAATGAAAAAAAAACCGGAAAAGTTACAAAAATGCCCAAAAGTGGTGTTTGAGTGACTACAACGGGAGATGAATCAGCCCGAGGCTAAAAATCTCGAAAATCCAGAAACACAAAAAAAAGTTTGGCCTTCATGATGGCCCAACATTTGTCAATTGGATGAATTTTCGGCGAGTTCGGTGGGTTCAAGCCTTTCGGCACAAAAACTACATTTTTATCCCTGTACGAGTCTAACACCGGTGCGCGTAGTGACAGGATGCCAAATCCGGCCAAAATAGCGTGTCCTTTCCGTGCGATCGTAGGCGCTTCTGGAGGCACTCGTCTCGGTAGATTTGTCCATTCTTGGTTCCCGTCGTGATGTATAGCGGGCTCATCTCTCCACTCCCACAGATGGCCTGTCACACTAAGAACTTTTTGAATTTGTCCTGCTTCTTCTTACTAACCTCTTCAGGAACGGTCAGCCGTGATGGAGCAACTCGTGCCCCGGCAAATGATCCTTGGTGTACGTCTCGTGGTCCATCACAATGCACCTCGTTAGCCAATTCCTGGCGCGGGTCTAGGCAACTGTGTTTTTTTTTATCAGTTCGGTTTGAAGCCTTCCTGACCTTGTAGACGTGAAGACTGGCACGTTTCATCGTTTTTTTTTTTCATAAAAAACCACCACCTTCTTCGCCGCATCGCGGATTGATCGGTTCGGTCGTCGCTTGAACATATTCAACACCTTGCTTGCCTTCAACGGACAAGATGTCTTCGGTTTTATGCCACTGCCTGACCACCACTGAGTTGTCTTGGTCTCCTGGAATGACTTCACCACCTGGGACACCGTCGAATGATTTGTTGTTGTTGTTGTTTTTTTTATGAATGACACTTTACATCTTTCGGATGCATTCATGTCAGTTTCAGTTGTTCAGTTGTTCAAAGTGTAGCAGAGTGTACAGAAGGCATGTTCGCGACAAAATCTGGACAGATTAAATTTGGAATAAAACACATTTGTTTTATTAACAAATTCAATTCAAGGTGCATTTTTTATTCATTTAATTGTGCATTATTAGTCATCTTAAAACTAACAACAGTAACTTTGTCAGGCTGCACGAAGAAACTACGGACTATTGAATTAGACTGAATTAGACTTCTCTGCAACCAATTTGGCAGCTTTTGTCCAACATTTTCGAATTGTTTCTACAGTTGTCGCTTGTTGTTTATATTGAGAGAGTTCTCTCTTCACGAGAGCCCAATACCCCTCAATTGGTCGCAACTCCGGGCAGTTAGGTGGATTCGCCTCTTTCGGTACAACATGGACTCCATTCGCTTTATACCATTCCAAAACATCTTTGGCGTAGTGACAATCTGTCAAATCAGGCCAGAATAGCGAGGGAGCGTCATGGCTGCGTAGGAATGGTAACAATCGCTTCTTTAGGCATTCTTCACGGTATATTTCCTTGTTTACCGTTTCGGTAGTGATGAAGCTCTGGCTTGCTCGACCACAGCTGCATATTGCCTGCCATACCAAATATATGTTGGGAAACTTGGCCTTTTTCTTCGTTTTGAAATGCTCCTCTACGCCGTTCAGTTTTAGCCGTCAATTTCTGTTTATCATTACGGTTCAGTACAGTTTTCACCTTGAACGACTTCGTACCTTGTCGGTGCTAGGAAGTATGCACGAAAGTTGGGAACATTTTTATTTTCCTAGCCACAGTGCGTACCGAAAGATCTGGTCTCTTCTGCAATATTTGCTTCGCCTTCGCGTCCTTCTGGTGGTTCTTGAGATCCGGTTTTGTTCCGCTCTTAGCCTTTCTGTTTGTTGACAACGTGTATCGAAAGATTTAAGAATGTTATGGACAGTGTTTGCAGGAAAAGCAAGTTTTCTTACTGGTAGATCCGAATTTTCAATGCGACCGCACACAATTGCTTTTCGCACTTACTCTTCTTTCGACTCCATCTTCGATCTAAATGCTTGTAGATCACCAAAAATTAATTTTACACAATGAACATACATAGGGGGAAATTGCTCTAATGTAGGTCTATGGATCTGGAATTCGGCCTATCGATAAAATTTGCCTGTCCTTAAATTTTTCCCATATTGATATGTCAACAAGGCAATATTACTGTATAGTTATGATTTTAAGGATAAAAAAGGTGAAAACATATTTACCTTGAGTTTAAAGCATAGGCCGAATCCTAGATCCATAGACCCACATTAGAGCACATTCCCCTACGTTCATCAAAATGCGAAATATTTCACGCCTTGATGAAGTATTTTATCAGAGATATACGTATTTAGGGGTGTCCAGATTTTGTCGCGAACAAGCCTTATGAGGTGAGTGTTGTTGTTTACAATAAAGATGATTCATTTTCACTTAGCTTTTTTCATTTGGTTGGGGCTCCTCTTCATGGTTCCACTTTCTCTTGTTTTTTCTACTTTCTTCAATTTTCACATATCCTTCAAACAATTGCAATATCTTCTCCCTTATGGCTTTCATCATGTTCTTCGGTTTTAGTACTATCTTCATTTGCGACAACTTTCTTTCCTTCGTTTCCTTCTATTTTTCTTCAACATGTTATGTTTCTTTTCCTTCATCTTCTTTTCCATCATCTTCCTCTTTATCATGTTATTCTTTGTTGCCTCCCTCTCCTTCATCTTCCTTTTCTTCATACTGTTCTTTGTTTTCTTCCTGCTCTTCCTTTCTTCTTGCTCTCCATCATCTTTTTCTTAGTTATCTTCCCCTGCACGATCTTCCTCTCCGTCATCTTCCTCTCCTCTGCGCCATCTTCTTCTCCGTTATCTTCATCATCGTCATGTTTTTCTTCGTTTTTGTTTTCCTTTTTATCATCTGCCGTTTCGTCATGTTTTTTTTTTCGTTTTCTTCCTTTTCATCTTCTTCTTCCCCATCATCTTCTTCTCTGTTATCTTCCTCTTCGTCCTCTATCGCTCCATCACCTTCTTCTCCATCATGTATATTCTAGCCCTTCCATTATCTTCATCTCCAACGTCTTCTTCTTTGTAACCTTCTTCTCCCTCATCTTCTTTTCCGCCATGCTTTCCGTCGTCTTCTTCCTCCCCATCATCTTTCATTTCAACATTTTTTCCTCCATTATTTCCATTTACTATTTCACCACTTCTCCTCGCGATCGCCTTCCTTTTTCGTTGCTTTTGATGTTTATTTTCATATACCCATTAATTTTTTTTTTACAAGGGGGATACGTTCCACTTTTACTATGAAACCGCGTAAAACAAAACTATTTAGAGTTGATAAATTCACATGCATAAGCATTTTCAAGTGCTTAGATTTTTTTTGTATGTGTTACCTTTCCGTGCAATGGTCAAAATAAAGCTCTTAAAATTTTGAGTATTTACACAAAAAATTGTGATTTTTATGAAAATCTGCCATATGATTACTTTTTTCCCAAAACGTAAAAAATTATTTGAATTAGGTCGATAAGTTGATCCGTTCTGGAGTTATCGCTGAAAACAAACCGTGTAAAAAAGACCTTTGTGTACTTCTGTTTTTCTTCCTGTCCTTGGGATTCCTAAGGGCCTATATTTCTTTTTTGTCGAAAAAAAAAGAGGAAAGTTTTGATTTTTTTTTAGGTATGTAGCAATCTTTTTATTACATGAATGATTTTATTTTCTGACCGTACAGTCTGTTGAAAATGTTTATGCAAAAATTTGTGAAAAAATGTTAAATAGTTTTTAAGGGGTAGCTGTTTCCCTTAAACGCCTTTTTTAGAAGGGCCTTGCGGTGATAACTTCCCAGGTCGAACAGGTCAACTGAAACCTTAAAAATGAAAAAAAAATCATTAGTTTAGAGTAAATCCGTGTATCTTAACGATCGATTTTATAATTTTTATTTGTGCATACGGGAACGTTTTATGCAAAAATTGAATTCTTCCGTCACTAGAGGTTTTACTAAAAAAATCATTTCGGCGAAATAAAAAATTTTGCATGAAAAATGGATCGTTCAAGCACACACAAAATACATAACAAAAAATTGAAGAAAATCGGTTTTGTAGTTTTTTGCCAATCCATATCACCGCAAATTCATTTTGCAAAAAACACCATTTCGAGATATTCGCGTTTAAAGCTGGCCGCTCCGGTTTGGGGCCGGGACGAGGCCCGTGGCTAGGAGCGCTGTAACTTTCTTTATACTGCTCAAATCTCTATGAAAATTTGGGAAAATGTTCTCAAGGAGTTGTTCTGCAATATTTTTTTTTTAGATTTTATGAAAATGAAATAGGTATATAACCCCTTAAATTCGCTTCTGTCTTCGTTTTTCATAGTTTTCGAAAAATACTTCAGCAATCGTTTTTCGCTATCATCGTCGTTGCACAACGCCGTATAAAGGGTCGAAGTATCGATCCCATATTTTATCCTTGCCGCTCATAATTTTTTGCAGTGCTGGATTATGTGCCGAACATCCTCGACTGTCCCACAACACTCGCATATCGGTGGAGAAGATTGAATCCCACGTGTTTTCCGACCAGTTTGTGGGACGCAGTCGGATTTTCCACGACGGCACATATATTTATTTGGCTGATGCGCTCTTGTTCTGATGTCATCTCAATTATCACTTGGTAAATTGGTATGAACTGCTAATGTTAACAATACATTCTTGGTTAATTTCAGTCAAAATCATCAATGTCATCAATGTTCATCAACATGCTTAAAAGTAACAAGCTAATCATTGTGTCTCATGTTTTTTTCGAGTACAGTCTTTATAAGAGTTATGATATGTATACATTAGATTATACCATTATTACTATACACCAACGCAGTCCTACGTCAACTTTGCGGTTATAACCCACATCTTATTTAACTCTCAGCCCCCTCGGATTCATAGATATAAAATTTAAAATCACCAAAGTTTAAAGGCACTCATTTTCCGGTACTTTGACGTTTATCGAGTACACTAGTCGCTGATAAAATTATCGACAAGCAAACAAAATTACGCGCAATATCTTGTTCCGATATCAATGAAACAACAAACAACAGCATTGCGTCTGTAAGAACCACTTAAAAGGCTGGATATTTTTTGGCAAACCCAAACAAATTCACCATGTGGTAATTTTTGTTTGGTAGTATAAAATATCCAAACATTGCCCCAGACGCTTGTTTGATTTTCGTGCAGTATCATAGACTTTGTTTGTTTACAGTAATTATAATCGAAACCAAACGGGCGATTTTTATCAGACAATCGCTATCATAATGGTTTTTTTAGATAGAGACGTTTGCATATTTGCTATGCAATTAAACGCTACGTAAAACTGTCAGGATTTCAATGTCAAGCGTGGTACTTTAGTGAAGCATGTTTCAAATAGAAATGTTCATAGCTTGAAAGTTACAAAGCAGTATTCCTCATTTCTCGGACGCACCTGTAATGAATTCAACTTTTTATGGGTCCCACGGATTAGCCCTGGATCTGCAACGAAGCACCACCCCTTTGACTGAACTGAGCTTTTCTCTGCCCAAACAGACAAAAAAATATATGCAAATGTCCTTTTGAAATCGCACGAAGGCACGCAGAAATGTAATAAAACAAAATAGATCAGCTTAAAACGGGTTTGAACTTTCCTAATTAACTCGGCCGCACGAAATTTTCAACAGCCATTCTCAGGCATCCGCAACTCGGCGTTGTAGCTTTGTTCCATTTTTTTTAATTCAAGTTACGAGCCAAGTCCAGATGCGGGCATGTATTTTCTCAACATTTTTCCACGAAGGACGATTGTGTTGAACGACGAGGGTCAGAAGAAATACCTTACCTTTCGCCAGGAACGTGCGAAGAGTCATAAAAAGTGAAAGGATTCCAGTTGAATTTATGTTTGCCCCGTGTGGGTTCAGTCCGTGTGTTGGGTGATAACGAACGACCGCATTTTCGAGCGGCTTGGTCTCACCCTGGAAGAAATCATGGTTTTTTTTTGAGAGAAAAAAGGATGTTTTATAATTGGGTCTGAAAGAAAAAGTGCAAAAGTAATTAGCAGATATCCTTTGATGGACGATCCGCCAAAAACTGCTGCAATCGCTGAGACTACGCAAATTTCAGTTCATTCTAATTGACTTATATTATTCGCGGCTTAATAATAAACATCTCTGATTTTCACTTTTAATTTTTTTTAATTGTGAAAACTTCTAACCACTTGAGAGTCATAACTTGTAAATCTGGTGGAATCACTTCCCAGGAAAGCAGCGTCGAGTAACTGGAGCATACGTGACTGTTCCGGTGTGGCTCGGATTAACTGATAAAGCAGTTGTTGTTTTCGCCATAGCTGTTCTTTCAACACCCCCTTGGAGTATCCGCCATCATCTACGATAGTTGTTTATAATGATTTCACATCTCCCTTGGCTGCGCGTAGAGGATGCACATTAGAACCCCGAGATCAACCCGGCCGTTGTTTGTTATTATTTGCATGGACTATGTGGCAACATGCTCTCGTATGCATTCTCCTTACAATTGCACAGCTGCGCTGGAAGGTGATGCTTTGAAGCGCTTGTCAGAGCACATCCAAACAAACAACAAAGACGTGATGGGTCCATACACAATATACCTACCTTCATTGCGATGATGCAACGAAGACAACTCTTAATCTAGTACAAGGACCGTCCCAGATCGATAGAATTCAGATTCAAAATCAGGCAATGTACAATCAGAATGTAAATTTCAGACTACGTCAGGCCTGTGATTGTAGCTTGTGTTAATCTCAACAATGCTGCTATTTTTAGAATTCATAATCACCATTAACACCGTATGTATTCTATCAATTTCTCGCGCCTTGGTCCGAGGAAGGCTTATAATCTCAATCTCGCACGCGTAGAGCAAAGTGGCAAACAGTAAGCAGTACATGTATTTGAGACGACAATGTTTGTTCGTTTCATTGGTTGTTCAATAGCAAATATTAGTACATGCTGATAATTGGTTTAAATGTTGTTTTGGCTGGATTTAAATAGAAACCGGTTTAAGGGGTGGTTTCACCAGAAGAAAAATAAGCAAAGTGTACAACGGCCAAGGTTTTGCCTGGCAGGGGTAAGCTATTTCAGATTTATAATAAAGGTTATCTGAAGATTGAGCATGTTTTCGAAAAACAAACTGTTGGATTTATTTTAATAACATTTTAAAACATTATTTTTGGGTCTCAGATTAGGAAAGACAATCCAAAATATGCCAAATTATACTGTAACTGCAAAATATGAAAATTATACTGTCACTTCTAAGGAGAAAAAGAATCCTTGACCAACGTAGGGGTGGATGTGCTGAAGACATTCGTTACATCACACATTGAAGAATTTTCTAATTCTAATCTAAATTCCACCTCCAAGCCCTTGATCCTGCAGCTTCCAAAAATGTGCACAGAAATGAAAACAATATTTTAAGTTCAGAAAAATCCAGTTTTGACGATAGAAATAAAAGAAAAATAGTGAGACCGTCTCAAAATCAAATTTTGTCGAGATAAATAAAACGTTGTATTTCTGCAAATAACCTTTAAAATCAAATTAAAGTGTCTATCAATCGGATCTTAACCTATTAAGCAACACTCGGTCATTAGCCCTACGGCGCATACAGATTTTAAGTTGAAGGTTGCTAGAATACTAAAATGCCACGATAATGCCTGACTTGCATTACCACTTCAAATCTATGGAGGCACAAATCTAAAAAACCACAAAGGTTTCATGTGATCAATTTTAACCATCATTTACAACAATACTACACATTTTTGAAGGCACGAATCCAAGAAACGATTTACATTTCATACACAGTTTGAGCATGAGCATGAGCATGATTGAGGTTGCTTTCTGTTATTGCAAGATTAGCTGTTACTGTTAGGTGCGCAACTAAGTTCTCGCTGTTTTTTGGTGAAAAAGGAACTTTATTTTGAAAACAAAGGTTACAAACGAATTATTCAAAGTATTGCCCATCACTAGCTACGACTTTTTCCCATCTTTCTGGTAGAACGTGAATACCATTTCGATAGAACTGTTCGTCTTTTGATGCTATCCAAGAATCAAGCCATTTTGAGATGTCATCATATGAGTGGAATTGCTGACCAGTGAGACCATGTGCCATCGAACGGAACAAGTAATAATCGGACGGTGCAATATCAGGAGAATATGGCGGGTGGGGTAGGACTTCCCATTTGAGCGTTTCCAAGTAGGTTTTCACGGGTTTCGCAACGTGAGGTCGAGCGTTGTCATGCTGAAGAATCACTTTTTCGTGTCTGTGCTCGTATTGTGGCCGTTTTTCGTGCAGTGCTCGGCTCAATCGCATCAATTGAGTTCGATACCGTTCCCCGGTAATGGTTTCGTTTGGTTTCAACAGCTCATAATAAATAACACCAACTTGGTCCCACCAAATACACAGCATAACCTTCGCAGCGTGAATGTTCGGCCTAGGCGACGATGTTGAAGCATGCCCGGGCAGTCCCCATGAATGTTTCCGTTTTGGGTTACTGTAATAAATCCATTTTTCGTAACCCGTCACAATGCGATGTAGAAAACTCTTCCTTTTTTGCCGCTGGAGCAGTTGTTCACAGACGAAAAAACGACGCTCAACATCTCTTGGCTTCAAATCGTAAGGAACCCAAGTTCCTTGCTTTTGAATCATTCCCAACGCATGCAATCGCTTAGAAACGGCTTGGCGGGAAACTCCTAATCCTGAATCAAGCTATTCTTGCGTTTGACACGGATCCTCATCGAGCAATGCCTCCAATTCAGAGTCTTCGAAGTTTTTTGGCCTTCCTTCACGCGGACGATCATCAACACTGAAATCACCGTTTTTGAAGCGACGAAACCAATCACGACACGTTGTTTCACTCAGAGCAGCATCACCGTAAACTTTTTGGAGCTCTCGATGTGCTTCAGCCGCCGTTTTCTTCGAATGAAAGAAGAAAATCAACACTTCCCGTAAATGACGATTATTTGGCACGAAATCAGACATCTTCAAACAACCAAAATATACAACACTAAACCAAAATCACTGATTTGGCAAAGCGGTTTGTTTACCATATGTCTGAGCTTGGTTTATGACGCTTGAGATGTACTACATTTATTTATTTTATTTATTTATTTCACCGCCTCGAATGTTTAAAAAACAATTCCACAGACTGTAACTTATTCTAAAACCTTAATCCTACTCTTAAAAACAGCCTTAGACACATTAAACACTAGCACTATTGAACGAACGGAAGCATCTGTCCAATGGATTGTTAAATCCATATGTGGTTCTATGGCGTCTGATAAACAATAATTCACGCTCACGCATTTGTCGAGAAGGTGCATTAAACGATATATTGAATAACAACGAGGGACAGTCGAGATTTCCTTTTATCAGGTCAAACACGAAGAGCCTTTGCAAGTTAATCCGCCTGGAATCAAGCTTTTCCAGAGCGATGAGTTTACAGCGGCATGTGTAATCGGGCAGGTCCGCTGGGTTCGACCAAGGCAGCTGACGAAGGGTGAAACGTACAAAGCTGCGCTGCACACGCTCCATCCGTTTGATTTGCGTTGCATGAGACGGCATCCACACACAAATAGCATATTCCAGGATGCTTCGAACTAATGAGCAGTATAGCGACTTGAGTGCGTAAATATCGTTGAAGCTCGAATCCTAGGGCTGCGAACGCTTTAGCGGTAGTTGTATAGACATGCTCATTGAACCGTAGTTTACTCTCGATGTTTACTCCAAGGTCACGGATGGATTCAACGCGTTCCAAGTATACTGGTCCAACCGAACATTCGAATTCAATTCGAGACTGCCGACAAGAGAATGCAATGGACTTACGCTTGTTGATGTTTAATTCCATCCCATTCTCAAGGCACCATCATTGTAGTTCATCTATATCGGCCTGAAGCGCGCAGCAGTCGAGGTGAGAGGTCACAATGCGATAAATTTTTAGATCGTCAGCGTAGAGCAATTTTCCTGATTTTAGCCGAAAGCATAGATCGTTTATGAACAATATGAAGATGAGTGGGCCCAGAACGCTGCCTTGTGGCACACCAGATGTGATGGAAAAGACGCGAGAGTGCGATCCGTTGATGTTGACAAACGCATTACGGTCAGACAGATAAGAGCGCATCCACTTTGTAATCCAATCTGGAAATCCCAAGTATCTAAGCTTCACAACAGCAAGATCGTGAGGCACTTTGTCGAGCGCTTTGGAAAAGTCGAAGTGAATGGCATCTATTTGACGCTTGTTCTCAATTTCCGTTGATACAAAATTGGTGAACGTCATGAGATTCATTGTTGTTGAACGCTTCTTAACAAATCCGTGTTGAAACTCAGATAAAAATGGTTGAGAAGCAGCGTACAGGACATCATGAACTAATCCTTCGAACACTTTAGCCAGGCAGCACAAAATGGAAACGCCACGATAATTCTCAACTGCATGACTAGATCCTGCTTTGAATATCGGGCAGATCGAAGCTGTCTTCCACAGTTTCGGGAAGGTACAGTGGCGAAGCGAGCTGTTGAAAATGATTGTCAAAGGCCTTTGCAGAGACTCAGCACATTCTTTAAGGAACAACGGCGGAAGGTGGTCGGTCCCAGGTCCATTGGAAACGTCTAGCTTATTCAAGGCAGACGTGACATCATGCTGTGTTATTTCGAAGAGCGGCAGATTCAGGTCGAATAATTGGCAGTTCCTGAGGCTGTCAGGTGAAAATGCTGGCGAATTAGTACTGTGTGCGTTTTCAAAAAAATCGGTAAATAGATTGGCTAATCCATCAGGAGAATCAGCACTCGAATCTGTGAAAGTCATCTCAGCTGGAAATCGATTTGAGCGTTTGCGGTTACGAATAAATGTCCAGAAAGAGGAAGGATCTTGCTTCGCAGTCGTCTCCATGCGGGTGATGTGATTACGAAACGACGCAATTTGGCATTCGTTGTAATTGGATTCAACAGAATGAAGATTGTTACGATTTTCATCTGTTCGCGCTCGAAAATAACGCTTGCGGGACTTACTAACAACGTTACGAAGGTGCTGCAGCTCAGGAGTCCACCAAGGATGCGCGAAAGGCTGTCGTCTACATCGCTTACGTGGCACGTGTGTTCGTCCAAGATTCTGTACGGAGTGTCATTAAAGATACATACCGCCTCGTCTGTGTCCTTGTCATGGAACATCATATCCCAATCAACGACACAAACAGCTCGCGTTGAGATCCACAAAGTTGCATCGTCGAAAATCGAAGTGGTCAATCTGATTCGGGCTCTCGGCTAGCGGCATAAAAGATATCATTTACGCCGATACGAAGAACGAATGGCATGTCCGCAGACTGTCAATCCTGAGAAGACCTGACGGCGGCTCGATTAGTTCAACGACATTTGGATCGTTGACGAATGCTAGGTCCAGTAAGAGAGCCCATAGAGTTTGGAATCTCGTTGACTTGGTGAAGACCAGAAGCGACCATCGGTTCCATGAGCTCGATTTCTTGTTCGGATGAAGCATTGGATGGTAGCAGTCCGTTGACATCTTCGTCGTTTATCCGGATAAGCTGGGGAAGATTATAATCACTCGCAACAACGATTATGTCGGAATCCGAAATACGTTCACTTAGCTGCTGAATCACTATAGAGTGCAGGGCATATAACGCCGGATGCGAGTTGGGACGAAGGTAAATTCCGCAAACGTAGACATTTGACTTCTGGAGACTGATGCGTACAACAGCTTGCTCGAGGTTATTGCAGTTCTCCAGTTCTACGGACCTGCAGCTCAGAGTGGCTTTAACTGCTATTAAAACTCCACCACCACGTTTGAGGTCGCTGGTGGCCGAGCTCCGATCACATCGAAATATGCTGTAAGTTGAAGCAAATTCCGAGTTTGAGATGTCTGAATGCAACCATGTTTCCGTCAGCACAACAATATCATAGTCACAGGACGATTCGACCAGCACTCACTACTGGCGCCATCTATTACTAAACAGCGGGAACTTAGTTGCGCACCTAATACACAGAGAACCAACAGATGATGCATGGAACTAGCATACAACTTCAATGTGTAAAAACTGGTGATCCCATACTAGGACAATACCGGCGCGGGCCCTGTTAAGACACAACGTAATTTACGGACAAATCCATCTGCTCGAATCATCAGCCAGTAGTGCACTCTCTCTTTCGCACTATCCTTATCAATCCGTCACATCTACCGATCGTTATTGGCAATTCCCGAACTTGTATCAATTTTCAACCAACTAATATCATAGCTTTACAGAATAAAACCGATAAAAAAAGGCTAAATCAGTTCAGTATACTATCGAATAAACACCAATAGACATCGCATCGAATATTGTTGTGTTAAAATCGACGGAGTTAATAAAGTTGTATCGTGCCTACTCCAATCGAGAACACTGATTCTGTCAGTCCATGTAGAAGTTGTGGGTAACATTGGTAGTTCTTCCTCCACTTTTCAATTGGTAGCCATAGTTGCATTGAGTGAGTGTTCTGCTGAGAGGGTTCATCGCAAGTCAAAACCACATCGAGCAAAGGTATCGCCTTGGAAAATTCCCCTTCTTATGCTGAGAGTTCTGGATCTTAACATCGTTGCTAGGTCAGTAATGTGAAGATATGTACTTCACATGCCCATTGCATGCTGGAATAGCCTGATGATTCCACCATCTGCCTTGTACAACTGCAGTGCCTTGAGAAGGTACGAGTGAGGAACTGAGTCATACGTCTTCTTGTAGTCGATGTATGCCATGCTCAGGTTTCTCCTTTTTTGGCTAGCCTGACCTACAATAACTGCATCGATGATGACCTGATCTGCCCTTCTGTTCTTCGGTTCATGACATTGTTCGCATCGCAATGGTTTGGCACCTTTCGGTTGATTACTGACGAGAGCACTTTGTACAGGCTTGAAAGGCATGTTATTAGCCTGTACTTGGCTGGATTAGTTGTATTTTGATCCTTGGGAAGAAGATAGGTTACCCCTGTAGTAATGAATTCTGGCAGCTGCTGGGGGTCCTCTAGGGCCATTTTGAGGCACTTCGCCATTCGTCCATGAATGAAAGAGAACTTCTTATACCACCCCCGTAGTTGTGCACAAAATCCGGTCCTGGTGCAGCCCAATTTCTGGTATGCCGGGTAGCCTTGCGAATATCCTGGGTGGTAAATACGGTGGCGACCATGCTTCCAATTCCATTACTCTTGCAACCACATCCCATCACTAGTATGTTAAACGGGATTCTCCCATAGATTAGCCCAAAACTGTGTCACTGCGCTAATCTCCTCGAAGTCTTTCGTTGTAGTATATTTTGTTGTTTCGGATGTGGTTGTAAAACTCCCTTTGCTTAGTGTTGAAAATTTGGTTTTCCTCCTTCCGCTTCGAACTTTCTCCATACCGACTTGCATCCGTTTTGAAAGAACACTCAATCGCTGTACATGGGTGTCGAGAACCTCAGTTATATTAGTTTCAGTGAGGTCACGGAGCTCTCCGGACTTGACAATTTCAGCAACGTGACGAACTAGCCTCGCTGATCGGTTCCCCCTCTTGTGCTGCGTTAACCGACCAATTTTGGTCCGTAGTATGGTGATTCGGCTCTCCAACCGCATCATCTATGCGGGTTTTTTTGGTGCATTGGGTCGTGCGCGCCTTTCGTCGTTTCCTTGTGGGTACGTCCGTAATCCCAGCGTTCTTACAACAGCCACAGCTGCAGAGTACACAATGAACTGCAGGTCCGCTATGTTACTATGAAATACCAAACAATAAACCTATAACAACCAAATACAGCTTTTTGCCTCCTCAGCCCATGCGGTGTCAAATAATGGCATCTCTGAAATCGGGAAAACCACCAAGGTCTGCCATTGTTTACCGGAGCAGAAAACTTGTGGATTCAATAAAAAAACTTGAAGGAAAGACAACTCTAACAGTGCAACCCCCCCCCTGCAAATGGTTCATCACCCTTACTGCTGCGTCTAAAAGTATGCGAAAGAAGGAGATGATCACCCTTGAACCGCAAAATTTCCCCTCCTGAAACCCTTAAAAACTGTTTGATTCCGGTGAGAAAAGGCTAACCTTACCGCGGAAAAATTACCTAATTTTGAATCAGAAAAATCTAATGCTCATATTCTGGCGCTCCTGGTGGATGGATTTGGAAATTCTTGTCGCCCACGTGTCGTGAATTGTGTCTGCTTAACGTATGTATTCTTGGCATTCCTCAAATGGACTGTACTTTGTAAACAATCAACCTGGAAGCCGAAAGAAGGGAAAAAATTGTGCTCAGTTATTTGGAAAATCCATTGTGGTCTGCATCTAGGCTGGCTAAACAGCTGGAAATTGCCCAGCAATACCTATGGCGCGTTATCAAACGGTATAAGGAAACATTGACGACGATTCGGAAGACTCAAGCCACTCGTCGCAGTGGAACTGTCGACCGGAAACTGCGTGGTAAGATTTTCAAGACGATTAACAGGAATCCCAATCTGTCGGACCGTGACTTGGCCAGAAAATTCGGTGCTGCCCATAGTACCGTGAGGAGAACTCGACTCCGGGAAGGAATCAAGTCGTATCGAGCTAGCAAACCGCCAAACCGCACCATAAAACAGAATAGTGTGGCCAAAATCCGTGCTCGGAAGCTATACGACCAGGTGCTGACCAAGTTCGACGGGTGTCTTCTGATGGACGTATGAAACCTATGTACAAGGCTGACTTCTGGCAAATCCCAGGTCAAAAATTTTACTTTGCAACGGCTCGAGCGGATGTTCCAGCCAAATTTAAATTTGTTTTTGCCGACAAATTTGCACGAAAATTCATGATTTGGCAGGGCATTTGCAGCTGTGGCAAAAAAACGAAAGTTTTCGTTACAAATAAGACAATGACGTCGGAACTATACCAAAAAGAGTGTCTCCAAAAACAAAAATTTTGCCGTCCATTCGATTCCACGACCATCCCGTAATGTTTTGGCCAGATTTGGCAAGCTGTCATTACAGCAAAGTCGTTCAAAAATGGTATGCAGAGAAAGGGGTCCAGGTTGTTCCGAAAAACCTTAACCCACCCAACTGCCCCCAGTTCCTCCCTATTGAGAAATACAGGGCAATCACGAAGAGGAGACTCAAGGCAAAGGGAAAGGTTGTCAAAGACATCAATCAGATGAAGACCTGGTGGAATAAGATAGCTAAAACGATTGACGAAGAAAGTGTGTGCCGCCTAATGAGCCGTGTTACAGGAAAAATTCGAGAATTCCTTCGAAACCGTGATGAATAATTTTATCCGTATTTTTTCTAAAAAGTATGAAAAAAACACTACATTTGTATAAAAAAGATCTTGAATTCAATAATAAATAACTGAAATACAGGCAATTGTTTTTGTTCCAATTCTATCTGAAGCAAGCTTTATCCAACCCTTTTTTTTCCACAACAAAGTTTGCAAAAATGTTAATAAGTTTTATCCTTTCCATTCGATTTTTCTATGGACATCCGCCCCAAACCCTCCAACCTCTATGCCTAGCCGTGGGTCCCACTCTCTTAAAGTCGTTCCTTTTTTTTTTTTTCGTTTTCGCTTTACCGGCCCAATTTTTTTTTCTCCCGGGGGGCGTCTACACAGTTTGGCTGATTGGCTATTTTTGGTAAGTATTTAACCTCTTGTGCTTTACACAATTCTAGGACGGATTTTGCATAGTGACAAGAAGCCAAATCAGGCAAAACAGAGCTGGAGGCTTCTAATAAACGGTAGCAACCGCTTTCTCAGACATTCTTTCTCGTACAGATCCTTCTTGATAGTGTCAATAGAGAAGACAATTTTCGATTTTCCACCACAACTACATATGACCTGCCAAACCAAATACTTTTTGGGAAGTTTAGACACCGTCTTGGTCCGGAAATACTCGGCAACGGAGTTTCTTTGCATTGCGATAAATCCAGACCCGGAAGCTGTGGCCATTATGCAGTTTTGCTAAAACTTGCCTTCATTTACTTTTAGGACTTATGATTTTGGTTTTCCAACTTTCCGAGCCACGCACAAAAAGGTTGGGACTTTTCTCAATAATGGCTACCACCTTTTTGTCCATTTGGCGGGAGCATACTTTTTAGTTTGTTCCGCTTACAACCTTTCGACCAAGAGTCAAGTGCTGGTCAAACAATTTGCAATTTCGGCACTTTTTGGTAGTTTTAGTTTTTTGGCAAGATTGCCTACCGAACAATGTCGGATTTTGCTGCCGTTCGTACAAAATATGTTTGAAAACTTCCGATTGAGTCGATGACAAATGAAATAAGAATGTAAACATGTTGCTCTACGAAATAAAGTGGAGACATTCAGCTGTCTTATAATTGACACGTTTCAAACGCGATCCGTGAAATAGTTCACGAGCTACTCTAATAGATAAGAGTCCGAAATTTAACGTGGACAGGCTTTAATAAATTAAGTGGATGAGACGAAGTTGCATTCATGGATATACCTTATATACTGTTTATAAACAGACATGACATCTACATACCTCTAACGTATCTCTCTTTATAAAACAATGTTTGCATCTTTTTGGGATTATATCAAACGTCATATGAAGAATATTTTTACAGCTCAATTATTTCATAAGTTACAATACAAAATGTCAAAGGCGGCCACTTATTAGGCTAGCCTTTGGAACATATACCCTACATGTTAATGTCAAACGTTAGTTTTAGTTTTCGATTCAATTGAATACATGAAAGATACCTTAGCATCTCTATTGAAAAAATTACCTTAAACGAACGATATCACAAATCCTTCAACAATCTCGGTATCCGTCGACCCAAAAAAAGGTTGTTAGCTTGATTCTCTCCGCATAACAAAAGGTTCGGGATACGATAATATTCTTGATATATTTCGGCCACTTGTAGGCTGGACTGCAAACATCTTGAACTTTGAAGATAATCACTCATAATTTTGATTTAGTGCTAACGTAAGAACTGCAGTTCACTAATGAAAACACGACGCGAGACTGGACCCAACACTTATGATTCTTACAAACGAAAAAGGAACATAAAATTTACCTTTTAATGTCGACCGGTTTCGGGCTCGATGTTGCCCATCTACAGGACGATGTCCAACCCGTTCGTTTGTAAGAATTTGAAGATAATATCTGTCAAATATTGATTTTCCCGATATATTTTCGAGAGTTGCTCTAGTGGATTATTCATTTCAAGAAAATTCCAAATTTTGAGCTCTGACACTACGTCAACAGTTCATAGTTGTCATGGAAACATTTTGCTGTTCGGAATGAAGTAGACTTTTGAATGATCGAAAATGTTCGTGCTAAGAGTGCCACGCTTTTGCAAACCATGATTCTGTCACTGTATTTACATCATTTCTCGAGTACTTTTTCAAACAGACGTATCTGTTTTTGTAAAGAAAGAGGGGAAGTAAGATTCAAACGTTGAATTCTTGTAACCCTTAGCACTTCCATGCAAACTAGGGCCACCAACACAAGAAATAACATTTCCCTAACATGATGGTGATGCTACTTTCCGTGAGGGTGCTGAGAGTTTTGAGAAATTTACGTTTGAATCTAACTTCCCCTCTTAGTTTACAAAATTAAATACGTCTGTTTGAAAAAGTATTCGAGATTTCATAGTTCGGTTGTGTTCCTGCAATCTTAGATCCAATGAGTTTGAAAATACTTTTTAAGAGTCTTATTTCCTTTTCTCTGCAATACATTTATGCTAATAGATAATTCGCCACCTCCTCCCCCCCCCCCCCCCCCCCCCCCCCCCAACACCCCCCCCCCCCAACCCCCCCCCCCAACACCCTCTCCACCGTCTTTATGCCAAACGGGGCATCATCGATCAAAACATATAGGTCTGTATAATCCGGACACCTCAATACATGAATAAAACATAAATTTCGCATTATATTTCCGTCTTAGTTGTTTATTTCAGATTCATGGGATGTGTTTTAACAATTCCGTGAAGAACAAAACATAGTTATTCGGTATTTGCATAAAATTTTTGAACTTTGCGCTTAACTCCGTCCATTAGGGTTTGTACAGACTCTTCAAGAATCGTAGAAAGCCGTCTTTGTCCAAATTTGCTGGAAGTGTTTGATGTCTTTGATGCCTTGCTTCTTTCCAGAAAGCTTCCGCTTCACCAGAGCCCAATATCTCTCGATTGGTCGTAGCTCTGGGCAATTTGGCGGGTTTGAGGTTTTTGGTACAATGTTCACTTGATTTGCTTGGTACCACTCCATCACAGTTTTAGCATAGTGGCATGATGCCAAATCGGGCCAGAACAAAGGTTTTTTTTGTGACTTTTGATGAAGGGTAGCAATCGCTTCTGCAGACACTCTTTCTGATAGATCTCCTTGTTGATTGTGCCTGTAGTGACGAAAGATTTACTCTTTTTGCCACACGTGCAAATTGCTTGCCACACAAGGTATTTTTTGGGAAATTTCGATGCCTTCTTCGTTCTGAAATGCTCAGCTGTAGCATTTCTGGCCATAGTAGAATAAAAGCCAGCCCTGGAAGCTGCTTGAAATCCTCCAGGACATAAGTTTCATCGTCCATAACAACGCATGAAAACTTCGTCAAATATTCGCAGTACAAACGTCGAGCCCGTGATTTTGCTGCCAAGTTCTGTTTGTCGTTGCGATTTGGAACTGTTTTTACTTCATACGACTTAAGTCCCAAACGTTGTTTTGATTTTTGGACAAAACCAGGCGACATCCCTATTTTACGAGCCACCGTTCGAATGGAGAGATTTGGGGTTTTTCGTTAATATCCTTTTCACCTTTCGGTCCATGACAGGATCAGCGCGTCCAATGTTTTTGTCACTTCTCGGTTTCCTCTCCACCGTCAAACGTTCCGAAAATGATTTGAGCACATCGTGAACAGTGGATTTAGGCAAATCCAATGTTTTTGCAAGGTCCCATATTGACAAGTCAGGATTTGCCGTACGCCCGTACAAAATTCGCTCGCGCACTTGTTTTTCTTTCGTCGCCATCTTGAATACTAAACATGAAATGTAAACATCAATCATAGTCTTTTTCATCATAGACTCTCAGCTATACCACAGTGAAATTTTTCATTCCTACGTGCAATATTTCAAAAGTTACAATGATTTGAAGGTGTCCGGATTAATGTGGATACAGACCTCCCTTAAAAACACCCCCAATTTTTTTCTCTCCATTTTTCTTTAAAAAAAAATTCAACCACCATTGACCGCCGTTGAAGATGCCTTAAGACCCAAGCTCGCAAGTTTTATCGCGAATATTTGAGGAGGTTTTTCCTGCGTGATAATGGATGATGAAAATTATATCTGGAAGACTTTAAGCACTTCTCGGAATGTCTTATTACACTGCCACGTAATGAAACGGCGTAGATGAGCATTTCAGGACGAAGAAAAAGACCAAGTTTTCCAAAAACTATTTGGTTTGGCAGGCAATATGCAGCTGTGGTCGAGCAAGCCAATGCTACAGGAACGGTAAACAAGGAACTATACCGTGAAGAATGCCTAGAGAAGCGATTGTTACCATTCCTACGCAGCCATGACGCTTCTTCGCTATTCTGGCCTGATTTGGCATCTTGTCACTACGCCAAAGATGTTTTGGAATGGTATAAAGCGAATGGAGCCCTTGTTGTACCGAAAGAGGCGAATCCACCAAGCTGCCCGTAGTTGCGTCCTTACGAGCGGTATTGGGCTCTCATGCAGAGAGAACTCTCTCAATATTAGCAACAAGCTACAACTGTAGAAACATTTAGAAAATATTGGACAAAAGCAGCTAAATCGGTTGCAGAGAAGTCTGCACAGACCCCAATCGCTGGAGTAAATTCAAAAGTTCGTAGTTTCTTCACGAGCTCTATTAAGTAACTGTAGTTAGTTTTAAGATGACTAATAATGCACAGTTAGATGAATAAAAAATTCATCTTGCCTTATTTGTCCGAAATATATCGTGGACAGGCTTTAATAAATTAAGTGGATGAGACGAAGTTGCATTGATGGATAGATATAATATACTGTTTATAGACAGACAGACCTCCTACGTATCTGTCTTTATCAAACAAGTTTTTCAACTTTTTGGGATTATATCAGACGTCTTATCAAGAATATTTTTACAACTCGCTTATTCCATAAGTTACAATAAAAATGTCAAAGACGGCAACATATTTGGCTTGCCTATGGAACAATTACCCTACGTGTTAATGTCAAAAGTTAGTTTTAGTTTTCGTTTCAATCGAATACATGAAAGATACATTAGCACGTTGAGCAAATCAACAGATAGAAGAAACGAATGAATTGAAAGCAATTTGAAATTATATGAATTCAAATTTTCCAATAGAATCGTTTTAGCTCACTGCTTCAAAAAGTTTAAAATTTGCGCTAGAAACAGCACAATTTTTCACCATACCATCATTTTATTTGGATTCTTTTTAAACACTTAATGCTTAATTTTTCTGTCAAATATCTTCTTAGTTTTCATCATTTAATGTTCTATCTCAAACATTTCCAGCAATTTCTTAATGATCTTCTTGTAATCCTCCATAATTCAGCCTCAAGCGCAAGCATCTTCTTTCTCGTTGATACTGATTTCTTTTCATTCAAACTGAAGGCAACCCAGCCTCTCCCCTTGAATATTCTTTTCGCGTTTTCTCCATCTCCTTCCCTTAGAAAGTAGGCTTTTCCCGATGGAAAAACAAAGGATTAGTGTATGTTTGAACAGAAAACATCCCCTTCTCAATCCAAACCCCCCCCCCCCCCCCCCCCCAACCCCACCGCCACGCTGGCTTCGCTCGGCCTTCATTTATCATTTGGCGGAGTTTGGAAAAGCTTCGGGAAATTTTGAAAAACATACACACAAAAAGGTCTTCCGAACATTGTTCCGTTCGATGGGAATACGTATCAGCCGATAAAAGCCAAAGCCGACGGCAGTAAACCAACAGGACAGCCGGAGCAAGATTCGTTCTGAAAGGTTAAATTAGATGTTCGGTTCGTGTGCGAAAACAGTGAAATTCGAGGAATCCAATTTTATGTGCACAAAAATATCAACATAGTCGCTTGTCTGTTTTGTTTTGCAACATGAATAACCTGTAAGCACGATTCTTGTTCCGAAGGGGCTTTTTCCTTGTTTCCAGAGCGTGGTTGGAAATGAGTTTCGGGAACCACCAGCAGGCAGACAGGCCACGTTTTACATTAGTAATACAATCCTTTAATCGTACTCGCCTCGCTGTTCCCAATTCAAATGGGATGAAAAATGTATCGACTGACAAGCATTCTGGGGTATAGTGACAGTAACACAAAAAAGTATCGGCAGTGACACGTATAGTGATAACTTAGCCAAGCTATTTAGCAAAATGCTACCAGGGGACGTGATTCGCATCGAAAATGTTTCAACTCGTTTTTCTCAGCGGAGAATGGAAGTAACATCTTTGCCTAATGCGATAATAAGTGAGGCGTTTAAATAACTTACTGGAACACTTTCAAAATGGATGGGCTGAAGAAGGTGAGCGAGAGTTAGAATCGATGCGATCATTCAATCAGTTCTGAAGTCTGATTACTGGATGTTTTTCACACCTCAACATTTGGGCACTAGATCCATGTAAAAAAAAAATGTTCTAAAGACTCAAATAGGAAGCATTTATTCATCGTCCCGACTCAATGTCCCACTCCACTCCTGAGCTGTGGCAATCAGCTCGCTTCAAATTAATACATAATTCACTCTACAAATACGGCACTGCGGAAGATTTGTCCCAAAAGTAGAATTTATGGTTTTGTACATGACAGGATTGTGATTTATGCGCTCTCGCCCTGCCTCTCCCGCTCTGTCCTTGGCTGTTGCACTATCGGCCAATGCGGCCTTTTTAATTCAATCCACGGTGCGTCGTTTTGCAGCCGGACTCCCACCGAAAAAAACAACCCGCTGTGGCGTTCCCTTCGTAGAACCACCGCACTAATGAAGGACGCAGAAGTTTTGATAAGCTTGCTCGTGATGGCTTTATTGCTGGGATATTCGAAAAGATAACAACCAAGCTGCAGGATTTCTTCCGCTCACTTTTTTCAAATCGAAGTGAGATTCAGTCGGAAATCGAATTAATCATCGGATTAGCCCGGTTGGAACATTATTATTTTAATGGTGACAACAAGAGGTTGGTCCTCATTCTATTCAATATCTCTTTCTCTTTCTTTTTGAAACGAGAAAACAATTATGAAAACAGGGGCTAAAGCAAACTTTCACTGTTGAGCTGCTGCGAACCGATCTACCTCTATGCCTACGGGTGAAAGATGTATCGTTCTCGAGGACGACCTGGGTCCTTTATGATGCAGCCGCGTGTGGCTCCATTTGTTCCGTTAATGGTCCTACTTTTCTAGTTTTGCACTTTCAGGTGTTATTTATGGTTTTCGTCGGTTTTGTAAAAGTTGCTTCGGTCTTTATGTGTATTGTTATTCCGTTCGAGTTCGTGTGAGTGTCGTTGTTTATGTTTAGTTCTGTCCCACGAGAATGGTTAGAGCGGGACAAGTCCTTGCCCTTTAGCAGATGGAAGGTTCTAACGTTCACTGTGAATTGATGGCTTTTTAAATATGCTGCCATTAATCACCACACCGGGAATGGCGAAATGATGACAGGGTGTTGTTGTTGTCCTTGTCGTTGTTGACAGATTTTTGTAGGAATAATGATGAGATCAAATGTTCATTTGTGAGTTGTCACTTAAGAATTGGGAAATTTCAGGGCATAGCAAAGAATAAGATGCGAACGTATGGTAATTTCATTTAGTTTTCAGTGGATTTATTAAAAAAGGTTGAAAAACATTGAAAAACTATTTTTAATATTAAGTTTATTTTTCAAGGGTTAAAAAGAAAATCAAATAACGATAATTTGATGTAAAAGCACGAACTGTTCGTTTATGAGACCAAATATATAAGAAAACGATAAAAAATAATGCAAAAAAAGTATATCCACCATAATCCTGAAAATCATTCAATATTTCGTGTGACCTCCCTTGGCTTCAAGGACATTTTGACATCGTCGTGGAATTGACTGGACAAGCTTAGCGGTCGTTTCTGGTGCGATTTTGTCCCATTCAGTTACAACAACTTGTCGTAATTGCTGAATGCTTGATGGTTTGTGTTCCTGAACCTTAATTTTCAAAATAGACCTGTTCTATTGGATTAAGGTCAGGAGACTGTGCTGGCCACTCCAAAACATTGATTTTCTTTTCCTTAAACCATTGGGATACCAGCTTCGATGTGTGCTTTGGATCCCCATCTTGCTGGAACGTGTATCTCAGGCCCAGCTTCAGTTTTTGTGCACTTGCTGAAAGTTTTCGTTTCAGTATGTCCAGATAAACCTCCTTTGTCATTATTCCGTCAATGAATCCAACGCCAGACGAAGCCATCGAGCCCCAAACCATAACTCTACCTGCACAGAAAATGATAAAAGTTAGTTAAGTTAGTTGAAAATTAATGATGTTGCAATAACTCACCTCCACCATGTTTGACTGTAGGCTTTAAACACTGGGTTTTCAGACTTTCATCGGTTCTGCGCCATTTTCGTGTGATACCATCAGACCGAAATAGCACTATTTTAGCCTCGTCTGACCAAATGACCTTTCTCCAATCATCGACTGTCCATGGAATATAGTTTTTTTAATGTTTTTCGCTGGTTTCTTAATTGCCACTCTACCCTTCAGACTTTGTAGATGCAATCGATTTTGGATTGTTTGAGGTGTCACATGGATAGAAATTTCACCCTCAACTTGCTTTCTACTCGTTCACTTTGACTTGAACCGTGGAAGAGGTGGTAGTGCGAATAGTCAGTACCTAAGTGTACTTAGTGTCACGGTGTGTTTTTCGTGGAATGTGTCAGAAAACGTGAGAAATTTAGAAAACCGAATTCAACAATACGTTTCTCGTTCTTTTCCATTCGCCAGTTCAAACGATAGGTTCAAAGGCTATGTGCGGTCAACGTTAGTTTTGTGTGTGCGAAGTAGGTTAAAAAGGTAAATTGAAAAAGGCTTTGTGTGGGAATTGCACTAAATGAATCGAACAGCCGTTCGACGGCTTTTTGTATAGAATTGCCTTTATCGATATTTGGTTTGGATTTTTGGATTGCTTCTATCGATGTTTGGTTTAGCTCGGCACACTACAGTTATCGCGCTATCTTGACCCCACGCTTGAACGTCAAGGTTCCCGGTTTCAGGTACATTCTGGAAAGGAAAAACCGATATACCGTTCTCCGGCAGAGGTTCGATCGAAATTTAACAAGCAGTACCAGTAGCAGTTACAGAAGGATTCGGCTGGGAATTTCTTAATGCAATAATTACGGCATACGCAATCCGTATTGGAACCCTCTTTTATGAGAGAGAAAGAGAAAGAGAGAGAGAGAGAGAGAGAGAGAGAGAGAGAGAAACGCAAATAAATGCAAATGTGTGATTCGGTGTTTGAAATTCAACTAAATGAAGTTTTGTTTTAGTTTTGTTGTTGTGAATTTTGTTTGACTGGATCCCTGACATTTCCGCGCTTACTCTAGGTGTGGCTGCCTAGGAAAACAGCCATCGCATTCACGTTTCAGGTTCTTCGGTGGAAATTTGAACATCAAGGGGGTTCTCCAGTGATGATAAACGTGGATCGTAGTGTAGTGAGCCGGTAGGAAGACGGTTACCACGGTGTTTCTTTTTCTTTGGAAGTAGTTTTTCGGGAGGATCTCCAACCCTCATGGGGTTTCAATCTGTTGAATCGCCCATACCTTAAGCATAGGTCTTTGCTATAACTAAACCCACTCTAATTGGGTTTCTGTCGGGCAAACTAACCTCGACGAGTAGTCTTCTTAGGAGGTGGAGCTTAAGCTACTTGTTTAGAGATCGAGGGCGTATTTAGTAGACGAAATGTCGCAGGTCACGAGACTTGAGATACAACCGTGCAGTCAACGGTGAGTCGTGTGATTCAACGTTAATACGAAACTCTGAGCATTGAATCGAAGGAGAAATGCGGTCAGAATGGGTATTCTATTAGTGATCAGGATCACAAGCTTGTCGTGAAAGCGTGTAAGGGGCTATGCATAAACCACGTAGACTTTGGGGTGGAGGCTGGCCAAAGTCTACGCTCCATACCAAATTTCAAAAAATTGTATGGAGAGAAGTCTACGAGGGGGGGGGGGGGGGGTCTGAGATTTTCAAAAATGAGTCTACGTGATTTTTGAACCGGCCCTAAGCAGAATCCCAATGCTTCCATCAGGGATGTGGCCAAAAAGTTGAATCGGTTCTTTCGTTCAGAGATCTAAGGACCGGGAGGGACTGCATACGTACAAAGTGCAGAAGGCTCCAAATCGTCACGAACGGCAAAATACGGTGCGAAAATCATGGGCCCAGAGACTGTACACCCATATGCTGACGAAGCCTCATTGTTTCATCATGGATGATGAGACTTACGTCAAGGTGGACTTCTGGCAGCTAACGGGGCTACTGTTCCGGAGAAGAAACTTTCAAAGTTTACCAAGGAATACATGATTTTGCAAGCGATCTGCTAATGTCATTCGTGACTACCAGGACTGTAAACGGGGAGATCAACCTCAAGTAGCGTCTGCTTCCTCTGTTGAAGCAACATGAGGGCCCTACGATCTTCTAGCCGGATCTAGCTTCATGCCACTATTCAAATGTTGTCCTGCAGTGGTACGTAGTCAACGGGGTCAGTTTCGTACCTAAAAAAATACTGGGCTATTATGAAGCAGGCACTACGGAAGCATCTCAAGAAGGTCAAATCTGAGGAAGATATGAAGAAAAATGGGTTTCCGTACAGAAGAAGCTGCAGCCATATGTTGTACAGAATCTAATGAGTGGAATTAACCCTTATGTGATCGACAAAAAAAAAAACACCTTTATGTGATCGACAGGGTACCCGGATACTTACCAAATTCAAATGATTATAACTCTGGCTATTATTGACCGATTTTAGTTCTTTTGGCACCAATAGATTCAAAAGCTCATTCGCTTCAGAGAAATTATCAGCAATGTCCATTTTAATTCATCTGGTTTCCGTAAATCCGGGTTTCCGGTGGAGTGATCTATTGAATTTCCGGTAATGGAATCAAAATCTTTGGAATAATTCCTAGAAACTATTTTTATTCCATTATCGGCCATATGCCGACTTGTTCCTGCAATGACCATTCTATAACAGGTTCCCGTGGGGCCTAGAGTGGCCATGAACATAATTAGAAGGAAACTCTGGCAATATGGGTATTACAATTCATGAAATTTCCCTTGTAGGATATTTATCAACATTTTGTGGCTATCTGATGATTTGTCCTCGGACTGGTCATTCCGGAACAAGTTCTCGTCCCGGGTACCCTGTCAATCGCTTAAGGGGTAAAAAAATCGAAGTGCCCCCCTTCGGTCCCTTGCTACTATACGAAATGTTTTTATGCAAAAAGTTGCCTTCCAATTTGTATGGAGATGTCACTGCATTTCAGCTTCCTGTTTTAAAATAAACTATGAAATTTTGTTATGTAAAACATGAAAAGGTACCCGGGTACCCTGTCGATCACATAAGGGTTAAGCGTAAGATGACAGCGTGCGGTTATGGTATTGTAGTTGAATGAAATAAATATGCAAAAAGCTTACTAATGGGTTAAATTTTATTTTCTGAATGTTTGAAAAGTGATGCAAATTGATGTGAGACACCCTTTAAATAACACCCTCTGTCAGTGCGTAATTCATTTTTCATGTTTTATTTTGATTCTGTGTTTGTCGCATAAAGCTGCTTAAAGGACCCACCAAACTATGCTTCATGCTAAAGAATGCCGACAAAATGGAAATTGTCACCGACGGATAAGACTGGCCACAAAATCCACCATATCGCTGTTGAAAATCAAGTCTACACTGCAAGAAAACAGTCCACAAGGTTTTGCATAATAGTCCCATCCTAAATTAATAAGGCTCCAAATATAACTCCTACGCACAAACAAAAATGTCTGGAATTCGCCAAAGTTAACATGGTACGGCAGTGGGACACGGTACAGTTATTGAAGTTTTCTAATTTTTGGATAAATGCACAAAATGATGTTGTGTGCAATGATTTTCTTTTCAGATGAAAACTTAAACTCAATTTAGATGCTCCCGATGGATTTACAGGATAGCGACATGATCTACGAAAGTATCTCGATACTCGATATTTCAAAGAAGGATGTCTAATGGTTTGGATTGGCTTTGTGTGACTGGAAAGCTTAATTTGTCATTCACATCTTATAGGGCGAGCTCATGTGATAACATTGCTGTCTTGTAACGCTACTTGATTCCATTCATAGGAAATATAAATCCCAACAAACATCGGTGTTGAATTAGAGCTTGTTCAAGCAAATTTGGAGAAGCTATTCAGCTGTTTCTTCTAGAATAGCTGAATAGCTTCTCCAAATTTGTTTGAACAAGCTCTAATTCAACACCGATGTTTGTTGGGATGTGCTTTGTCAAGCATGTCCGTGCAAACAAATAAAGCCTGTCTACGTTAAATTTTGGACACTTTTCCTTCAGTGTGTATTTTGAATTATTTCACGGATCGCTTAAACGTTTCACTTATACGACAGCTGAAATTCTCCACTTTATTTAGTGTTTACATTCTTGTTACATTCAGTAAAATGGCTTCGAATCAAGTAGAAGTGCGCAAACGCATTTCGTGCGAACGGCAGCCAAATCCGGATTTATCGGTACGCGATCTTGCCACGAACCAAAAACTACCGAAAAGTACCGTGTATTGTGTTTGCAAATCATTTGACTAGCGCTTGACTGTAGATCGAAAGGTTGAAAGTGGAACAAATCGAAAAGTATGCTCCCGACGAATGGACAAGAAGGTGGTAGCCATTATTGAGAAAAATCTCAATCTTTCTGTACGATATGTGGCTCGCAATGTTGGGAAGTCATAATCATACCTACAATAAGTGAAGCAGAGGCAAGGACTGAAGGCCTTCAAAGTGAAAAACGTGCCCAATCGTGATGACTAGCAAAAAATCGTGCTAAGAAGCTTTACACCATTTTTTTGAAACCATTTTCTTGTATCATAATGGACGACGAAACATACGTACTCGAAGAATTTAAACAGCTTTCAGGTTTGGTTTTTTAAACCGCAATGCAGAGGAACGCCATTTTCGAGCATTTTCGGACAAATATGGTGTCCAAATTCCAGAAAAAGTATTTGATTTGGCAAGCCGTATGTAGTTGTTTTCGAAAATCTAAAAGTTTCGTCTGTACCAGCACTATCAATAAGGATGTGTACGAGAAAAAAATGTCTGCAAAAACCTTTGCTACCGTTTATCAGAAGCCACGACTCTCCAGCTCTGTTTTGGCCTGATTTGACCTCTTGTCACTATGCGAAATCTGTCCTGGCATCATAAAAGGTACACGAGGTCAAATACTTGCCAAAAACAGCCAAGCCACCTAACTGTCCAGAGCTTCGCCCAATCGAGAAGTAGTGGGCTCAAGTTAAGCGGAAACTCTTCGAAACTAAGAAGAAAGCAACTGGTACCGATGATTTCGAGAGAAGAAGGAGAATCGTAATGGCGCACAGTGATTCCATTCCATACAAAAGGTGGAAAAAAGTCTGAAAATGGATTTTACATAGCTAAGCTCTTTGTTTCCGAGTAATTTTGGGCCGCTTATTTCAAATATGCTATCCCAATTAACGTTTTGGGTCACACTACTGATATATGGATACTTTAGGGTCCCCTGGAATATCCGGAACATCCAATTAAATTGTAAATTCGATTTTTTTCAAAACCATTTGTATATAAAATGTAAAAAATTAAAGCGATGAGGAGAACTTAAGTTCCGGAAGTTCCGGAACATCCGCAACATAAGATAATTTAGCAATTTAATTACAAAAAGATGAAGTGGATGTTAGAATCTCGCAATATGTGGTAGGTTTGTTCCTTTTCGGAAAATGTATGACTTGAATTTTGAATTTTGTCATTAGGGTGACCCATTTCGAGATAAAGTGGTTTAAAAATGAGAGAAAAAATTGAAGCTTTAAAAATTTTATGATGTAAGAAAATTAAAAATAATGGGTTAATGTTTTTAGAAATAGTAGAAATTTTAAAGGATTGTATCTTATAATTTAAACCTATTTTAGAATTTTTTAGTTATTATTATTTTCGTGGTGACTACAATTTTAAATTATTCTATTATCAATTTTTAAACTCAAAATCCGCCAAATTAGTTTACAGGCTGCACTTTCACTTTTTGACTGTACGTTCCAAGAAATCACCTAATCTTGTTAGGCTGCATTTTGGAGACGTTGGAGGGTTCGAGTTTTTAAACGCGCGATCAAATCAATGCCTATGTTTCAGTCGATCAAATTTTAGTAGTATCCTCTAATATGAGTTGTCCTATATTGACGGAAAGGTGTTAGTTTGTTTGAACAATAACGTAGGATTACATGAATAGTACAGATCTATTTTGTTTCGGAAAACAACGTATACGATTTGTGAGCTAAACGAATGATTCCGTAGTTTGAAATAAATTTAACTTTCCGTGCAGTTCCTTCAGTAATAGCTTCTGCAAGTAAATCTGAACAATTTCACTCTTCATTTAATTTGCTTTAAAAGCTGGAAGCTTATTCGTCAAAACGAAGTTAATTTCAAACCGCTCCTGTTCATTCAACCGATCTCGATTGTCACAGTCTATGGGCTCAGCGGTGATTCCACCAACTAAATGTTTCCCAGAATAACGTCCATTTTCCTTCCATTTCTGAATAATTTACAATCACGACGAAGCTTGTCATAAATCTATAATTCCATTTTCTTTCGCAAATCATGGGAAATGTTTTCCAAGCATGGAGTTGATCCCCGTTCGCCGCAAATAAGATACAATTTATGAGAGGAAGTATTAAATCTGTTATGCGTTTGGCTGAAACTTCCACCGCAGCAGCAGCAACGGCTCGAACGAGAAAGGCCCACTTCCCGAGCGTTTGCTATCAAATCCCACCCAATTCCATCTGCAGTTCCTTCATCACCCCCTAATACCTTATCAGGATCGCAACCAACCACCAAGGGCAAGACGATACCGAACGGAAGCCCTAAAATTAAAGCTAACTTCAGCAGCCCGCCTAACCGGGATGCTTTCGAGTAAATCATTACCAGCCGCAATGACTCTTAGGATTCCGGACCAGCCCACCAGCATCGTTCCAGTAGTCTGAGAATCGGAAATGAATTTCCAATCTTTTTTCCCCTCGAGACTCCTCTTTCGGCAGAAGCGAACGCTTTTATACGCACTCTGGCCAAGGACCACGACGACGACGACGACGATCCAAATATTCCGCGATAAGAAGTTTTCGCCGGAAAAGTGCTTCTTCTGCAGTACCGCCCGGTTTATACGAACGTACGAAGAATCGAGATTGCCGCTCTGGCGAATTCGAGAATAAACACCACTCACCCAACACTCGAGAACATCGAACATCCTCTATCCGTCGTCTGTCTGCAGAGGGATGCGGCTCGCTGGAAATGTGTAGCTGTATAAGCTCCACTTTCGCCGAAAAGCACTTTCATCCCCGGAATGCAAAATGACAGGTCCTACATGCGGAATGATTTGTTTGTTCCTTTTATTCACAGCGGCAGTTTCTGATATGAGGCTCGGCTCCTGCGGCTGCTGTAACTGCTGATGCTTCTTCATCCGGCTGACGATGATGGATTCTGGATTTGGGCAGAAAAGGTTGACGGCAATGCAGCATATGAGGAGGAAAAGCCTTCTTTCGTCTTGTAACATTTTTGCGATTTTGCTTTTTTTTTTTTTGCGATGATGGTGCCACTACCTACTGATGAGCTGTTTCCTCGTCATAAGATCCGAATTGTCAGATTTCGCAACGAATGATGCTGTGCGAGCAACGGTAGTCGAAATTGGTTTCAGCTTGTGAGATGGATTATTGGTAGTAAAAAAATATGATCATTTCAGAATTTTATTTACATCCAAGCGCAGAACAAAAGTTTATTGGACTACTTTCAATCAGCAGAGAATTTATTAAAAAATATTAGGGAGAAACGGTTCAGAATCTAATTTGATTCATAACCACTTCTCGATTTAAGGAATAAATTTCATTCATACAACCGGGGTCTAATTATTTTGACAAGATTGAAATAAAAATACATTGAATTTTAAATGCATGGTAGGAAGCAAAAGGAAAAAACGCTTCGTGTTTCGTGCTTCATACACAGAAAAAAAAATGAATGTTAACGGGCGCGGGAAAGTTCCCCTCGTTTAATTCCAAGCCAAAGGAAGCGTAATCAACGAAATTGTTTGCAATCTTTCATGCAACAGAATAGATTCAGGCGTTATCTGGCTTAACTTTACATGAAATCTACACTTACATTTGACACGGGCGAAAGAGTCAAAATATAAATAAATAATATTGTAATATATTTTGATTGAACAATTTCAGAACAACTAATTTACCTTGAAAATGACATGAAAATCAATAATGCACTTTCTTTAAACAAGAAAAATAAATTATGGCGTTCTTCCGGATCAAACATTGCTCTCGTTATTTTTTTGTTCCTCCGCTATTTTCAGTTAGCTTAAAATCCTGGCAAATAGTTTAATATTTCAGGCAAATACGCTTTTATTCATCATATACTTATTTCGACTTAACCTTAAAGTATATATTAACGGATTATATTCGTAAATATAACCTTCTCTAGCGGAACGTGAAAACAACCATTACGCTCTAATCACAAAGCAGAAATCATGTCGCCGAATATTTTCACCCGTTAAAATGTCAAATTGGAATTATGCCGTGGATATAATGTTGTTGATTTCCATTGATTTTTGTTACGCCGTCGATAGTTTTGACCTGTTTACTCGCTAAGTATTGCATCAAATGATTTTGCTTCGCGTAGAAAAAAAAATTCATTCAGATTGTTCATGCAATCGCTAAGTGATTATTTTATATTTACGGATTCTTTTTTTCACAGGTTTTTTAGATACAATCCTTAAAATTTTATTACAAATCGAGTAGAAAGATACAGTTCTATTCACACATAAGAGCTGGCTTATTTCTGGGCCGCCTAGCGCATAAGGGCTTCCTCTTAACATGAATTTGTGTACCAAAACGACGCTCCAAGAACTTAAGGACATGCTTATCGTTGGACACCTTAAGCATATCCATAACCCGCTTCTCTTAAGAAGCATGGCCGACAATTTGACGGACCAGAAATCACATGAACTTCTTTGTTTGGATACGCTTGGTGCAAGACGGGTGGACTCCTTTAACATAACGATCTGCTTGGGGGTCTTATGACCTTTGTTCAGATCAACTCAAATTTCGTTACGGAGAGCCATGTTTCCTCCTCTGCGTAGACAGCTGGACAATTATAAACGCCGTATATCAGCCTTTGCTGGGCAAGAATATTCGCGCATTTCTCAACTTCTCTTCCGTTTCCTCCACGGACACTTAAACCATAATTAATCCAGCCCTCAGGTCTTCTAATTCAATGTCGCAGCTTTGATTCCATCGTGTTGTATATGTCCAAGACTGTAAACACATCATTAAGAATCCGCAATTTAATTAGTACAATAAGAAAAATGTTCATTCGATAGAATCACTAACCTCTGATTTTCCTAATAGTACCTAGATTCATCTAGTTAGTAAAATTAACTATTTTGGTACGTGAAGCATAGAATTCGACGTCTTTATAAATTGCAAACACTGGGTCATTATGTCTCACCATTTGATTACCCATGTAACATTGTCAAAATCATCCTGCTTTATTAAGTTTTATTAAGGTTTTATCAAAGCCACTAGAAATCAATTTGGTTTTATTATGACACCAAGAGCTGCCAATAGGTTTCATATTTTAGTCAGGTTTATGGGAACCTACACAGATTGTTTAAAATGATCTTAAAACCTCGTTATTTTAAATTCCTTTTACTCCTATCAAAGGTTTTATCTTGACTTTATGAACTCGTAAAATGCTGTTTTGAGATGCCGTTTTAGGACTCATTCATATTATCTTATTATGGTCAGTTGAAAACGCATTTTAAAACCATTTTGAATCCAGTAAATGCAATAAACGGCAAATTGGCATTGAAGGAAGCCACCAAATAATCCAATAGTTTTAAAGTAGTCATTGCGAAGATAATTTGGCTTTATGCCAGAATTGTGATTTTTTTTTCATTTTTATTGAAATAAACGAAATGATTGAAATAGGGAAAAATAAATGCACCAAATTCTAAACGTCATGCAAATGAACTGTAGATCGGAGACCAATTTCTGCATTTTTTAAATAACTTTATTGAATTTCCAAAATTTTCAAGAAATTCATGATGAATTTATCGAATATATTTGTATTAATTTTGTGTTTGTTGTTGTTTACTCGCACAATTTCCGAGGCACATTAATTTTCGGCTCTTATCGTGCCAATATTCACCACAAAATTAAATGCGTATATGATTTGGAGCATGATACGCTGTAAAAAACTCAATTTGCTTTGGATGTTTTGCTATCAAACAAAATTTCCCACATCACTTGCCTTTTTTCTTCGATTTTATTTACTACTAAATGAATCAGAAGAGCAGAGAATCGAACAAAGCAGAACAACAAAAACCAACCACGATATCACAGTGAAGTTTGACAGCTGTGGCCATTTGGCCGCATGCTGGTTTTCATGGCAGCCAAAAGGTTTTATGAAGCTTCTCAAGTGGTCATTGCATCTATCACTAGAATATATTCGAAATTTTTATAGTCTTATAAAGGATTTATTAACTTGTTTTCACAACCGTCTATAGAGTGGGCTACTTTGTACACATTTTGGCTTTAAAGAAGCATAGAAGAGGTGTTGGTAGACAAACCAGTTTTGAATGTAGCGTTATCAACAAAGCTGGAGGAATGCTATACGGCTGGAATAAACCTAAAATTATTACTTGGGTAATGTGACTGAAGAGCGAAGGTGTAATTATAAACAATATGCCAGAATGTCATAATTTATCGGCGAGTTTCCAGTGCTGGTGAAAAACATAAGGCGTAGTAACACTCTACAAATAAACAGGGCGTATTTGGATTCTTATCAATTTTTAACTCAATAAAACATATTTCGGCCAGTCTGGAGCGGAAGAAGAGCGGCTTTGACATCCCCTTTTCGCTGATTGTCAGCCACAGCAGCGCCTTCTTGGGGAACTTGGTGTGTGAAATGAACTTCACCTCGGAGCTCACTTGCTTCGTGGAGGAAATAAAATACAAAATGCCCTGCCAGTCGTTGCCATCCAGGGGGAGATAGGTCTCGTAGTCCATCACCACCGCCACGTCGCGATTTGCCGGGAAAATCGAGTTGACCATCTTATTCAGCCGCTGCCACTGCGTCATTGCCTGCAGCTTCGAAACCAGTGGACGCGACTTCCGCTTCCTGACATGTATGTTCATATTCGCCAGGTACTTTTCCACTGTTTGGCCGGTTGAACTGACCTTCCGGCCAACCAAGCGCACGCAGCGATGTAGCCACTTTTCCCTCGGTCGTCCTCTTCAGCATCCTCTGGAACGGTTTTTCAGTCAGCAGTCAGTCAGTCAGTCAGTCAGTCAGTCAGTCAGTCAGTCAGTCAGTCAGTCAGTCAGTCAGTCAGTCAGTCAGTCAGTCAGTCAGTCAGTCAGTCAGTCAGTCAGTCAGTCAGTCAGTCAGTCAGTCAGTCAGTCAGTCAGTCAGTCAGTCAGTCAGTCAGTCAGTCAGTCAGTCAGTCAGTCAGTCAGTCAGTCAGTCAGTCAGTCAGTCAGTCAGTCAGTCAGTCAGTCAGTCAGTCAGTCAGTCAGTCAGTCAGTCAGTCAGTCAGTCAGTCAGTCAGTCAGTCAGTCAGTCAGTCAGTCAGTCAGTCAGTCAGTCAGTCAGTCAGTCAGTCAGTCAGTCAGTCAGTCAGTCAGTCAGTCAGTCAGTCAGTCAGTCAGTCAGTCAGTCAGTCAGTCAGTCAGTCAGTCAGTCAGTCAGTCAGTCAGTCAGTCAGTCAGTCAGTCAGTCAGTCAGTCAGTCAGTCAGTCAGTCAGTCAGTCAGTCAGTCAGTCAGTCAGTCAGTCAGTCAGTCAGTCAGTCAGTCAGTCAGTCAGTCAGTCAGTCAGTCAGTCAGTCAGTCAGTCAGTCAGTCAGTCAGTCAGTCAGTCAGTCAGTCAGTCAGTCAGTCAGTCAGTCAGTCAGTCAGTCAGTCAGTCAGTCAGTCAGTCAGTCAGTCAGTCAGTCAGTCAGTCAGTCAGTCAGTCAGTCAGTCAGTCAGTCAGTCAGTCAGTCAGTCAGTCAGTCAGTCAGTCAGTCAGTCAGTCAGTCAGTCAGTCAGTCAGTCAGTCAGTCAGTCAGTCAGTCAGTCAGTCAGTCAGTCAGTCAGTCAGTCAGTCAGTCAGTCAGTCAGTCAGTCAGTCAGTCAGTCAGTCAGTCAGTCAGTCAGTCAGTCAGTCAGTCAGTCAGTCAGTCAGTCAGTCAGTCAGTCAGTCAGTCAGTCAGTCAGTCAGTCAGTCAGTCAGTCAGTCAGTCAGTCAGTCAGTCAGTCAGTCAGTCAGTCAGTCAGTCAGTCAGTCAGTCAGTCAGTCAGTCAGTCAGTCAGTCAGTCAGTCAGTCAGTCAGTCAGTCAGTCAGTCAGTCAGTCAGTCAGTCAGTCAGTCAGTCAGTCAGTCAGTCAGTCAGTCAGTCAGTCAGTCAGTCAGTCAGTCAGTCAGTCAGTCAGTCAGTCAGTCAGTCAGTCAGTCAGTCAGTCAGTCAGTTGATTTCATCATCCCAGCCGAAAAATCATAATTTTCAAGAAATCTCGATGTTCTATGACTTGAAACCTGTGTTGGCAAAATTCTATGAGCACCAATAGTGGACGTGTTACAGCTATTATGTGGTCATTGTGTCAAATAAAAACAAATTTGGAAATAAATGCATTATGTTGACTACCATAATATGATGTAAAACAGCTAAATTAACTAATAAAAAAAAAACTTCTGATTGATGGGAACGTATGGTTGGCAAGTTCCTTAAAGTAATGAACACGCGTAGTAGGATAGTCAGCAAAACCTAAAAACATAGCATTTAAAAAAAAATCAAAAACTAAAATACACATCGAAAGTTTTTTTTATATGTTATGTAAAAATGTACAATCTTTCAAGAAAAAATATAAAAACGAGGAAGTTTTCGTGTCCCGAGACCATGAAAACCTTAAAAAACAAAGAGAACCAATGTTTTTATAGTCAATTTTGCAGTTAAGGATATTTTTTTTTGTTTGCAAAATTATGTTCCATTTGCGGTTTTAATTGATAAAATCGGCTCAGTGGTTCAATAGTTATGGTTTTTTGAAAAAAATAAAATAAACGTGTCAATTTCTTGGACCTTCCTAATAGAAAATTTAAAACATACGGGTAGATATTTTTCAATAAAGAACAAAACTACCTATTATTACGAAATCTGAGCGATCGTATATCTTTTTGTTTGGAGTTGCTGTACGTATATATTTAAAATCGACTAAATGGAGAATAATCTGAAAACTAAAATACACACGAATTCAGTGTATCGCCTACCAATTCAAACCCTTTTATCCAACATCCGAATAATTTCTCGTGGAATTGTAGAGGATTACTCGGCTTCCAACAAAGCGAGTACCACATCACACATTCCTATAATCTCCTTATTTAGCTGCATTGGGGTGGGGCCGGAGCCGGTATTGCCTATGATTTGGATCACCAGATTTTACACATGAAGAATGAATGTTAGTCCCAAGCATCATATGTTGCTTCTCTATGAAGTTACAGCTGATCGGGCAAAATCAGAGTAGCAACCTCAGGCGGTCAAATATGCTCAAGCTTATGCTCTTACCATCTCTTTTTTGCTTCCATTGTACCGTTATTGTGGTTTTTTAAGTTATTTTTTCTATTCTTACTGTAGTGATTGAAGTACTGTTTGTATTCATGCTGTTTGTTTTGAAACGGATCAGTTGAAAATATTGACTTGCCATACCGAACGAAAGCTAAACTCCATAAATAATTCCCGGTGAGATCTATCTGTTTATAATTAAATCTGAATGACAACTCTATATGTGCCATCTTCAAACACACAAAACCAGTACCCATTTGATTTTTGTACATGAGTTTATGTGGGTCTTGTTGTAAGTGAAAGTGATCTCAGAATAGACGTGAATGACCAGGAATTCTGCAATTGGTCACTGGAACTCAACAGGGTTATCTCATTTGAACATCTGGGCTAAAAATGTTAGCAGTACGTTCAAAGACGTGTTTATGAACAGGTTGAAATGAAGTTAGTAACTCTCTGAGTCGCAATAATATAACTTAATTGAGGGCGCTGGTTCTAGTCTGCCTTAAAAGTCACTAATACTTTCGATCCTCGAAAACATTCCGTAATCACAACTAGGGACTTGGTTAATATGCTAAATCGGAACCTTCAACATTTGTGTTCCAGTTTATTTAATCCTCTTTCACTGATCTCCAAACACTGTCGCAGCCCGACTTCTTACACTCGTTCTGGAATTTAGCTCTGTCGCCGAACAATAGAAAACCTCCCACGATAAACAAATCTTACTTCCCCACTTTTTTCTATGCTACTTATTAATTTCATCGATCTCAAAAACATAAACCTGCAACAGTCGGAAAAATGGTCATTAAATAGGATTGTTGCATGTAAGAAAACATTCTAATTAAGATTGAAAGAATTTCAGCGGGGAAAATAACGACCCCATGCAAATCTAATTAGGAGAACCATTTCCAACGCAATGTCGCTTGTTAGTCAACCAACGTGAGCGATAGGTAATTAACGAACAATGAAAACTGTCCACTTTGTTCGATGTGTTTGGGTTCTGGTCGGTGCGGGTGTATTTTTTACGACCCTCGCGCGGCGATCACAACGAGGACACAAAAAAGCCATTTGGGGCCTCGTTACGAATGCTCTGATCCTGTTGGGAAGCATTGTGTCCAGTCGACAACGACGGTGGTCGTGTTTTCCGTCTCCAGCCAACGAAATTTTCAAAGCACACGTTGCACTACATTACGTCATTATTCCCTCACACCTTCCGGGGCTTTGTAGCGACCATTACTCATTTTATGATGATTGGATTATTTAATTGAAACACTACGGATGAATGGTACACGAAAGGCACTTAAAACGCTCCAATGTCCTGAGGACATAAATTGAATTTACTTGGTACAAGGAGAGACAGCGTCTCCTATAACTACAGCTAAATTGGCTCTGGCAGCTGTGTAAGCCTGCCTTCTCCAAGAGCCGGAAGAACCAACGGAAAACAAATAAAGAACATAAATAGGCGGGGAAGCAGTCGCTTCGCGGAAAACGCGGCTCATGAAGAATGTGATCCTTGAGGGAGAAGATATAGGAGCAAGGCACACCAAAGTGGTCTACTTGAGTCAAATTAGCATCTAGATAGCTTTTTATTTCCTCACCTTTCCGGGAAAAGCAAGATACTCTGGCAAATCTGAGATCCTGTTTTGACTCCTGACAATTCAGCGAAACAATAAAGTAGAACAATGCTCTACCAACGCTCAACAGGAGTCCGTTGACAGTTCATCCCTTGTTCGAACAGACCCAATCACTAACACAATTTATACAAATTATTCAATTACAAAAATAAACAAGAAGTGGTACGTACCTTGTTGCTGCTTTCTACTGCCTCTGTATGGAAAAGACAAACAAAAGAAAAAAAAATCCATGATTTCGTTGCCTTCCTACCCCAGCGGATTACCGTTCCTTACCAATACGTCATCATGTCACGCGATTCTTCTCCGGTTTCCTTTGTTGGCCCGAATAATTGCATCACTCGAAGCCGCTGAAGATCCTTCCTCATTCCACTCACCGACTCAACGTTATTATTTTTTCGCCCAACCATGTCGCGGACGGATCGTCAAAGCGTCCCTTTTGCAAAATATTGATGTTACAACGGGACTCCTGCATGAATTAAATTTCCAACAAAAATGGAAACATTACCCATCGCGTGGAATGTCATAAATAAACATGTCCTCGTAGATCCCGTTGTTCCCTGCTCCTGGCAGTACCGCGTGTGGGAATTTCAACAAGCATACGTACATGGCATTCGGCGGAATTGACCTGAATGGGATATTTTCTTCGATTTTTCAATATCGTGCCGCGAATGTTTGCCTGAGTATTCGTTGTGGGTGTGAGCGGAACAAATGCAATATGAATGGGAAGTGGCGAGAGTGGTTGGTTTTTTTTTCAATTAAAATGTATGCAGAAACCATTTTTCAAATGGGTTTGGTATGGCAGGTATGGTTTGGAACACAACAATTGGTAGAGAGTTAAGTGAGAAGTTAAGACATAAAGATGACACGATCTGGAAGCATTTGCTTTTATGCCTAGAGGCTCTAAAAAAAGTATGGAACATCCAGTTTTCTGCAAAAATGCGGCACAAGTGTTATAATTTTAATTTTTATTAGATATATTGATATCATAAGATTCAGTACATACTTCTTAGCGACCAGTTTTGACACTTTCTTCCAATCTTTTTCAGACTGTTGAATGGTATCTGATGTCGATGTTGCTTCATCAATGCCTAAAATTCTTCAATTGGTCAAATTTTCAGGCAATTAGGATAGGTCATATCCTTTGGAAAGAATGAAACATTCTTTGTGGTACATAGATTCTTCTACCGTTGATTTCGAGTAATGGCAAGACGCAAGTGCAATGCGAAAGCCTTCTCACTTCACAAGAGTAAACAAAACCAACGCAACGCATTGACATGGGAGGCCATTATCTATAAATACCAGCTAGCTGTGCTGATTCAGTTCAATAGAATACGCTCTGCACTGGAAAAAATCTGCTGCTTGAAATTAGAAAGGGGCTATTCATAAACCACGTAGACTTTTCTGGGGGCACCCCCCCCCCCCTGGTCCTTTGACCAAAGTCTACGCTCCGTCTGAAATTTCAAAAAATTGTTTGGAGAAATGTCTATGAGGTGGGAGGGAGGGGGGGGGGGTGCCTGAGATGAACAGGCCCCAAAATGGTCCATGATATCATTAAAAACGTGTATTTTCATGTGCCGAATACACACCATTAATAAAAGTCATGAAATCTTGAATCAGCTTGTTATGATCCAACGCCACTTTGGCGTTATGTTTTTGATTTTTGATGACGAAAAGTTGCAACTTGATCCATGAAATCATGAAGCATCTGATTTTGTTTTTACTTAGTTTGTTTATTTGTAAGGCTCGGATGTGTGTGACACTTTGCGGAGCCGATATTCAATTTCATTATTTACAATCATTTGCTTATATGGTTCTGGACATAAGTCTTGGACATCACACGAATGAAACCGCGACTTACATCCAGACTTTTGAACCACGATCTCGACGAAACATTTGGAATAATGGAATGTAATCACCGCCCAAGAGAACAGTCCAATCGTTTTGCCAACTTTGCACAGAGAACTCTGACGCACTAATGGGAAAAATTCATAGCGGGAAATTCTTCTTTTCAAAAATCTAGCCTTCTTTTGCGCCCACCTTTGCTAGAGAGTCCGCCTTCTCATTGCCTGGAATTGAGCAATGTGAGGGGACCCTTAGAAAGGTAATCCTAAATGATCTTTCGACCAACGCACACATCTGCTCCCTTATTTTTGAAAGAAAGTAAGATGAGTGCCTCACTGTTTTCATCCAGTGGCCGGAGAAAATAGAACTGAGATGCAATAATGGTCTATGGGCATGTAGGGAAATCTTCCCCAATGTGAAATTGATTGCTGCCAAGCAAAGCAACATATAAGGAATACTCAAAATTCCTGAAAAGTTTCCAGAAGGCGGGTGAGTAATCATTTGTAAAAACTATAATCAGTGGATCCCATCAATGCGCCACTTATCAATCAAAATTTTCTATTACGCAGACGACTATGCCGAGAACTTTTTTTTGACAAATATGGGGAATTAAAATAGGTCGAAGTTGATCTGGAACTCCTTGAATAGCCTGTTTCATGGTGAGATCATAATCAATGGAGGAACTGTGATAAGTGAAGCACTGGGAGAAATTTAGCAAGGAAGACTAATATCGGATGACATATAGTTAATATAGATTCGCAAGAATCAAGACTGGATACTCAATTCGAGCATTTCTTCAAACTTTTCTATCTGATAGTTGTTACTGATTCCACACTTGATCAGTATTCTTGATTGAGAGCTCCCAGAAACGATTATGCAAGAGTTTCCATCCTACCAGAATCCAGAGGCTCATGATATTGCGTTGAATGCATACAGCCAAGGGCAATACGTAAACAACGATATTGAATGCGTTCCAATTTAATGAGGTGGCTTTTTCTTGCCGAGAGGAATAATAAAGAGTGATATTCGAGCACTAAATGGCGCAGAATAGTTATTTTATAAAGTTGCAACGAGGTCTTCCAGGTGAGCACCCCACCATGTCCTGGAAATTGATCTTAAAAAATTGATGCTCTGTTGATATTTCTGTTTCAAATACGCAATGTGAGTACTCCAAGTGCATTTTGAATCAAACATGACTCCAAGGTATTTGAAGGTCAAAAGGTGGGTAATGTCTCTTTCCTTCAACTTGTGACTGCCAGTTGGGCTGGGAACCGCTGTCTAGTAAACACTACCAATTCGGTTTTATGCGTCGAAAACTCGATCCCCAACTTTCTGGCCCAGATGAACAGAAAATTGAGGAAATTTTGCAATGGTATTTGCAAGATTTTCGCACGTGGACCTCTAAAGGAGATCACAGCATCGTCTGCAAGTTGTCTTAGCGTGCATCTTTTTTCCAAGTAGTTATCAATATCTTCAACATAAAAATTATAAAGCAAAAGGGACTTAAACATGAGCCTTGGGGTAAGCTCATCGTAGCTTCAACTATAGGAAAAGTTGTTGACTTCAGATTCGAGAGGTCATTTGTTTTTCTGGCAGTAAATTATACAAAATGAAGCATCTGATTCATAACCATAAATTAAATTCATGAAAACATGCGCTACTATTCATGAACATGAGGGTCATGATTCCATGACTCAGCGGTTTGTTATTTTATTCCCGAGAGTTGGATTCATCAAAACGGAAAATGGCTTAAAATAACGCTTGTGGCGAGCATGACTCATGTTCATGTTAGCGATTCGAAATTATTCATAATTGTGGTTTCCGTCATGATATCATGAAGCATAGTCATAATGTCATGAAGTGACACGCTAAATGATTTCATGAATTTTTATTCATGAATCCGGCAACGGAATTTTTTGCCGTGTGCGGATCAAGGAGTCATACTTCTGAAGTCCCACCATGATAGGCTACGGATCATTCAGAATAACTTCCTGAGACTGATTCTGAACAGTCCCAAAGGGACTAGAATCTTCGACATCCATCGCTTGGCTGGCTGGTGTGCCGCAGAGAGGACTCGAAGAAATAGAAAAATTCCTGAAAAAGTGGACCTCCCGTACCAAACGCTTCCATCTAGACTTGAATAATGTGATAATTTGTATACAAGCGATGAAAGCATATATGCTAAACCCGCGCTGGCGCCACCCCCCCCCCGGCCCGCTATCCTCGCGGAAGTTTTTAAGGCTAAAGCTTGCTTCAGATAGAATTGGAACAAAAACAAATGCCTGTATTTCAGTTATTTATTATTGAATTCAAGATCTTTTTTTATACAAATGTAGCGTTTTTTTCATACTTTTAAGAAAAAATACGGATAAAATTATTCGTCACGGTTTCGAAGGAATTCTCGAATTTTCCCTGTAACACGGCTCATTAGGCGACGCACACCTTCTTCGTCCATCGTTTTAGCTATCTTATTCCACCAGGTCTTCATCTGATTGATGTCTTTGACAACCTTTCCCTTTGCCTTGAGTCTCCTCTTCATGATTGCCCAGTATTTCTCAATAGGGCGGAACTGGGGGCAGTTGGGTGGGTTAAGGTTTTCGGAACAACCTGGACCCCTTTCTCTGCATACCATTCTTGAACGACTTTGCTGTAATGACAGCTTGCCAAATCTGACCAAAACATTACGGAATGGTTGTGGGATCGAATGAACAGCAAAATTCGTTTTTGGAGACACTCTTTTTGGTATAGTTCCGACGTCATTGTCTTATTTGTAACGAAAACTTTCGTTTTTTTGCCACAGCTGCAAATGCCCTGCCAAATCATGAATTTTCGTGCAAATTTGTCGGCAAAAACAAATTTAAATTTGGCTGGAACATCCCCCCGAGCCGTTGACAAGTAAAATTTTTGACCTGGGATTTGCCCGAAGTCAGCCTTGACATAGGTTTCATCGTCCATCAGAAGACACCCGTCGAACTTGGTCAGCACCTGGTCGTATAGCTTCCGAGCACGGATTTTGGCCACACTATTCTGTTTTATGGTCCGATTTTGCTGTTTGCTAGCTCGATACGACTTGATTCCTTCCCGGAGTCGAGTTCTCCTCACGGTACTATGGGCAGCACCGAATTTTCTGGCCAAATCACGGTCCGACAGATTGGGATTCCTGTTAATCGTCTTCAAAATCTTACCACGCAGTTTCCGGTCGACAGTTCCACTCCGACGATTCGCTTGAGGCTGCCGAATCGTCGTCAATGTTTCCTTATACCGTTTGGTAACGCGCCATACGGTATTTCTGGGCAATTTCAGCTGTTTAGCTAGCCTAGATGCAGACCACAATGGATTTTCCAAATAACTGTGCACAATTTTTTCCCTTCTTTCGGCTTCCATGTTGATTGTTTACAAAGTACAGTCGATTTGCGGAATGTCAAAAATGACATACGTGAAGCTGACAAAATTCCCGACACGTGGGCGCCAAGAACTTCCAAATCCATCCACCAGGAGCGCCACAATATGAGCAAAAGTTTGTTCCAATTCTAAATGAAGCAAAGCCCTTATACAAATTCAAAATCAACTGTTCCCTATTGTGGGAAAAATTAAGATCGATAGGTTTTACCAAATTCATACAAACATAAACCTAGATTAGGATGTTACTAAAGCTGACGGTTAGCAACAGCGCCACCCTAGCGGTAAAGTTTGGAACTACGAAAGGATCACCACAAGACGGACAAATTTTTTAGATACAACTTTGTCGAAGTTATCATGATTCCTAAGGCATAACCCGTAGGAGTTATTAATTTCGCCGTGAAAAAAGGCTTTTCCGATGTCTGTGCGTCGTCATTTTTGGTTCCAGGGATTGAGTTTTCTAGCAGGACTCGGCGCCGGCTCACAAAGCGAAGAAAGCCCAACGCTGGATTGCGGGTACATTTTCCAGGGTTCATTTCTAATTTGGAGCTGGCTGGCGAGTTTGCCGGACCTGAACCCTATGGATTCCGTTGTTTGGAGTACATGTTGTAGGCCGAAATCCTGCTCCCAAGAACATGAAGGTGTGGAAGTCCTGAAGCGACGTCCGGTGGCTTCTTCGGATAAAATACCAAAAGAGCACATGCGGACCCTCTTTAGATGTGTTCCTCGATCGTCTGCGGCGAGTGTCTGAGCTCAAGGGCGAACAAGTTGAATTTTTTAAACCAGTGAATTTTCAGAAAGTGATTTGTTTTCAAGTGAAGTTGAATGAATTTGAAATTAAATGTTTTGTTTTGATCAATATATCTGTTGGTTTCAATGAAGCACTGCAATTGGCGGATCCTGCAAAAATAAGGTATTTTTAAGAAATTTCCTTGCGCACTAGCGCCACGTAGTGATAACATTCATTACTAATAGTAACGAATGAAAAAGCCTTGACCTACTGGACTATCTTCTATCGAAGATAGAAGTTGTCTAGATGATCAGGATTACGAGATAAGGACTGTATCCGCAATAGTCCGGACACCTCAAAACATGAACAAAACATAAATTTCGCATTATATTTCCGTCATAGTTGTTTATTTCAGATTCATGGGATGTGTTTTAACAATTCGTGAAGACAAAACATAGTTATTCGGTATTTGCAAAAAATTTCGAACTTTGCGCTTAACTCCGTCCATTAGGGTTTGTACAGACTCTTCAGAAATCGTAGAAGCCGTCTTTGTCCAAATTTGCTGGAAGTGTTTGATGTCTTTGATGCCTTGCTTCTTTCCAGAAAGCTTCCACTTCATCAGAGCCCAATATCTCTCGATTGGTCGTAGCTCTGGGCAATTTGGCGGGTTTGAGGTTTTTGGTACAATTGATTTGCTTGGTACCACTCCATCACAGTTTTAGCATAGTGGCATGATGCCAAATCGGCCAGAACAAAGGTTTTTTTTGTGACTTTTGATGAAGGGTAGCAATCGCTTCTGCAGACACTCTTTCTGATAGATCTCCTTGTTGATTGTGCCTGTAGTGACGAAAGATTTACTCATTTTGCAACACGTGCAAATTGCTTGCCACACAAGGTATTTGTTTGGGAAATTTTGATGCCTTCTTCGCTCTGAAATGCTCTGCTGTAGCATTTCTGGCCATAGCAGAATAAAAAGCCAGCCTTGGAAGCTGGTTGAAATCCTCCAGGACATAAGTTTCATCGTCCATAACAACGCATGAAAACTTCGTCAAATATTCGTAGTACAAACGTCGAGCTCGTGACTTTGCTGCCAAGTTCTGTTTGTCGTTGCGATTTGGTCCCAAACGTTGTTTTGATTTTTGGACAAAACCAGGCAACATCCCTATTTTACTAGCCACCGATCGAATGGAGAGATTTGGGTTTGTCGTTAATATCCTTTTCACCTTTCGGTCCATGACAGGATCAGCGCGTCCAATGTTTTTGTCACTTCTCGGTTTCCTCTCTACTGTCAAACGTCCCGAAAATGATTTGAGCACATCGTGAACAGTGGATTTAGGCAAATCCAATGTTTTTGCATGGTCCCGTATTGACAAGTCAGGATTTGCCGTACGCCCGTACAAAATTCGCTCGCACCATTGTTTTTCTTTCGTCGCCATCTTGAATACCAAACATTAAATGTAAACATCAATCATAGTCTTTTTCATCATAGACTCTCAGCTATACCACAGTGAAATTTTTCATTCCTACGTGCAATATTTCAAAAGTTACATTGATTTGATGGTTTCCGGATTAATGTGGATACAGACCATATATCAAGTTGGAACCAGTTATATCAGACTTGATTCACTACGTATTATATTTACGTGGACACGTCTCACAATATCGCATTCTACCACGCTATTTGGTGAATTTCTGAAACAAAAGAAAACGTTGTTTCTTGAGGAAAACACGTTGATTTTACATTGATAGGTGCGCTTCTCAATAAAACTGGTAACGAAAATTCTACATGTCAAAGCTAGTTCCGTACAATCATTATCAATCATTGTTACAGCTAGGCATTTGGTTTGATCACGAAAGAACTCGGTATTGAATTTTCATGGGAATTAATTTGTCACAAGATAGGTTTTATGTAGGTGCGGAACCGGCTATGGTGACATCGATCACCCAGTTTGGTATTGCCCGGATAATGATGTCACACTCTTCTGAGCCTCACAAATAAACGGGCTAGTTAAAAAAAAAGGTAAGTTTAAATCAATTCTAAAAATGACCACTTTCCCTAGGGTACCTGAGACAAGATCGGATGATGGCTAAGACACTGGATTAGACCACAATTCAACTTGCTTTTGCTCATTTGAATTGAAATCGTGCATCATAAGACTCGTGCGATTTAGGCCATTTATAGACTAACTCATTTGTAAATTACAATATCTTCGGAACCGGTTTACCGATTTCAAAAGTATCCAGAAGTAGGGAAGATGTACCTATATTAATCTCATCACATTGCAATTCATCCTACTTCAAATAAAACGATATACACGTGACAAGTTTAGTTAGTAATGTTTGTTGTAGTTATTAAACATTATTAGAAAACGAAACCGATCCGTCAACTGCCCAATTGTTTGATTCATCGTAGGATGAATATAGGAACAATGAGATTAATATGGGTGCAGTTTCCCTATTTAATGGGATTACAATCCCTTTCATTTAATTTAATTTGTGCCTGTTGCCAAACACTAATTCATCACAAACATGAGGTCTCGGGAATCGATACAAAGTGTGTTCACACTCCTATCAGCTTGGCTTCAGTTAATAATCAGCTTATTTTGAAAAATTTTAAATCATTAAGAAGATTTTTTTTCAATACAACAAAGATTAATATGGCGACTGTTTCTTACCAACAAACAGTCCTCAGAGTTGGAGTAGAAGAAAAGGACTGCATCATGTTGATCGGTAAATCTTAAACGACCGTTGACCTTCAAATACGAGTTTTAAAGTTACAAAAACCAGGAATTACCGCTGTGAAAACCCAGAAAATTCAATTAGAGTGTTCAATTATAGATTAAACATCGCGTCACTCTTCATATAGGCCCTCTAGTTAAAACATATTCGAAATATGTTTTTTCGGATTGATGAAGGATTTAGATGAGATCAGTGAACGAATCGAAAGATAAAAAAAATTTCATCAAATATGAATTTTTTTATTTTAATTTTTTCAACCGCTGTAAATTTACGCTGTACCTTAAAGAATTTTACATAATCGTTCCATTTATTCCATTCCGAACCTCAATCATCTGATTGGCTTTGTCAAAAACTACAAAGTGCTAGAAATAAAATGCTCTAAGACTTTTTTTTTCAAACGGCTCCAGGACTTTTCTTCCATGATGACCTTGTTGGCATAGGAGATATTTAGCGTAAGCACCCTGAAAACAAAATCCCCATCAACACCCTTGGTCAACTGAGATAAGAGAGAAAAAAAAACGACCGACTGCCCGTAGAAATTGCCTTCGGTATGGCAGCTGTTCCGTCCGGTAACAAAGGAAAGTTGAGCAAAATGAAAACTTCACACCCAGTCCGTCTTCCTTTCCATCGTATCGCGGCAACATCGTCTCTGAACGGAAATCTCACCAGGACTAGGATTTTACCCACCTTTTCCTCTTTTCGACAGTCCTTCCACTCTACCTCTGACGGACCAGCCCACGAATCTCATCCATTTTGCCACATTCCTTTTCCAGCACTGACTTCCCGTTCCATCCGGTCAACCTTCGGTCAATTCATGGAACGAGCTCAACAAGAATATAAAATAGGAATACTGCTCGCCTAAGCAAATTGGTATCCATCCACTGACCAAAAAAAAAAAAAGCTAGGAGAAGCCGGACCGAAGTTTGATACCTTTCTGGTCCTGACTTCCTTTGGGAAGGTTTTTTTTTTTCATCTTCCTTTCCACCTCGTTACGAGTGGAAATTTTCGCCTCGAAGAGGAAAGCCATAATCAGCATCTGTGTGCCGCTCGGGAAAATCTCACCCTGTCCAGGCGAGGCCAGGCGAGATCCCAAATCGTGGCACCGGCGTTTTTGTCACCGGTGTAGGTCGTCAAGCGTGAATACATTTCCTCTTTTTTCACCACACATTGAGTGGGTGATTTAAAGAGAAAGGGAAAATGGCCGAAACTAGTGACCTTTTGTGCTTGTGGCTTTGCACTCTTTTTTTGTGTGTGTGTCGAGGATTTCCCTTATTCTCTTTTGATCGGGACTGTTTATTGCGAATAATAATGGTGCTACTTCATGGGTTTTGCTAACATCCCCTTTGGGATCGTTCCGCATGGGTTATTGGGTCAGCTGAGTGGATGTGTTTCCGTTGTTGGTAAAAGTTTGAGAAATTCACTTTAATCAATTCATTATTTTCGTTTAAAAGTTCACGGAAAGTTTCTTGATTACTCAGCAAATTGTTTTTGTTCTAGCCTTCAGGAGCAAACGTGGCATAGCGCGACAACTGTCTTTCAATTTAAACGAAATATTAATTGGACGAAGCGCAAATATTGACCTCCTGCGCCACAGATCCAAATTATTCCTGAGATTTATGGCTGCCGCCGCTGGTTTTTGGTTTAATATTTAATATTAATATCTAATATCTGCCTTCACAAACGGTTCTCGCGATAACGAGCAAGTTAAAAGCAAGCCGTTAATTTTGAGCTCATCCGCCAGTCAAAGCGCAACCCTTTTCCACAGTTTATTTCCAGAAGCACAGATCCATTCCATTCGCTGTAACACACCATCCATCGCCATAAAATTTGTTGTCTGATTGTAATTCAACCAAAACTTCGCTCTCATCAATCATTTTTATGAATTTAGTTAATTAAATAAACGGCTCGCACTGCTTCTTTCGAATGCAAACACCGAACAAAGGCCCTGAAAGGGTGTCCATTCCCAGCGGAACGATTAGCGGCCTAGAATGGAAAATCTGTAAAACCGGTTATCCCAGGGGGGTGTGTGAGTGAGTTTGCGTTCAAACTAGCAGCCAAAGCAAGGACTGTCTCCTTTCCTGAAATGAGGCGCCTTTTTTCCGAGGTTCACATAACGGGGAAAGTTGTCCTCCCAGGACTGACACCGGAGGTCATTAAAATGAAACATGGCTCTGCCTCGCAGGAACGCGTGCGAATGCTTGCACAAGCACAGGACAATGATGACGAATGGTTCATTATACGCGTTCTAAGGGACTGGGTACGAGGGCCATGTTGAATCAGATCGCGGATCTCGGGGGGTACATTTGAGGAAGTTCACAGGTTAGTTGATTATAACTGCATCGAGGAACAATGTTTACAGAATTAAACAAATAAATGGATGAGACTAATCATAGAGATTAATTTTCACCAATCTTTGCCAGAAACAAGGAATTCTTGCTTTGTTGCCTCAAACGGAAGACATATGAACCTTACACCAGTTAAATCTACAAACTACGTAGAATTGCTTCAGATTGTAGAGGAAAAGCGTCCATATTTAGTCTTTTTATCAGAAACGTAGTTGACATGCAAGCATTTGACCAATATAGTATTCCGGGCTATAATGTAGCTGCTTGTTTATCACATTCTAGACACACTGGCGGTGTTGCTATTTATGCTAAAGAATCAGTTCAATTCAAGCTTCAATTGAACGAAGTTTTTGCCGGTAATTGGTTTTCAAGCATTGCAGTTGTTCGTGGCATGCAGATCGGTAATTATGGTGTACTGTATCATTCTCCCAGTTCTAGTGACCAGCGTTGTATTGAAATGTTGGAAAACTGGTATGAGATTTTTGTAGATTCTAGTAAACTAAATGTACTTGCTGGCGGTTTTAATATCAATCATTGCCACAATGATAATTCGAAGCATTTGAAACGATTGGCATATTTCTTCAGTTTTAATCAATTGGTTAATGCATATTCGCGTATTTCCAGACACAGTAGAACTTAGATTGACCATGTGTAAAGTAATTTTGATTCTGTTAGTGTTGCTATAAATTCTGATTTGAAAGTAACCGACCATAAAACCATTATTATTAACGTTGAAGATAATAATAGTGTTGAGAGCGATTGTGTGAAATTGAATTGTTGGAAAAAACATTCGAAACAAGCTATTTTAAGACTTGTCGAAAGAAGTGTGGATTTTCAAACAAATACCGGTTCTCTAGATCAGAAATCAGACAGTTTTGAAAGACGTCTTAAAAATATGTATCGATAAACAAGTCGAACATAAATTTGTGTAAGTAAAAAACTCGAACAGCTAGTACAATTTGGATCATTTGCATGTTAAACGTAAAAGAGACAAGCTGTACAAGAAATGGCATAGAACTAATAAATATATCTTTGTGAATAGGTACAAAGAAGCGAGTAATAAATATTCGCAATCCGTTAAACAAACTCGTTGTGAATATGTTCAGAGGAAAATTGATTTGCATCAAAACAACAGCAAAAAAATATGGAAAATTTTGAAATCCTTGTTAAAACCTAGTTATTGCAAACCGCGATCCATAACCTTCAATGGCACATTAGAACAGTCAGAGCACAACGTAGCATGTAAATTTTGTTGAGCAGATGCAACGCTTCTAGTGGATGAAACAATTCAAGACTTGATCAAAGCAACCATCGAAGAATCAAGCTTATTGAAACAATCAAATATTTGTTCACTTCTCATTCAACTACCATTCAATTAAGACGTTATCTTCAATATTAGTTAGCAATCCCAGTCCGATTTTATTCCATTTCATCCGATAGGTTATGGGCCCAGGACATTGGTATCGGAACTGGTGAAGAAAGAACGTATTTAAAATATATCAAGATAAGATGGTGTCATTCCCGAAGCTGAATAACTCGAATTATGACAACTGGAGCTTCAGGATGAAGCTGCTCCTGACGAAGGAAGGCAACTGGAAGGTTGTAGTGGATGCAAAGCCAGAACCGGTGACGGAACCATGGAAGACTAAGGATGAGCAAGCGCTGGCGACGATAGGATTGGCCGTTGAAGATAATCAATTGATTCACATGCGGACGGCCAAATCGGCAGCTGAAGCATGGAAGACTCTCGAAAACTTTCATGTGAAGAAGACGTTAACCACGAAGGTGTCGGTGATGCGGAGAATTTGCGGTTTACGTTTGGAGAAGCACGGCAACATGGAGGCGCACGTATCTAAAATGGCGGAATTATTCGAGAAGCTGAACACACTGCAACCGGAGAAGATTCTTGACGATCAGTGGCTGGTTGCCATATTATTCAGTAGCCTACCCGAAGAGTATGAGACGCTGGTAACTGCCCTTGAAGCAGGACCGGAAGCAGATTTGACCGTGGACATGGTGAAAGGGCAGCTCATCGACGAATGGCAAAAGAAAAATCAGCGGAATGCAAATGATGACGATATCGAAGGTGTTCATTATGTGGATTCCAAGGCTGGACCAGGCAAGTGTTTCTTCTGCAAGAAAACGGGACATTGTGCGGATTGTGAAAAATTCAAGGAGTGGAAAAGAGAAAAAGGCAGTAAACCCGTAAGCAAGCACCATAAGGCAAATCATGTGAAGCAAAATGACTATGACGATGGTGATAATTACGTGTTCCTGATGGGCAATTCAAGAGAAGCTGACGCACAGTGGATACTGGATTCTGGAGCGACCTGCCATATAGCTAATTACCGGAAGAGACGATAACGGAGGACGTTTGGGTCGCAAATGGAACAAAGGTACGTTCTAAGGGTCGTGGTACTGGTCCAATCAGCGTCATCAATGGATCTGGGAGAAGGCATGATGTTCCGATGGAAGGTGTATTGTACGTTCCAGAGATGAGTTGGATTGCTGTCTGTGAAGCGCTTGGTGCAAAAGGGACTCGTCATAACATTCGATGCGAGTGGCGCCAGGATTTTGAAAGGTGAAAAAGTATGTGCTGTTGCGGAGCCTGCTGGAAATTTATTCGTTCTGCGTCAAACCGATGAGAGTGCATCTATGGCAACAATTAGCAACGAGTGCGTCCATACGTGGCATAGGCGATTAGGTCATAGAGATTGCGAAGCTACCCAAGTAACACCACTTGTCATATTCATGTTAATAATACACGTTTTAGATCAAGCTTATGTTTTTTTTTTCTAACGTCAATAACTTAATTTCATACACGCATATAACCGAAAAAGCGCAATAAATGTGGCATTTTTTAACATCTTTTAGGTCATACCAGATGTTTTGTAGGACATCCATAAGACAAATATTATGTTCTGTGGATGCTTCCAACAGCATGCTTATAACATAATGATATGTTTTGTCGAAGCAAGCACGGTATGAACAAAGTAAAAAAAATATAAACAAGATTTTTTAATGGCGAAACGATATCGTAGCTAATGGTATTTTACGCGTTAAAGATGATTGTTTATTACTTTTTCAAATGAGAAATAAAAACTGCTTTGAGCATGGAAGTTGTATCAAAATTGTATATGCGGCTCAAGGTTAGCAGTGCAACTTTCCGTTTTACCTTCCCGAATTTCATGCGCCATCGATTGGATTAAAACACGTAGAAGGTACCCCGAATAAATTATTGAATTTTAGTGAGATTTCTTTATGGAATTCACAAAAACCAACATGGCGATTTACCAAGTCTACAGCCCTACAGTACAAGTCTACAGTACGGGTAAAAACATTAGTAACACATTTGATTTTCAAATCTTCGTTTTTTATTTTCTGCGTTTTTTGTTGTAAAATTGAACCGAGAAATGTCAGTATGAATGAAAATACAAATACAATTTTTCTATTATGTTGTGCGTAGCTACACCTCAAAAGACTCCCCCACAAATTAAACGTAACAATTTATAAAAAATACTAAACATTCTCCCAAACTGTTGCTTTATGCTACATTTGAATAAACCTCTATGCCCAATTTGGCTTCTATTTGAATCAGTGAGTGGCATCACAATCTTACATTTAGGTAGTGTTTTATTTTATTCCAGTATTTCAAATAAACATATTTTTAGCCGTCACTGTATTGGATTCACAATATATTCGGAATGATTTCACTATTGCATGAGGATGTTAAAAACATGTTTAAAATTCATCTTGAATGCAACCTATCAACATATTCACAAACATCTAGCATACACGCTATTTCCAAACAATCCAAAATGAAGTACGTTTAACTCAAATCAGTCAAAAGTATGGATACTCAAAAGTGAGTAAAAATAGTTCGTAGTGGTAAGATGACAAACATCCAGAAAACTTTTTCAAGACCAGACATGTTTGGTATTTCATCCTCACGACTTTTTTACAACAAACTTCTTATATTCTTGTCAAAGAAGATGTTTCTGGTGTTACTTGGGTATCGTGAAGCTGCAAGATCTGACTGAAGGAATGAAGCTTAGAAGCTGCCATTGTACTGAAAAGTGCGAAGTTTGCATCCAGGGTAAAATGCATCGGAAGCCGTTCCCGAAAGTATCGGAAAGTGGATCATCTGATGTAATGGATCTGGTACATACGAATATTTGTGGACCCATGAGAACGAAGACTTTTGCTGGAAGGCGGTATTTCATTACGTTCATAGATGACTATAGTAAATATACGGTCGTCTATTTGTTGCGAAAGAAGTCTGAAGCGGTCCAGAGATTGGAAGAGTACGTCCTGCTGATGAAGACGCAATTTGGGAAAACACTTATGATTCTGCGGTCCGATCGAGGCGGAGTATATACTGGCAATAAAGAATGTGCACACCAAAAAGTAGTCAACGGGAAATTAGTGGTATTAAATGGAAAATATGAGAAAATCAAAAGTAAATCATTTATTTAAGACTTCATAAAAATACAAATATAAAACATATACAGTTAAGTCAATTTGACCTGTTATATCCAAATGCCCGCACCTTTCGTTTGACACCTTCCATCAGTTTTTGCACAGTGTCATCCGTCACCAATTTTGCAGCTTTCTGCCAGTTACGCCTGAAGCTTTTCTCATCAATTGCTACGCTATTCGTTTTTCGAAGATTCCTCTTGACCAGAGCCCAATACTTTTCGATCGGACGGAGTTCTGGCGAATTTGGCGGATTGCAATATTTTGGGACAATATTTACACCATTAGCAATGTATCAATCCTTAGCCAGTTTTCCATAGTGGCAAGATGCCAGGTCAGGCCAGAACAGCACCGAACAGTTGTGTTCCCGAATGAACGGCAACAGTCGTTTATTCAGACACTCTTTTACGTAAATTTGTCCATTTAGAGTGCCAGTCGTGATGAAGATGTCGCTTCTGAGACCGCATCCACATATTGCCTGCCATACGAGGTATTTTTTTGGGAACTTCGACCATTTTTTTTGCTTAAAACGATCAGCAACATTTCTTCTTTGCAACGAGGTATAAAACTGTAGTCCCGGTATCTGCTTAAAGACAGCTTTGCAATATGTTCCGTCGTCCAATATTATGCAGTCGTATTCCTTCAGCATAGTGTCATATAACTTTCTCGATCGAGATTTTGCGCTCTTGTTCTGGCTGTCGTTACGATTTGGAGCAACACCTACTTTGAATGATTTCAAGCCTGCACTTTTCTTCACTTTCTGGACGAACGATGGAGACATTTTCACTTTTTTCGCCACATCACGAACGGTGTTATTCGGTTTCTTCTTAAATTCTTTAATCACTTTCTTCCTCTCCGCGACGAAACGAGAATCATGGTTACCTCCGGAACCGACCTTTCTCTTTAAAGTTAAGCGCTGCTGAAAGTTTTTTAGCACTTTAGTAACCGTCGATTTTGCGATTTTTAATGACTTGGCAATATAGCCGTGCGACATATCTGGATTTTCCACTCTTTTGTGCAAAATTGCTTCGCGCACGCGTTCTTGATTCGACGCCATTTTACTGAATAAAGGTTACTGTAGCCCAGGGATGCCAGATATTTTTTTCAAATGTCTGCGATAAAAATTTGAAATGTCTGGGAATGTCTAAAAAAGTCTGTAATTTTTTTTTTTGCAAAATTCTTCTTTTGACTAAAAGACGTAGTAAGCGAGTGAGTTATGTCATTTTCGCTATATGTGAGATTATATAAACATTTCGGCATCTATTTCTTGGACTGTATGCAATCTTACCATATTGTTTCATATCTATGAAGTGACACTTAAGATTGAAGCATTCGCATTGATGACACAATTTTCTATAGCTTTTTTCCCCCTACAACGTTTTTTTTTTGTATTTTAGAATCAAAATTTAGTTTTCAATTGATAAATTCAACAAACTGTTTATCCTTTGTCCCAAAAATAACTATTGCATTACAATGAATTACTGAGTCAAATTTCCGTTACATAAATTAAAGAGTTGAATTCAAAATTTTTATTTTTATTTCATTAATAAAAACCCGAATTAATCCACCGATGGTGAGACTGAACTCTTCTTACACTTCACCAGAATTACGAACTCAAATGTGGCCAATATGGTACTGTATACATATTTTAATCAGAAATTCCAGGAGAACCAGGAATATTCGATATGTCATACATTCAGTTTATAAAGTGAATTATTTGTCAATCCTGAACGTATTGTTCATCGATGTGATTAAAATATTGCCATTAATAGTCTTCAACGACCTGTTTATGTTAGTTATATAAAAATTACATGAATATTAGAAATTCCATATAATCAGTCCATAGAATGAATTATTACACAATCCTTAGCGTCAATTTTGATTATTGATATGGATTCAAGATGCTTAACAAGTACATGTTCCTTGAAAATTGTGTAGTTATAGTAAATGGAGACTGTGTAATTTTCGAATATACTCGTTGCAGTTCAAAACCGGACCACTCAAGCCAACCGATCGTACTCTAATTCTATAGAGTCGCATAGTGTGGCTAATCCGCTGTATGTGCTATACAACGCACCAGATGCGTGGCTAAGCTGAACAGATTATCTACACGATCTTCGAATGATTTCAATTTGCAGAAATTGAACCTATAATCCGAATAATACAGCTAAGATGTATAGAAAATATTCACACGTTATAAACTAACAGGTCACATATGTAAAATTACAATGATTTAACAAGAAAACCATAGACCCAATGTTAGGAACATATTTTTTTCCACTTTCCCAACTATGGCCTGTTGTATGGAAAGCGTGGTAAAAATGTTGTTATTGGTAAAATTTACAATAAAAATGTCTGAGTTTCGGTTGAAAGTTTTCCATATGAGTCATCTTAACACAAACTAAAGGAACAAAATCTGTGAAGAGTGAATTATAATTTAATGATTATCAAATGATCGCTAAATCATATGTGAGAATCACTTAAGTGTTTCTTAGCAGTTTTAGTATAGTTTGATTTGTAGGAAATTGTTTGTAGGGTAGAGCGAATACAGCTAGAAACGCATTGAATCAGAAAAATCAGATTAAAAAATCGTAAGAAGACAACATTCAATAACAAATCCACTCGAATGGGACGAAGTTTCATCCATGAATAGACCCAATTTGTTGCTTATAGACCGACATTACATCCATATCCCTCGAAAGTTTCTGACTTTATAAAATGAGTTGTGTAACTTTTCGTGATACATACTACCAAATGGCATATTGAACATATCTAGGCAAGTGTATAACTAGTTAAAAATCGCTTCCAGCTCAAATACTTTATGAGTTACAGTAAAAAATGTAATCGATTGTTGCATATTAGGCTGAGATCAAGGGACACATACCCTATGTTTCAAATATTCAATATATAAAATGAAGTATTAGACAGTTTTTAACCGTCAGTTCTGGCTATCTCATGCGTCATAAAACGTAACAGATGCGACACTATAGAATGCAAACAGGATCGATTAGTGCGAATTGTGTTTTCCGGTTTTGAACTGCAACGAATTATGTGCAATTATATGCTCTCAGGTATTGTTTTGGTCATATCCCATGAAGGATTATCCAATCCTAATGAAATTTTGATCAATTATTTAAAAATTTTATAAGTTTAATTTGGCGCTAACAAAACTAAAATCGGTACACAAATAGCTCAGTATGTAATCGGAGACTAAACTGTTTGATTACTATTATAATAGGCCGTCAAGTACTGTTTCGTTGATATCTTCGTAACGAAATGTCCGAATAAAAAAAAATCAATAGCGTTCTATGGGAATGTTGTAGCTTTCATTTGCCGTCAACAGAACTGAAATCGGTTCACAAATGGCTGAGAAACCGATGTGACATTATTTGTAACGCACACACACACATACACACACACACACACACACACACACACACACACACACACACACACACACACACACACACACACACACACACACACACACACACACACACACACACACACACACACATACACACAGACATGTGCTCAGTTCGTCGAGCTGAGTCGAATGGTATATGACACTCGGCCCTCTGGGCCTCGGATAAAAAGTCGAATTTTCAAGCGATCTTAATACCCTTGGTGTAAGAAGGGTAAAAAAACACTACACTACAGTTGCATACTTATTGTTATGAAATAAAATGTATGGGTATAAAAGAATTTCCAACGTAGGACTACGTTTCTCTTTGGTATACCGGGAGTCATATAAAAATTTTGAAAAATGAGTTTAGCATAACGCTCTGAAAGGTTTTTGAACGTTAATAACTTTCGTTGGACTGGACATAATGACTTCATCCATACACCATTTGATCAGAAAAACTTACAAATGTGTTGTATTAATAAATCAATAAAGCGCTATTAGTATTATAGTTTTTGACTTCAAAATGACCTTCCCAAGCAACCAAAAGTTCTGATAAAAGGTTTTTTTTGTCTTAACCAGCTAATCGAAGGATTATGATGAGAATTGTATTCTACTTACTGTCTTTAAGTAATCAACCGAACTTTCTAGTCCGCATTAAATGATTAAGCTCCTAGCAGCATTCTTATCAACATCTGAAGAAAATTTTGAAGTTCACGAAAGGTTCGTTCAAGAGGGTTGTAGAGAATGTCTATTCAGCTCAAAAAGTACCTCAAACGAACTCCCAACAAGACAAAAAAAAAGACAATTATATTCGACATTTTTGTTTTTGTTTTTGAAAATTCTAATCCTGCCGCAAATTTAATTTTAGAGTGCTGTGTTATGAAATGATGATTGAGTTCAATTTGATTATATTTTCTTAGTTAAATTAATTTTTTCATACATACTCACTATCTAGTCTCGAACTCGAGTAGACCTCTTAAAACCGAGATACTTACCACTGTGCCATATGCACGGGGTGGTTTATGCTATGATTTTACTCGAAGCGTTGATTCCATGCATAAGTACTTTTTTGTTCCTTATAATATTACATCATTTTGATTAATTTAGAATCACGCTATATAACGACTCCTCAGTTTGAGTGTTTGGAAGTATAGCCATGTAATTTAAATTAGTAGACAAAATAGATTACCCTATAAGGTTAATAAGTCAGTACAATTACTTATATTGAGTCTTACCGAACAAAATCAACCAGACATTGCTTAATACCTTTGTACCAATATTGTCCTCCGGCAAAATTTCGGAAGTTGCTTGAAAGTGATTTCTTCATAAGCGGAACGGGCAACTTTTTTCCCGTTAATTTTCCCGAATAAAAATTTACAATAGGATTACAACACAAAACCATAAAATTATAATTAGTTTTGTTGTTGAACTGTAAACTATACTGTTCATAACTAGAAAATAAGAAGAATGATTAGTAATTTCCATTTAATTCCAACTACCTTTATTGCTTATCTTGACAGATACGCGTATTTCGTCTACAATGTGCAGACTTCTTCAGTGTCGTGTACTAATACTCGACTGTTCATGTATAGTTCTACTAAAAACGACACTATTGTCAGCATAATTCATAGATAATAAAGTCTATTGAAGCGAAAATTTTACCAGTAAAAAGACAATAAAATAAATGGTTTTTGTTTGAATCTGTTCCAGAAAACCTTGACTGTTTTATTGTTAAGATACATAACAACCCTGTATTTTTATTGTAAAATTGTCATCAACAATAGATTTTATGGTGGAAAACAATAATTTTAAATGTTATCTTATCGTTGAAAACAATGTAGCCTATAGTTTCTACCATTCTTTTATTTGTTGTTTTACTATAGATTCGGTCGTAGTTTTAATCTGATTTTAATTAGGGTTAATTTCCAATATTAGATTTATGGATTCGTGTGATTGATTAGTTTTGCGGGCCCAAAACCTAATGTACTCATTTAAATCCATTTAATCCAATGCAGCACTATATTTATCTATTTTAAATGATGAATATGAATCATCTAATAAGTCATCATCACTTTCCTGAAAATCTTCCATTTCCCTGTCATCGTCTTCAGGTCAATTGTTCTAGGACGGAGATGTATGTTTTGGGTGATCGGTCGGTTGAATAGCAAGAAAAAACAATTATCGAACTTTTAAGTTCCTTTAAATATTAATGACACTTTAAAGAAAATGAAGCTCTGTTTGTCCGTGAAGTGTCTTGTTATTCAGCTAAAAAGTTCCATGAAACTAAATTTCAACTAAATGTGAACTTCTGAGTTCTCATCTCAAGTAAAATTCGAAATTTTGGTTGCTTGGGTACTTTTGCTCCCATATAAATCTGCATATGAACAGGTTGAAAATAAGGTTTTCCCTTTCCGGGTCCTTAGAATCGGGTAAGAAATGGTTCAAATTGTCTTCTTATGTTTTATTATGAATCTTGATTCGTACCAGCGGCTGAATAGTCATGAAGAAAATGAATAATTTTGTTGGCTCAGGAGGTACTAGCACACCGGTCCCAAGCTTAATGATTCGCCTATAATAACGTAACTCACACCAACACACCCTCAAATATTCAGTCAAAATAACATACACGCCCGTTTCATTTTACTCAATTTTTGTTTACAATTGTATACCATCTCTTTTTCTTTCAAAAATTGAGTAAAATGAAACGGCTGTAAAATAAGGGGCTGTCAACTTGCGTGTCTTCAATTTATCCACGGGTATTGAGCACAGGACTGAAGCGGCTGTCATCCACGAACAACAATCGTGAAGCCGAAAACTTGGTGCGTGGGGTTAATTTAGACCTCTGGTTTTTTTAAAGGTTTATACGCCCAAAACACATTTTCCCCGCCGGAAGTTGTCGTGTTTGTCGTTAATTTCATTCGAGAGAAAAAATCTTCCGTGTTGTATTTTGGAGTGGTTTTTACCAAAAAACAATATTTTTATTTGTTTATCAAGGAGGTATTATGTTTCATCTAAATTACTGATACTAGTAGTTTGGTAGAAGTAATATTGTAAAGAAATATAATCCATTGTGAACCGAGCTTAAAATGTTAAAATCGTCACTAGCGCCACACCAAAAGTGGCAGGCTTCAAGAACTTACGCTCTCTTCAGTCCTCTGGTATTGAGAAGGTGCATTTTATATTTTTGTTGAAATATTTATGTTTTATGGTGTGCGTGTATTTAATGGAGTATTGAGTGTTATTTTGCGTATTTTGTATTTTAAGCAGTACTTCAGTCTAGTATAAGAAGTAAGATTTTTTTTAAATCCACCAACCTTGGACTTATCTAACTGTACCATATTATCAAGTTAGTCAGAGTTAGTCTATGATATTATTGAGTTTATTCGTATTTTGATACGGAGGTATATATTTTTTAAAGTTTGTATTTATGGTTTACTTGATTGCTTCTTAGTTGTCTGGTGCAACTACCTATAGTGTCATTTGAAAACAGTTTCAGTGCACCCAAATAGCTTTATTTGAAATTTAAAAAATATTCCAAATGTCTGTAAAAGTCTGCAACATAAATAACATGTCTGCTAAATGTCTGTAGCGTTAAAAAAGTCTGCAACAAAAATGAAAAGTCTGCGAACTTACAGACATGTCTGTAAATATGGCATCCCTGAACGGAACGAGAAAGGCATTATCGTACGCTATAAAGCCAGATTGGTGGCTCAAGGATTCAGCCAGCGCTTTGGAACGGACTATGATCAAGTTTTTGCACCTGTAGTTCATCAAACGACTTTTCGTACCCTATTGTCTGTTGCAGCAAAGAGGAAAATGACCGTCAAGCAATTTGATGTTAAAACGGCATTCCTCAACGGCAACCTTGAGGAAGAGATATTCATGAAGCACCCTCCCAGATTTGTCGTCAATGGTATGGAAAACAAGGTGTGCCGTTTGAATAGAAGCTTATACGGGCTTTAGCAAGCTGCTCGATCATGGAACCAAAGGCTCAACGAGGTGCTAGTCGAAAAAGGATTCCAGCGATGTGAGGCAGATCCCTGCCTTCAACGGAAAATGGTGCTACGTACTTGTTTACGTGGACGACCTCATCATGGCAAGCGAAGACGAGAGGATGATCATCGATTTGGAGCGAGCTCTAGACAGCAATTTTGAAGTCAGCAGCCTTGGTGACGTCAGGTTTTACCTTGGAATCGAAGTGAAACGGGACCAAGCTGGCGATTTTCACATTAATCAGCGGAAATACATTGAGGAAGTTGTTAATACCATTGGTCTTCAAGATGCGAAAGTATCAGCTCTTCCGTTGGACGTTGGATATATGAAGATCGAAGAGGTTGATGACCTTCTATCTAACAATCAGCAGTACCAGAAGGTAGTAGGGCAGCTGTTGTATATTGCTGTTAATAGTAGACCGGACATTGCGGCAACAATTTTCAATCATGAGCCGCAAGGTAAGCTGTCCAACCCAACAAGACTGGAACGAGCTGAAGAGGATTGTTCGCTACTTAAAAGGGACTATGAACCTGGAGCTTTTGTTGAGCAGTAGCAGTGATCGATCTGGACTGACTGGTTACGCTGATGCAGATTGGGCTGAATGCCGCAACGATCGCAAATCCAATAGTGGTCATATTTTCAAATATTGCGGAGGAACAATCTCGTGGGCTTGTCGGAAGCAAACGTATGTTTCACTATCAATAGCGGAGGCGGAATTTGTATCCCTATCTGAAGCATCACAAGAAGCAGTCTGGTTGAAACGTTTACTGGTGGACCTAGGGGAGAAAGCTGAAACAACGACATTATTTGAGGACAATCAAAGCTGCCTAAAGATGTTTGACTCAGAAAAGTTTAATAATCGGACCAAGCATATATCTACAAAAATTTCATTACGCCAAAGATTTGAAAATGAAGGAGATCATCAATTATGTGTATTGTCCTACAGAATCGATGACCGCTGAATCTGACAAAGCCTTTATTAAGAGTGCGATTGGAGGTTCTTCGGAAGGCATGTGGACTACAGTAGTAGCGTTGAGGAAGAGTGTTGAGCAGATGCAACGCTTCTAGTGGATGAAACACTTCAAAACTTGATCAAAGCAACCATCGAAGAATCAAGCTTATTGGAAACAATCAAATATTTGTTCACTTCTCATTCAACTACCATTCAATTAAGACGTTATCTTCAATATTAGTTAGCAATCCCAGTCCGATTTTATTCCATTTCATCAGATAGATTTAATTAATATTTCGTCGATAGTATTTTGTCAATAAATCAATCCATTGGAGCGTTTCCAGGCAAACTGACCTGGAAATGTGGAAAATTGTTTTCGATATTTTTTTATTTGAATGAAACTTTGCATACGCGTTTGGCTTAAGAGATTGAGCATTTTTCCGCGCTAACATAGATTTTTGTGACTCAAGGGTCAGTTTTAAAAAGCAGGTAAGCATTTAGAATAGCACTTCAATTAATTATTTGTAGCTCGAAAACCTTTGGATGTACAGAAAACTGTCTAAGAACAAGATGTTACCCTATGTGTGAAGGTAGTGAGAAAAATATACAATGAAAAAAAAATTTTTTTTGGTAAAAAAATTGACATTTTACATGAAAATTTAAATACCTCGAAAAATATTTTTTTTATTTTTTGACTTGAAGTTGTAACGCAAATTTAAACGAAGATTTGTGGATGAAGAAATGTCAGGAAAAAAAGTTTTAAGAACATTATTTTTCGGTGCATTTCTCAAAATATTATTATAAGTGAGAATAAACGTGTTTTGACTATAAAATCGAATTTTTTGAAATATTTTAAAAAATGTTTTAGCTCTCAATGATGACCTTCGTAAAAGCATCCGTTCTCGAGATATTTGCGATTTAATTTGATCACCCTCGAATAGTTTTTGAAAATACGACCTCTTCATAAGTTTTTCTATAATCTTCAACATCAAGAAATGGATTTTCAAAATGAATAATAAATTTACGCTACTCACACTTTGATCGCAAGATGATTGAATGAACGGATCAAATAAACAGATTATAAACTATAGAGGATGCGTAACACTCTTTTTCGTCTTGTTCTAAAACGCAAACATGCCGGGTACATAACTGTCAAATCGCATACTTTCCACGTTGAAAAATGTGTCTCTGGCCAACTAAAATCAGGAGAAGATATTTTGCCAACGACATTAAAAATATGGGTCCTCTACAGTTTTTAATCTGTTTTGTCCAAATGTTGGACTAGCTTACTGCCTGCATGAATTTTAGGTAGCATCAAAGGCTCTCAGTACCTTGAAAATCTCGTTCATTTTTTTGAAAAGGAAGATGACCTGGATTTGTTGACTTGAAAGGCGGCTGACTTTGACGAGATAATATTTCTGTTGAAAGAAAAATTTGCTGCGCCAGAATGTTCAAGAGAAGACCAAATAAGGATACTATCAGTTTTACCAAAATCTTGGAATATTTAAGCAGTAATGGAACAGTTTAACATACACGAATACATTGTGAAGCAAGCACGTCACATAGCGGAAGTCAAAGGATTATTGACTACCCCCAACTTAAAAGGATAGGAAACGGTTTGACGCTGGAAGTAAAAAATGAGATATTGGAGTTTTACGACGGTAACCAGATAAGCAGACCCATGCCAGGACTAAGGAATTGCGTTTCAGAAAGAAAAGATGGTAAGCGACAGCATGTGCAAAAAATACTTTTGATGTGTTCACTTCGTGAAGCTTATAATGGCTTCAAAGATATTGGTGAGACCAATATTGGCTTCAGTTTCTTTGCAGCGTGTTGAAAGCCAAAACAATGTAAATTACTTGGCAGCTCAGGTTCACATAATATTTGTGTCTGTACCATTCACAAGAATATTGAATTGATGCAACATAGTCTAAAAAAAATGCTTTCCAAAATGATATGAAATTTTACTTAGAACATGTATTGTACAACACATCGGCAAGATCGAAATATTGTTATCTCCGCGAATGTGAAAATTTTCCAAGCCGGTTAGCTTTTGAAAATAACTTTTTCAAGCAACTGGTGGCATGTAAATGCATTTGAAATATCTTTCGAACCGTGAATTTCAACAGACCGGTGTAATCTAGAGATCTTCTTACAACCAGTAGATGAATTTGTATCATATTTTAACGAAAAGTTAGAAAAATTGGTCACCCATGATCATAACAAAACCGAACAATCCTCGTTTTTGAGACACTCGAAAAACAGTTGAGTTTAAGCAATGGCGTAGTTGTCATAGTGTTTGATTTATCCGAAAATTATACATTTGTTCTGCAAGATGCCGTTCAAAGTAGTTATTGGAATAATTACTAAGTCACAATTCATCCCTTTGTTATTTATATCGAATCAGGAGCGATTAACAATCTTAGCTTTATCGTTATATCGGAAGTACTTGAACATGACACAATAGCGGTTCAGGTTTTTAGTTCAAAACTAGTGTTTTTGAAAAACAAACTAACGCAGTTGAAGAAAGCAATATTTATGTCTGACGGAGCTGCATCCTAATATAAAAATAGGAAAAGTTTTTGGAAGCCTTTGTAAATTCAAATAAAAAATAGATGCTGAATGGCATTTTTTCGCTACTTCCCATGACAAAGAGCCAGTGATGGAATTCTCAACATCAATATCAATTCATCGTGCGCTACGCTTTCACATAAGAACTTTCGCGTTGCTAGCTTCACACGCCAACGTTTCTTGAGTGAACTTTCTGGGATGAGAGCATGAAATATCATGAACTTTTCCTGCTCGAGTCACTAACGCGAGGAAACGAAAACAATCAGTTTACGAATTATGTTGAAATCATCAAAGGAAAGATTGAGTTTCGGAAGAGAGCCACATGTGTTGTGAATAGTTTATGAAAAGGTAATATTTTCGAAAATTATTCGAGTATGATAAAATTATATCGGAAATATCTCGAGAACGGATGCTCTTACGAAGATCATCGTCAGGAGCAGAAAACTTTTAAAATATTTCAAAAATCAGATTATATTATCAGAACACGTTTATTCTCTCAAATATTAAAATCTTTAGAATCACACCAAAAGTTGATGTTCAAACAATGGTTTTTCCTAACATTTCTTCATTTGCGAAATAACTTCAAGTTTTCAAAATTGTTTTTTGAGATATTTATATTTTTATGTTAATTTATGTTTCTTTTTTCGAATTTTTGTTTCAGTGTTTGTTTTTTCCACAACCTTTACACATAGGGTCACAACTTGTTCTTAGACAGTTTTTATGTGCAACTTAGGTTTTTGAGCTACATATTATTAATTGAAGCCCTATTCAAAATACTTACGCCCTTTTAAAAACAATTTTTTTTTGCATCAGTGGAAAAAACTTACTTTCGTGGGTTAAACGTGTGTTCAAATTTTCAATTAAATTGGAGACACTCGAAGTTAGTCGGTAGGTCATTTCGACTGGAAACGCTAATTGATCAAGTAGATAAGCCAGACGAAATTGAACAGCCGATTAATGTTAGCTGTACAGGGTAGGCCCAAATAAGTGACGCATGAAACAAAGACTGTATCCCCACGAAAAGACAAATAATTTAAATGTTTCTTTATTATTCTGTTTCTTTTATTTTATTGTTTATGTGTACATATTTACATTTCGATTCTATAGCCTTTAGCTTTAATTACTGCCCTTAATCTCTTCGGAAAGGCACGCACCTGGTTTTCGGGGATTTCATCCCATATCTTCTGTATGGTAAGCAGCGTAAAATTATGTTTTTAAATCATTTTAATATTATGAAAAGTGCTCGGAAAAGTGTGTGCAAACAAATAATTTTGTCACTAAGAGGACGAGCCATGTAAACATGTTTTATGAAGATATTTCGGTGACCATGTTTGTCTAGTGGTGTGCCCCCTTTAAGTGTAATCAAGAACCCCAACCCCAAAGCTGGACTGCGGAGTAGAGAAGTGAGCAAATGACCTCCGAGAGGAGTTTGTAGAATAAGGTGACGTGTATAAATTGTGATTCCGTTTATAATTTGTGAACCGAGGTTGTAAAAAAGGGGAAAAAAGTGTGTTTGAGCTGATATGAAGGAAGCTACGTTCATAAAGAAATTGTTTGTGAAGTTGGCCAACAGCTAGATATTGGTGGTACGTTTTTCTAGAAACAGCCCAGCACGAAGATGCGGATTTGCAATTCGTTTTAATGGTGCCATTTGGACGTTGAGGTTTAGTGCTCTTGTAGTTGAACTGGTAAATTCAAGATTGTGTAAACACTCATCTAACAGACCATCTTCGATTGGGACTGCAACACTAAACGGCATTACTGCAAAACTGCATTGAACTGGCAACTGACTTGGTAAGCTCGTTCTATTTTTACTCATTATGTCTAAACGGTTCCAAAACATAGAGCGAGTAGTGGCGCTATAACCATAAGCCATATTGAGCTAGGACTATAGTTAATGCTAAAGCCCCAACCGTTTGAAGAATACCTTCTTAGACTCGATGCCTCCATTAACCATTTTTTAAATAATTGTTTGTTGTGTACACCAAGCAGGGCATTCTGTTCAACTATTCTCTCCAACTATTAACTTCACTTTTCCTTTGATATCTTCTGAAGGCTACGTGGGTTCCTCGTGCCTTCTTAAGGTAGATACCGAATCCTCCCTATCTTCAACGCTTGCATGGACGTGGCCAGGTGAGCGATCGAAGAGTGTCTTCGTGGAGATTATTGCGTGAAGAAACGTATCAGTAACTGGTTTCGTTCCATGGTGGTACGCAATGTCGTCAACGAATTATTCCTCATCGTAGCTCCATGCACGAGCTGGGCAAACGTCTATGCTAATGCTTTCATTCCATATCTTCTGTATGGTAGCTTTGAATTCTTAAATACCCATTGGTTTGAGATCTCGAAAGTGAGCTTCCATGATTCCCCAAATAGAGCAATCCAGAGGATTTGCATCTGGCGAAGAAGCTCGCAATAGTTCCTTAGGAATGAAGTCTGGCAAATTCATGGTGCACCATGCTTGGGTAATCTTTGCTCCATGAGACGGCACAGAATCCTGTTGAAGCACCCATTTGTGGTTACCAAACATCGTTGAAGTATGCTTCTTTTATTTAGTATACTGCGTTGATTGTTACACCCTTATCAATGAAAAGGAGTGGTAGACGACCCTCCGCAGAAATCAATCCCCAAACCATGACCGAAGCATGATTTTGGAAGCGTTGAACTGCGCGAATTGAAGAAGAGATATCCTGAATACTCGCTGCATAGACCCTGTCATTTTGAGCGTTGAAACTTTGCTGCAATTCGAAATTTTTCACATCCGAAAACACAATCATGGAATCACCGTGCCGACGAAGTAATTCGCGACAACAAATGACTCTGTTCTTCTTGTTGGCTTCCGAAAGTCCATGAATTTATCTTTTCTTATACGGCACCAATCTCAAATCCTCTTTGAATACTGATCTGATAGTTTTCCTGGAGACGTCCATATCCTGAGCCAGTTTATATGAAGAACGACAAGGATTTCGGTGAATTCGCTCACGCACCGTTTGGTAAGTACACTGCGAGGACGACCTGGTTTTTTCTTTGGATCGATGGTTCCCCTCGACCTCCATCTTCTCACCGTCCAGTCGATTAATGTGCGGCATATTCCTTGCTTCCGGGTCTTGGCCAGTATCTGGTTGGGACGCTTTCTCGCCAAATGCAACTGCAAAATTCGTTGTCTTTTTAAATGCACATTTTTCTTAGGTACTTCCTGTCGACGGATGGTAGCGAACACTAGTTTGTTTACATATTCATCAGCCTCTCTTTAATATGCTGGCAACCAGATAACCAGATAACAGACCGAATAACGTTAGAGGATCTTAAATCGATATGCTTTCCTTTGAACAAAACGGCTGGAGTAGATAACGTTAATGCAAACGTAGTACAAGATTGCTTTAATGTCATCGGAAACAACCTGCTGGACCAAATTAACCTAATAACCTAAACTAGGCACGTGCCACTTGTTTGGAGAGAATCTTTAGTCATTCCCATTCATAAAGTTGCTGGAACGATTAAAGCCGAAGAGTTTCGTACTACTAACATGTTGGACACTTTAGAAAAAATGTTGGAACTGGTTGTAAAAGGCCAGCTATTAACGTAAATAGTACGTAACGTAAACAGTAAACGTAATATTAAATAGTAATAATTTTATTGCACCGGAACAATCGGGATATCGCAAAGGTCAACGCTGTTTCACGCGTTAAATTTAGTTTTAGAAATGGAAAGAAAATGTAGAGCGTAAAGATATATGATTATTGCTGTTTTTTTGGACCTGAATCGCGCTTTTGAAACGATTCCTCGGCCCTTGTTGTTAGAAACAATCAAGCGCATTGGATTTTCAGGTTCTGCATACAGACGTTTTGAAAGCTATTTGTCTGACAGAACTCAACGGACGGCTTTTAATGAATCTGTTTCGAGCCCTGTGGAGAATAGCCTTGGTGTACCACAAGGGAGTGTTTTAGGGCCCATTTTATTCATTCTATATATTAATGACATGCGACGAGTCTTGCAATTTTGTGATATTAATCTTTTTGCTGATGATACCGTGTTGTTCATTGAAGCTAAAAGCCTTGAGGTAGCCGTTTCACATTTGGTTAAATTACAAACAGTTGAAAGTGAAGATAAGTAAAACTAAATTCATGGAAATTTCGCGGAATCGAGTTATCGAAGACGTCTCAGTTACAATTGATGATGAGACAATTGATCGCGTTCGTTTTTTTTTTTTTTGTAGGTATCACAGTGGTAGCAGGCCCTTACTTTTAATCTGCACTGGACCCTTTTATTGGTAAAATTCACTACTATGAGCCCCTATTTTAAATCAACACACATACGTTCCTAGGCTATGGTGCCCGTTTGGTCACTGTTTTATCGTGATGATTCAAATAGTTTTAATAAAATTGATGCGCTTTCATGTATTGTATATGTTCTTGTCCATGTTGAGTTTTCGTCGGTGTACTGTGTATTTCTTGTCTTGTCTTATTCATAATAATGTGTACGTCATTATAGTCTGTAATTGTGTTTGATAGATACTGTATTTAAATTTGATTCCTGGTTTAAATTGTATTTATTTATAACCAAGTATCATGTACTCGACATCCCCTTACAACCCTATACATTTTTCTGGAGAGCTTCCCTGCATGATGTGCAGCCATATACTTACTACCTAAGCCACGTGCGACGCTGGTTGAACAGCTGCTTGAATTCCACAACCGCTCGTGTCCATGCAACCATCATTGTAAAACCGCATACAGACTAAGGTTAGTATGAAAGGCCAAGAAAAAGAAAAAAAAATGTATTTGGTGTATGGAGATTATAGGTGATATTCTCACAACGACTCTTTGTTTCTTTGACTGGAATTTTTGAGTCACTCTAAACTAACCATGAAGAAAAAAATATATATATATAATAATTGCTTGGCTAAACCCTAAATTACAGCCTACCCTACAGCTTGTGATCTACTTGCTATCCCAAATTTAAATATGTTTCATATAAGAGCTAATTTGAAACATTGAAAAGAACTTGTCTACCTGCTGTCTAGCGGGTTTATTTTTTATTTGTTTATCCTTTCTATTAATTTAAAGTGTGATGTGAAGGGTAGAATCTCATTGCCTCGCATTACAACCGATTACAACCGATTTGCCGTTTTTGAACTTTACAAAAATGGAGGTTATACGAAACGTCAACGAAACAACGACCGTATGCTATTGTATATGACGCATCTAACACTGCTACAGATATAAGCCACATGGATAGGTCTATTCTATAGCTTCTAATGGTGTTTCCTAAGCGGACCCTCTGCGTCCTATCTCAAATATACATGCTTGTCATCATCGGTCTGATACCCTGATCATAACATTCACCTCCCTCGAAAATAGTGCAATTACATTCAGTTATTAGAAAATTAGTAAACCAGATATTTTGATTATTCATTCCACACAACAAATGGATGAACTACAACACAAATTGCCACGAAAATGAAAAGTGTACTTTAAGTCTTTTCCTTCGATTGAAGGTAATAAGTCTAAGAGTGAATTGCATAACTCGCCAGTATCACTTTTATATCAGTGCCTTTATATAAACGTTCTACAACCTAGCAGTTAAATAATGACTAGAATTTCTGATACTTTCACTATTGGTCAAATTCTTAATCTAACATGCATGTTTACAGCACGAGAGGGATCCCTTTAATTCAAGAGACAATTAAAGCAAAGCTAACCGATATAGAGAAGAATTGTTCTATGACCTCAAGGCTACTCCCTATGCGGACCCTCCGCGTCCTACTCTTTTCATAAAACTTAGCCTTTAATTCTTTGTCAGCAACTCTCCTAAGTAACATTTTTCGATGACTTTTGTTCAGTTCGAGAGGTCTGATCCCTAGCTTAATAATATGTTGTTAGAACTAGAAAATAAGAAGAATGATTAGTAATTTCCATTTAATTCCAACTACCTTTATTGCTTATCTTGACAGATACGCGTATTTCGTCTACAATGTGCAGACTTCTTCAGTGTCGTGTACTAATTAGTGCTTTGATCACGGCTGTCGTATACTTATTATTCAGGACTTATTATTAGTTGTTCACTATCATGATCAAAACACTCACCCTTTTCAATAATGAAGCGAACAATAAGATTATTAATGATACCAACTGTATTTTGATGTTTGATGAATGACAATTAGAGAATAAACAACAATGAAAAAAAAAACTGCCAAGCAAATGAAAAGGGAACTTTTTGTCGTTTCCCTAAATTATTTGATATCAGTTATATGTAGATTGTTCCTAGCTTCGTCTAAGAGTGAATTGCGGTTAAACCCGCCAGTATCGCACCTGTTTCAGTGCCTTCAAATAAACGTACTACGACGTGGCAACATAGTGATACTATCACTGCTGATCATGTTCTTGGTCTCCCATGCTGGCCTTTTGCATGAGATTAGCCCTCTCACCTACGACAAGGTGACAACCATGATCTTCGAGAGGGATGAGACAATTGATCGCGTTCGTGAGATTAAATGTCTTGGCGTGGTTATTGATGATAGATTAAAATTTGACTCTCACATTGACGACCTTATCAAGAAAATAGCCAAGAAGTACGGTATTCTCTGCCAATTGAGAAACAATTTAACTATTGCTAGTAAAATACAATTTTGCAAATCTATCATCTCTTCACACATTGAATTCTGCCCTTCCATTTTGTTTTTAGCCAATCAAACACCAATATCGAGATTACAGCGTTTGTAAAATAAGATAATGCGTTTGATCTTGAGATGCAATAGGTTCACTTCCTCTTCTTTTTTGTTAGATGCCCTAAAGTGGCTATCGGTGAAGCAGAGAGTTGTTTATTTGACAATGGTGTTCATTTTTAAAGTAATTAACGGTTTGCTGCCTCGATATTTGTGTAATCGAATTCAAAGAGGAAGTGATATTCATAGATATAACACTTGAAACGGGGATGATGTTAGAACACCATATTTTTTGTACGGAGCTTCACAAAAATCGTTGTTTTTTTTAAAGATTTAAATGTTTTCAATTCGATGCCTTTACACATCAAACGTGCAGCAACACTAACAGATTTTAAGAGACAATGTATTTCACACATCAAAGCTGCCTTTTGAATAGCTACTCTATGACTTTTTACTCTTGACTAATTTTGTATCTTGACGATGTTATTACAACGGATATTTTTGTATGGTTTATTTTTACAAGTTTTATACTTGTCATGGGGAACAAACAAACTATACTTTTCGCCTCAATGATGATGATGGATTTAAAGTTTTTATTTGTTATTATAATTTAAAGTAGTTTTATTTTTTGTGTAGTTTACGAATGTTTGAGCCTTACGCGCGGTATACAGGTATAAAGAATTTCGTTTTGAATTTGTAAAACAAATATTAGCCTTTGATGCTAGAGAAGATGCCATGTAATAGTAGTGGGTTGTCTGGCTGATTGTCGGGGAATTCCTTGTCAATTCTGTTGTGGTTGAAAGTAAAAGTTTGACTAGGGCCGGTCAGGGTTTTTTCGATTTGGAAATTTTCTCGATTTCCCTGATTGGATTTTTAAATCCTTGATCAGCCCAAAGCTAAAGTGGCACTTTCAGTAGTGTTGGAACCCCATTGACTCTGTAGCGGGCAGGATCAGATATTGGCTTGTCTTTTGATAATGTCCTTTTACGAGATTCTGTGATTTGAATTGTAATAGGATTTCCTGATAATCAATAGCTTTTCACAATAATATGGCTGTAAAGCAAATGAACAGTTTTGGAAGAAGTTCGTTTTTTGTTTTGCATAACTGGTTGAATTGTTTTTAAATAAATTATCTAATAGATAAATTGTCTAGCTCAAACCTTTGTAGGGGTAAGTGGCGGGACCATGATCATCATCATCATCATCATCATCATCATCATCATCATCATCATCATCATCATCATCATCATCATCATCATCATCATCATCATCATCATCATCATCATCATCATCATCATCATAACAACAAGATTAATTAAAGCCATAACAGAAGCTTCATCGTGAAACTCAATGAGTGATATGATGTCTCAACACTCCATACTTTTCAAAAATTTCCTGGTGATTCGAGGATATTTTACAAAGTTGCACCTCATCACTCTCGAAGATTCCGAGAAGTTGAGAGCAGAGCAGCATACGCTTATCTATATCATTACAGCCTGTCAGTAGATCATCCAAATCCTTGCGAATACCTGACGCTGCCAAAGGAAAGTGATCTCGTTCAGTTAGTCTGAAAAACCGAAATCATATTCAGAACACCAGTTTGCCTTAAACTGCTTTCAACAGTTTTTTGTGTCTTCTTCAGCTATCGACAGCTCCAGCCAATCGAAAAATATTGGTCTGAGCATTGGCGTGTTAAGTTGGTTTGTCTCTTTGATGGCCTTCCAAAACAAATATTTCTTAGTGAATTTCAACGGTCTCATATGATTGAAAATATATGCACCTTGCCACTTACCATATAAAACTCCTGCTCAGGAAGCTCTGCGTTGACGAAGGATATGTAGTCCATTACCACGACATTGGACCTCGTAATTTACACCTGCTGGGATCAAGTTTTGGCCGTCTTGTTCTGTTTATCGTCACGATTTGGAGTCACTGCCTTCTTGGAAGATGGCTGTCCGAATTATTTTGCAGCTCGATGTAAGGTTGTCGACTCATTTTGTTCGATTAGGCTTCTTGGCTATCGAATAACTTTGTGTAGGTTGATGCGTTGCTCCTTTTGCTTAGAAGGTATCTTGATAACAGTCAAAATTGAAATGGAGGCTAGGGATTGTATGCGTATAATGGACCCTGTGCGTATAATGGACCCCCTGGCATATTATTGTAATTATTTCGTGATTATCGAATTTCACCTTAGCAATTTCAGTTAAAACACATAGTATCAACACTAAATCAAAGGTAAGCATATGATTCTTCTCAATTGTTACACATAAAACATCATTATTAATTATTTTTACCTGATCACTGCATGGTACAGTGATTTTTAAGTGTTTTCGTAACAGGAGAGAAAAAAAGCATTTGATCATATAAATAAATTATAGATCATAAAAATGCATTTTCAACACGTTCATACCTAGAACTTATATCAAATTTTACTATGCAGATATAAAAACAACGAAAAATTTGAAAAATTGTCTAAATTTTGAGGGTCCATTATAGGACTAATTGGAAGTGCTTTGTCGCCTATTTGGCAACCCTTCATTTCAGTTTGTAAACAAACCGAACTTATTGTTTGCACACCGTCCAAAGTGAAAATTGTTGATTAGAAAAAACTAATAAATGTAAGCATACTTACACGGAATCTAAAGTGTCGGACATATAGATATTTTCATTCCTTTTCTATCAGGTCACAGTGGTCAAAATGTCGATTTTAACGCTCTAAACTGATAGCTCCTTAAATAGTGGAGCTAGAGCGATGGCGTCTTTGCCAAAATTGATGGATATGACAAGTGTCGTATTTCGACGGCATGACTTTTGTGATCAATCCCCCTAAAAGTGAGATAAAAATTCAACTTTTTTTGAAGTTTGAGATAGAGAGTTGATGTCTTTAGCAAAGTTGTAGAAAAAGTCAATACAAAAATCTTTGATGAAGACATATAAATCGTATGTTGCACCCAATCCGAGATAGAGAGCGTTTTCTACGAACTAACCCCCAAAAACACATTTTTCACCGAAACATTTTTTTTTCTCAATTTTAAGGACAAAATAATGTTCTATAAAGTTATTTGCAATATCAAAATACAAAACTTACTTGAATATACTATACCTGAATTATTTCTGTGAGATGAGTTATTGAAGTTATGTTACTATAATTAAACCGATTATGATTTCAATTATTATTAAACATTCATATTTTCAGTGCCGTTTTTTTTTCATTTCAACCGCTTCTTTTGCTAGCAGCTACTTATCATCTCTAGACAATGGTTTCTCATGCTTTTTAGTCCAACGACAAAAACTTGTAATCAATGGATCTGATGATAATAGATGCCAGTTCAGAAGATCGCGATTCGTAGGTTTCTTGAAGGCTTGCGGGTATTAAACTCTCGATGTCTGTTGAAAAAATAAAGTTTAATAAATTTTTTTGTTGGTATCAGTATAAAATTTATATATCCTCCAATCCTCTTGCCTCTTGAATTTCTTCAGATAGCTGATAAATTTGAACAAGGAAATGATTAATCACGGTCGATCCATGTTTGAATACTTTATAAACGATGGTATATTCGGTATACCAAGGGTATAAACTGAACAGCAAACGCTCATTTTCTGGCAATAATTTAAAAAAAGAATTTAAATGGACTCGTATAATTTCCAGCCAATTGTTAGTCAAAGCAAGTGTTAACAAAGAAATTGTTTGCAAAGTTTCATACAACAGACCAGATTCAGTTGACATCAGGCCTAAATTTATATCAAATATTCCATGAGCTAAAGCCAAATGTTGCATTCTGCATAGCAAATGTGCATTAGATATCGCAGAAAATTACACGTTTCTTTCAAACTGTTCAGGCAAACAAAAAAAAAAACAACTTGCGTGCTATGTTGCCATCACTGAATGTACCAGCTCTTGAAGTTGAATTTTTATCTTACTTTTAGAGTGATTGATCACAAAAGTCATGCCGTCAAAATACGACATTTGTCATATCCATCAACTTTGCCAAAGACGCCATCGCTCTAGCTCCACTGTTTAAGGAGCTATCAGTTTAGAGCGATAAAATCGACTTTTTGACCACTGTGCAGTGTACGGGTACGAATATATTTTGAACATGTATGTATTTTGGTCACTTTGCTGTAATATACATTATACAGGGTGTTCGGTTCCTTAATGCAATTATGTTTATATGCTGTATCATAAATCACACTAAATCACTCCGGACTTACGAAATTTGCCCGCACAAACATCTGATAAGAATTTTGCTGACACCAGATGAGGGAAACTAATCATGTAGTTTGTTCTCAATCATATTTATGGTTTACACAACCATAAACTATGGCCATTTTCACCAAACATTCAGGTTATTTCAACTTAAGAATCAGCAAAACAGAACTGTGTCTAGCAATTTAATTTTTGGTTAAAACAAACATTTTTAAGGTTGAAAATAAGCAGACTTGTAGTTCCAATCAACTAACATTAAATTTAAAACAATTTTATTATCTGAGTAGAAATCACTTGAAAAAGCGGTTTGCTCCAACTGCAATCACGAGTTAGAAGCAAAAAAATATTAACTTCAACTCAAACAGAGCCAGAGTTTACATTTCAACCATAGTGTTGGTTATTTCAAACAAGCCTCATTTCTCTCCGTGATGGAAGGTGGCCATAATATATACATGTCCAAAATATATGCGCTACCCTATTTGTCTACGAGATAACAAATTGGCTTAGCAGTGTCAGATCAATCGTTTTAATCAAATTAATTGATATGCGTATTATGGACCCGGGTCTATAATGCGCATTATAGACCCGGGTCTAAAATAAGAAAATGGGTCCAAAAAACGCGCATTATGACCAGTGCGAATTATCGATGTCTACCAGGAAAACCTGGACTAAAAACTAGTGTTTACCATAATTCTGTGTAAATGACTAGTTATTTTCATCAAATGTTGGAGTGTTGCTCAAAAAGTAATTAAAATTCTTGTGGAATTCATCAAAATAGTTCAAAGCTTCTACTAAGGGGTCCATTACTAGCATATCAACCCTAGTTATGTACAAAATAAGATGTGTTCAGATTTTTTTTCAAATACTCGATTCAAAAATATGGTCCAAGTTTCCGTCGAGGTAATCTTTATCGTAATAGTCGTTATATGAGATGTATTTGTGAGGTCTAAAACTCTGAACAAAAATCCACGGGAAAAGTCAACGATGTGCTTTTATAATCAGCTGAAGTACACCAAATTTCCTTCCAGTTTAATCTGTTGGATAATAAATTCCATCCCTGAGATTCTATTTCTCAGCGCACTTACCTCGTTACTTTGGAGCAATACTCATATCCCAGAATTATGCAATTACACCATCCGACTCGCATCATATTAATGCAAATCCCCAACCGTGGCAGTTGCGATGGTGATGCCGTGCGGAGTAGGGAAAATTGTTCTGATTTTGACTTTACTTTCCACAGGGATGTATAGGAAAAGCAGCAACAGCAAATCTGCCAGGAGCATGAACCGTGCGCTTGTCTTCCACACAGTCCCTGAATGTAGGTAATCCTTTCGCTCGAAATGAAGTTCCTAAACCGGAAAACCAATCTCAACAGTGTGTTTCGGATTTGCTTCCAGACATCAGCACACCACAGTAACAAACAGCACAAACCCAACCAAACTGCTATTTCGTATGTAAATTATTCCAGATTTGTAATAATCTGCGAGCTTAGGCCTTTCGATTCTCTCCAATTTTTTTTATTATATGAAACTCCAATCCAGAAAATTGAGTTGTACCCAATCGATGAGCGAAAGAATCCGATTGCCCGGATGTGGAAAGGGAATTGAGTCGCCACAATAATAGGCAGCTAGTTTGCAGTGTGACGAAATTTCGAATTCCAGCTCCCATCGACACTGTGATTTGGGTTCCGACCGAAGCCAAAACCTTCGGTTTTGGGAGTGCCATCGATCGGAATTTGATACATTCCATCGCTGGGCGTTTTTCAAGCATTCTACATGTGGCTTTGCGTCCCGAATCCGAAGCTCGCCGCAAAACCAGGATTGGGCGGAGAGAAAAAAAATCGTACAGCCAGAGAACACCAGGGATGGGATAATGCCCGAGCGGAGGCAGTTTAATTAAATTGAATTGATTTTAAGTAATAGGATAAAATCGAGGGATTACCGGGACACTTTATGGTTGCTCCCGGAAATGGGGCCTTATTTGCGCGTGTTGGGTGCCAATTTCCATCGTTGTAAGCTTCTGGATTTTGGGATGGAAAAAAAAGAAAGAAATGAAGATATGTACGACGGGAAAAGTGGGATGATCACACGGTCTCGGTAAGGCACAAAGCATCATAAAGAGAAACATTATCCTAGCTGTATGCGAGAGATATGGGTGAGTTTGGAAGCGGGAAAGCTAGGTTTAAGGATGTGTTTATGATATTATTATGGGGAGAATTTGCATTATTGTTTTTAGAGCAGGATTCAACGAACATCGCAAACTTGGAAGCAAATTCACCAATTGTGACTATTAGAAAACTTGTTTCTAAAACAACTTGTCATGACGAGTTCATCATCTTCTCTTAGACGTGTCCAATTCTGCATCAACCAGCAACCCGTTTTGGGTTGTGATTTTATTAGCTTGATAACAACAGTGCTTCTAATCCAAAACAAGACTCCAACTCGGATGGCTGGCACAAATATAGAGAGAAGACTTCATTGCAATAATGTACATACGTCAGGAATAAATCAAATCAATCTGTGCACTCCAAGTTCGCCCCATTGGACAGCTTAGTCGTGTACGTGTGGCATCATCGTTCCATGCATAACCGGACTGAACTGTTCTGATGGCATCCAACGTTTGTCTGGATAGTACACGAACGTGAATGTACATGAGATTTATTCAAGCAATAAATCAACATCGCTTTATTCATAACAACTGACCCGATGAAACTGGTTTCAACAATTTATTATCACATTTGCTTGGAGAACGATGCTGACGTCCTTGCCCTAACAATAATGCTAACTACTCAGCAGAAGAATTCCTTTCAAATAGTCACTTTAAATCGAACGCTTTCGTCTCAATTTTTCACCTCCGTAGGCTAGATTACATAACTGCAGAGTAGTTTCCTGGAACAGTGAGCCCTCCGGGTAAGACACGTTATCTTCAAAAATATGCGTCTAACGAGCGTAGCGTGGAGTGGGCTCGTCTCGCTTACCACACCATCCACATAGTTGACGCCCACTCTCGGAAAAAATAATAATAATTACAGTAACGATAATTGAAGCGATTAATTAAAGAGCACGTACAGCAGCTTTGCACACGAATACAGCCATCACGTCGCCGTTGCGAGCTCTGCACTACGAACGTGTTGAAGGGACATACTTTGAAATACTCCCAATTCCACCCTCAGGATCGCATCGAGCTCGAGCAGAACTAATCCGTTAGCTTCGCCATAGTTATCCACGCCATTAGTCGCACGGTGCAGGTACTATCGCTTGTCACCTGCCGTCATATCATCTCGCTCGACAAACTTGTCGTCACATACATGAGATCGTTTTCCGGATTTGCACCGCATGTTCAGCCACCGTCGCTTCTTCATTAGTCAAGTTTAAATATTTGCCATTTTCCAGCATAATCTGCTTATGACGGTATGACGAAAGAAGAAGAAGACACACACTGTTCCAAAGTACTGCTTCAATTTTACTCAATTATTGTGGGCGGCCTTCGTGCCATATCCATCGCTATTGGGAGATTTGTCATTCTTTACGATTATTGATACGGTTATGGGCCGTCATTTGGCTGTTCATTTAATCCATTATTGCATTTTTTATATGCGAAGCTGGCGAGGGGGCTTTCAGTGGGCCTAGCAATTCATTGCCTAGAATTCCTTGCCACAGTTGCAAATTTAAGGCTGGATTATTTAGTAATGGGGCACCTTTAAATGCGTGTATTTCTTAAACTTTCCTTTCAATAGAATATCTTTCTAAGAATGAAACCAAGATAATATTATTTAATTTCACAAAAACAACTTGAACAAATAATTCATCGTTATTTCAATGAAATTCTCGTTTTTTCTATTGATGCCGGCAAACATCTTCTTCAGTCATGGTTTTGGCTAGTTGATTCCACCAATTCTTCATCTGGCCAATGTCTCTGGTGACTCCCTTCATCTTCAGTTTCCGCTTAATTATCGCCCAAATCTTTTCTATTGGACGAAGCTGAGGACAATTTGGTGGATTCAGCTCTTTTGGGATGAACTGGACCCCATTATCGTTGTTCCATTACACATTGGTCCGAATGGGAGATTTTCAGGAATAAAATAAAAAGTGCACTTAGATGACGTGTAATGTTTTAATATATGGGAGGTAATTGATAATTACTAGGTGGGAATAAATCAAAGAAGTGTGGTTTTCGGTGAAAATACAGTCTTCAATGAGCTTTTCAATTGTAATGTCTTACTTTGAGTTTTCCGCGGCATTCTATGGTGAAGAATGTTTTTCCTTTCACTGAAACACACACACTTTTGGATGATGGCAGTACTCTAGCCCGTAAATATGAAAAGATACAGGCCTTTTTTAAATCATCTTGGAACTGCCAAAAATTTCAAAGAAGTCCCGGCGTGTTTTTCAGTGAGTATGCTTTCGGATTATGGGAAGGACTTGATTAAAAACAAACAGAATGAATGAACCTTGATCATTTATTGAATCTTACGGACTGTTAGGGTCGTAACTGTTTTCGTTATCTATTTAAGCAGTTTTTGAACGCTTTCTGGATATTGGCTGGGTTTTGATGTAGTGATCGTATTTTTAAGTGAAATAATAGGATCCGAAGTTAGAAGAAGCCGTTTAAAGACATCTTCTAAATTAGCAACTCTGCTAAATTTCCGGGCATGATTCTCCCTGAATATTCCGATACATTTATTTCGGGTTTCCTGTGCTTCTTCACTGCACATGTCAATAGGTAAAATTATATGCCGCATGATGGTTGCTCCATGTAGCAAGATTTTATGCACTGTGGGAGTAAGTGGATACCACTCAGAGTTCAGAGTTTAATTGGGCGGCAGAGATTGACAGAAAAAGGCAACGTATTATCCCAAACTATTTCTTCCGTTGCAGACCCAGCTTGTCGTGCTGTTAAACGTAGAGGAACAATTGAGAATGCAAATATGTGCAAATCACTGTATTCATTGATTTCACCGTCCCCGAACTCTTCTCTGAAACTTTGCTTGTACCTTGCGTGATTGCTGCTACCATCACAACCCCACTTATAAATCAATTTTAATTCGTGTCTATCAGAAAACTGTTGCAGTTTTTCCAAAGGAACTTGACTGTGTACTAAGCGAGTAGTAGTGTGGTCTACAAGATCTTCAAGCCGAACCTCTGCCAAGGATGGTGAAATTGATATTCCTGTATGGAGAGTGTATATGATTTTACTTGTAGTTAATACCAGATTCTTTTTAAATATTTACCTGAAGAGTAGCACATCGATTTTGCCTCAAGAATTTCGTTATATGCTCAATACATATTTGCTCCATTTTGAAGAGTGCTAAGTCAAATATCCATGTACTGTGCTTTGGAAAAGTTATTATTGCAAATGAACGCAAGAGCTTCTTCCGGGGAATATGCTTTAACAATAATGGAGTTATCTGGTACATCAAATGAAGCTGGATCTTCCATAACCTGCTTTATCATATTGCCATCATTCTTCATCCCTATTACGTAAAATAAGTTCATACATTTTTCATTTACTTTACATTTCATTAAATAGCTAACCTGCCGATTGTGCGCTAGATGCTGCAGCAAACATCAATTCATCCGGAGAAAAATGTTCACGTAAAGCATGTGTCTTTTTCTGCTTGGACCTTTTTCTTGACGCTGTAAAAAGCTTTTTGGGCGGCCCTTTGGTGTTGTTGAGACATTCATTGTGTTGAGAACTAGTTTCCCTTTTAACCAATTTGAGTTCGTTGTTTCAAACCATTCTCGAAGCCGATTGCTCTTCTTCCACAAATTGTAGAATTTGGAAACAAATATGGTAATCTTTTTTTTTTTAACTTCCGCGATATTCATCTCACTGCGAGAACATTTTCTTAAAACATGCTCCAAATGTTCAGTTACACCCCTTCCTTGAATCAAAATTTCAACTAATTCCGAGATTGTGATGGACATTTCTATAAAAAAAATCATTCCCAGTGATAGTGTTCAGTTTCAGCAAGGTTTTGGACCGAAAGGGAACTCACATGGACAGAGGACCAATTGTTCAGATGGTTTGCTTCCAAGTCGATTTCGTCCTTTTCTAGTTGCCTATTTCTTCGGCTTGAAGTTTTCTTTAAACACTTTTCCGATTGATAATTATTCTTTTTTTATTACCGTACTCAGCAACGGTTGTTCGGATAGTGAATTATTTTCTCTTCTTTGGATTCCATGGCTTACTTGATTTCCTCAACACATAGTATGTCGCATGTCGCCTCCCTTTATTGTTATTGTTGAAAACAGTATGCTTCGATAAAAAAAATGCCTGTATCTTTTCATATTTAAAGGTTAGAGTATACTGCCATCATCCAAAAGTTTGCGTGTTTCAGTGAAAGGAAAAACTTTCTTCACCATAGAATGCCGCGGAAAACTCAAAGTAAGAAATTACAATTGAAAAGCTCATTGAAGACTGTATTTTCACCGAGAACCACAGTTCTTCGATTCATGCCCACCTAGTAATTAACAATTACCCCCATATATTAAAACATTAAAATGTTCATTAAAACATTTACCATCATATCACAGAATTTTATTTTCAAAATGTTTGCGCCATTTTGAGATATAACCTACAGATATAACCACCTAAATGGCATATTTTGAACAACAAAACGCTTGTATCATTCCAGTTCTAAAAGATAGCGTATTGCTGTCTTCTAAAAAGTTGTGTGTTTAAGTAAAAGGAAATAACTTTCTAGAACATAGTAGATCGAGGAAAAATCAAAGAAAAAAGTTAGAGTTAAGAAATCAATTTGAAAGGGGTTTCCATAAAAAATGCTTCATATCTCAACAAAAAATACAAGATAGCAAGTTGGTGTTTTCTGCAAAGTTTATGAAAATTATGAGTTCTACAATTTTGTAGAATGTTTTGAAAGCCTAGAACGTCACACAAACAAGATTAAAAAAATAAATCGTGCCCCGATGAACGCAGTTTATGGACGACCCCTTTTTCAGATGCGCCTTAACCTTATCAAAAACTTTTTTGAGGACACCATTTTGATTACATGTCATCTAAGTGCACTTTTATTTTATTCCTGAAAATCGCCCCTTCGGACCAATGTGCATTGTAGCAATTCCGTGTTTTAATGGCAGTTGACTAGATCTGGCCAAAACTCTTTTGGACAGTTTTGCTTTGAGGGACTGAGACAGTGGAATGTGATACGCAATCACCTAGGAAGAACGCATGACTTATTTTTTGATCACTGGCTGCAGTTCGGTTGACGAGGCTCCGGAGTTGGTTGTAGATACTGATTCTCATCATCCAGCTCTTGTATTGACATTACATTCATCGGCAAAAACTCCATTCATTGAAGACATTTATGAACGATCGTTGGTAAAGTGTACTACGAAGCGTTGAACTCTATGTTGTTCCAAGTTGATTGGTCTGAAGTTTGTCTGTATAAGGGTGTTGACGAAACTGTTAGCTGCTTCAATGGAATACTACGCGAATGCTTCACACTTTGTGATCCGTTGTTAAGGCCTCGGAGAAAATCTGCTTAGTCTAATTCTCGCCTACTGTATTTTCAGTATATTGGACGAATTCAGGACAATATACGAAGACATCCGAAACAATTCTGGAATTTTGTCAATTCTCAAAGAAATGAAAGCGGCCTTCCATCTACCATGCGCTTAGATGATCGAAGAATCTGCGTAATCTGTGGAAACCAAGTGCGAACTGTTTTCGAGCGTTTTCAGACTGCGAACCCATCCCGATCTGATGTTGGGGCTGCAACAAGGTCTTTGCCGATGGATGCATTTGACATTGGCATTTTCGATGTTAGTCTGGCAATGGTGGAGGATGCACTGAAGAAGCTGAAATCATCTGTAACATCTGATTTGGATGGCATTCCTGCGTGCATATTGAAAAATTGCAATACCATGTTAATTATACCGCTGCATGCCATATTTAACCTCTTTCTTCAAATTCAGCAGTTTGAAAACGCTTAGAGGATGTCATACATGCAGTCAATCTTTAAGGAAGGCAGTAAAGTGGATGTAACAAACTACCGTGGGGATAACTTGCTGGATGAAAATGCTTTGAAATCACCCTTAACCCTTATGTGTTCGACAAGAAAAAAACACCTTTAAGTGTTCGACGGGTACCCACGAAATTGAAATGATTGTAGCACTGGCAGTTATTGACCGATTTTTAAATTCTTTTGGTACCGTTAGATTCAAAAATTCATTCGCTTTGTGGACATCATCGGCAATGCCGTTTGGATTCATCTGGTTCCCCGAACGCCGGGTTTCCGGAGCTGAAGTACGGATATACTGTTTGGGAGTATCAGTTGAATTTATTTTTCACTTGTGTTCGTTTTCAAGTCAATGTTTGTTTTCATTTTTTCTCAGGTGCCACTTTATGCTCTGCTCACAACACGTCGCATCCCGATCCACCTTTGCACTGCTTCAAGACGAACCAACTCCGTCTGTTAGGATGATTGCTCCGCAGATCCGGCTCGAAGGACCATTTAATGTTGGATACGAATGGACTGTATCTTGTTCGTTTGGTTTGTTGATGCCTGCTTTCCCTGTGGAATTGGGCTGTGGATGGACAACGCCGGTGGTTGTCTTCTCGGTGGAGGCAAGTCGGAGGACAGGCTGCCTGTGGAGCGTCGTGCTCCCTCCTGGAATGCCTCGCAAGGCTGATGGATGGTGATGGCCGTGTGCGGCCGGGATATCAACTCTTTTGATGGAAAATTCTCAACTCTATGATGGCTCTGAAAAGAGCCGATTTTGTGGCAGGTGGAATTGGAGCGACCGTTGGAGCAAAACATAGAGGCCGATACACTTTTACTTCATTTTTATTATCTGTCTCATTTACACTATTTCCTGTTCGTAGCCTTGCTGCTACCACTACGCGAGCGCTTCTCGCTGATGACTGCTACTATGTCGATCGTTTGCCGACCGGCGGGTATTGTGCGATGCTCGCTTCGGTCTTTATGCCGACGAGCTAACTGCTACTAGTGGTGTTGCTGGCTTTCTTCTTCGGGCTGCTTCTGTTCAGGTGGTGTTGCCTCCTAAACGGCTTGTGTTGGAATGATTTCTCACGGCACAGCAGTGTACAGTTTTATAGCTGAGTTGTGACGACTGCTGTTCTGTGATTGGCTATTGCGTATTGGCTATTTCTCGTCTCCTTTCTTCAGGTCGCTTGGCGGACTGAGCAAACAGGGTGTTTCGATTAAAATTTAGTCGACTTAAACTTAATGCATTTCCTTTCATCGTGCATTAAAAAAAATTTCCACACCCCTCATTTTGAAGATGTGTGCGTGTAGCATCAAATTTTGCACGTGCATGGCGAAAATCCAAACTACTCTCACGCCAAGTTGGCGAAATTGTTGAATGTGGCTAAATAAACTGTTACCAACGTATTAAAAGTGTTCGGTGAACGTTTGTCGACAGCCAGGAAAGCTGGATCGGGGGGAGGGGGAATCGAAAGCCGGAGGCCACAGCGACGACAAAAAGACCTACAAGAAAGTGGTGACTCCAAATCGCGACGATAAACAAAACACGTCGGCCAAAGCACGATCGCGAAAGTTGTACACGACGATGCTGACGAAGTTTGATTGCGTGGTACAAGACGATGAAACTTACATCAAGGCAGACTTTAAATAGCTTCCTGGACAGGAATTTTATACGGCAACCGGACGGGGAAAGGTGGCAGATATTTTCAAGCACATTAAACTGTCAAAGTTTGCGAAGAAATATCTGGTGTAGCAGGCGATCTGTACCTTTGGCTTGAAGAGCAACGTTTACATTGTGACCGAAACCGGAAATTTATCTGAGCAAGTGCCTACAAAAACGTCTACTACCTTTCCTGAAGCGACACAATTGTTCCGTTCTATTTTGGATGGATTTGTCATCATGCCATAACGGAAAAAAGGCCATGGAGTGGTATGCTGCCAACAACGTTCAAGTGGTGCCCAAGGACAAGAGCCCATCCACCACTCCAGAGCACCACTCAATCGTACAATTTTGGGCCATCGTCAAGCGGAACTTTAAGAAGACTCAAAAAGCTTATTGTGAGCGAGAAACAGTTCAAAGCAAGCTGGCGTTCTGCGGCAAATAAAGTGGACAAGCAGGACTGTACAAAATCTTATGGCAGGTGTTAAAGCGAAAGACCCGACAATTCGCATTCGGTAAAAAGGAAGCTTAGCTGAATATTTCACCTGTATTCTGTATTAGGTGAACTTGAAAAAGAAAAAAGAATTTGAATTATCAATAAAAACTTTGATCGACTCACACACATTACTGTTTGACCAAATTTTGATCGGAGCACCCTTTAGTATGATTGTGTGGCAAATAACATCATATCCTATGCCCAGGGAGTCGAGAAATTTTCCTTAACGAAAAATTCCTAGACTAGACCGCCAATAGAACCCAAACACCTACCCAGCATGGTATTGCTTTGTAGCTGTGCCTTTACCGACTGAGTTAAGGGAGGACCTAACGCGGGTTAGTTACACATTACCAACATGTCATGTAAATTTCTGTCTCCAGAGACCGACACATGCAAGCGTCCTTTAGCACATAAGAATGAGGTGTGAAAGAGATGAGAATATAAATTCAATCAAACACATCTTTCGTCGGATTGAATTTGTGTCAGTTCAGGAGGCATACACCCCATACACGAAATCTAGCTTCATGCCCCTCGACTTTTTACAAACATGAATTACGTCTCGAGTAAAATTCATAATTTCTGGGTGTGTAGGCTAAAACTTTTAACGATGCATAAAATGTGATGCTGATAATGTCATTCAAAATAGCATATAAATTATAGTGAAGGGATGTTATAATTTAAAAGGATAGTAACAATTATATTTGTAATAACATGTCTGCCGTTTGTGGTCCTGCTGCAAATGCAGACGGACTTACGTATCCATTATAAATTTGAATATTTAGATAATGTATCATAGCGACGAGAAAAACAATTTAAAATTAATATACCACACTCGGGAATTACATGGATGAACGAAATTATATACCGTTTAAAGTAAATTATATCTAAAAATAAGGTTTAATTGCACCGTTGCCTTGCACATAGAACACGGAAACAAATCCATTTTTCGTTTTCATGAATTAGGAATCATGAAACGAACTTTAGTCTCATTTTTTGAATTCATGACTCTTTTCCATGGTTACATAAATGAAATGACAGATGCGAGTAATGAACTAAGAAAGCGTTGTTTTGCCTCTTATCTAAATTTGTGTTATCAGCTTCATTAATCAAGGATCTACTGGAGAATACCCTCTACTATGACTGATGGCACTCTTGAAGCTGACACTATCGTGGATATCACCAGCTTGTTCCGTAATCAGTTCAGCAGTGTCTTCTGCGACGAAATTCTGGACGCCTAGAGCCTCGAAGCGGCTACTAGCAATGTTCCCCGCATGTCTGTATTTGGCTCTGCTTTCACTATTCATAGTGATATGGTGATTTCAGCCGGGAAGCACATGAAAACTTCAACTAGATGCGGTCCTGACGGGTATTCCTTCAAATGTCCTGAAGCGTTGCCTAAACACGCTTGCTGCTCCCCGGCTACGGTGTTCAATTTGTCTGTAACTTCCGGCGAGTTTCCTGAATGCTGGAAAGAGTCATTTGTATCCCAATACACAAGAAGGGGTGCAAACGGTCCGTCGCCAACTGTCCGGTGCAAACGTCCGGATTGTTGCACTAAGCTCTGTATCCAAGCTTGTCTTCCCAATTGTTCCTCGTAAAGGCTGGTCAACAATTGTTCACAGACTGTTTCTCCGGAGACCAACACGGTTTTGTGCCTAAGCGCTCGACGGCGACCACCCCCCATCGTTCATCATGCGCGAAATGGAACGCGGTCATCAAGTAGACGCTCGCTGACAAAGAACTCTCTGCGGCCTTCGATAAAATGAATCATCAGATTGCCATTTCTAAATACGGCAATATGGGGGTTCACGATCAACTGTTGAACTGGCTCCGTTCATAACTGACTGGTAGAACTATGTTCGCAATCAAGATTCCCGATTACACCTCACCCAGCTTTCCGGTAACATCCGGCGCTCCTCACGGAAGCCACCTTGGCCCATTCCTTTTCCTACTATATATGAACGACGTGAACTTGGTCCTCAAATGCCTGAAACTATCCTACGCGGATGACCTGAAGCTGTACTACGTTATAAAATGTCCAGAAGACGCCCACTTTCTTCAGCAGGAACTGCAAGTGTTCGATTGCTGGTGCCGAATCAACAGAATGTCCTTAAATGTATCCAAATGCTCAACTATCTTCTTCGGCCGATAACGTGCGAAGTATCTCCACGACTACATCCTTCGAGGTACGTGCTTGAAACGAGAAACAACGGTCAAGGATCTGGGAGTAATGTTTGACTCCAAACTATCGTTCAAGGTTCACATTTCGTATATTGTTTCCAAGGCCTCTTCGCAGCTACGATTTATGTTCCGCTTCGCAAATAACTTCAAGGACGTTTACTGTCTGAAGGCATTATACTGCTCTTTGGTTCGCCCTATCTTGGAATACTGTGCCATCGTTTGGTCCCCTTTCTACCAAAACGCAGTCCAGAGGATCTAGGTTGCTCAGCGAAGGTTTATACGTTTTGCTTCTAGCCATCTTCGCTGACAAGACCCTCGCAGATCGCCGAGTTATGAAAGTTATGCACCGGCAAGCTCATCAACCTGGAACTGTTGGAAGGTAGGCGTATGGCAGCGAAAGCGTGTTTCATTGGTGATCTGCTTCAAGGAAATGTTGATTGTTCCGCTCTACTGGATCTCTTGACCATCAACAGCTCTTCGTGTTCCGGCACTCAAGGACCAACAACGGCAAACACGAACCTGTGCAAAGCATGCGCCGCGTTTTCAACAGCTGCTATAATGTGTTTGATTTTAATGTACCCCGTGAGGTTAATAAGCGTTGTTTCCGTATATGTCTTTGTTAAGTTTTGTTAATTTTCGTATGTAATTTAATTTTTTAAAGGGTCAATAAAATAATAATACAAATAGGGTAGTAAGTACACCCACCATATACTATCACAGCTCTTAACATCAACACTAGGTTCGAATCCTGACGGTGGATTTATTTTATTGTTTACATTTATAGTCGATAAAGTAGATTTTCTAGATTCATGAATAAAGATTTCAGTATCAGAAATTCAGCTCATGGTTTAAACCCGATTGATTCATGAATTCATGCTAGCGAACAATATCATGAATATTGTTCATGGTGTATATTAATAACACGCAAGTACAACATATTCATGAAACCATGACCTGTTTTTCTTATTTTGAAGAACGAAGTATTTCCAGTGAATAATCATTTGTAGTGAATCTCATAGGTACTACAGTGGTTTTAATTAAATAAATGAACCATTTGAGTCCCACATGTTACAACGATTATTATTTAAAAAAAAAAAAAAATGAGTAGATAAACTAACTGATGTAAAATTACCACAACGGAGCTGACTCTAAGCTTTGGGTCTCGACAAAGAACCCCTACTGAGCCCTTGCGGCACGTCAAGTCGTTCAGCGGAAGGGCCATGCTAATGGCGAGATATTATATAAATTTTCAACACCATCAAGGACACTCGATTGCCTCAGCCGATGTTTGAAATTTTCACTTTGAGTAGAATGTCCTTTCGTAATATCCATAATGACCTTCTTTTTGGTGCGAGCTGCCATTAAAGAAAAAAGATTACAGTGTAGGAAGGACAAATTATAAAGGAAGAAATCAGCACCTTCTTTCTATTGGCAAACGGTGGCTTTCCTTGACTTGATTTTGCCAGCAGTCGGTATCCCTAGAATCAGTATCCAAGAAATCTTCAACATGGATCGACTACTTGTTCAGTTAAGAAATCATCGAGCTTGGATTCGCATTCAATGGCGAAAGAAGAGAAATATTTTATGGAACAATGAGCCTCAGCGTGATTATCTTAGATTTGCTGCTTTCATTATGTTGGATTGGAGGAATACAATACGAAACTGAGAAAACATGGAAAATCATAAGTTGAAAATGCTATAGAAAATTCGTGCTTGTATTTTTACTGATTCTAGTTGTAACATCCGCTGAGAACATACAGAACAAAAGTGATATTGGAGCGATGATTTGGTGTATGGATGTGGTCTGTGTGCTGTGTGCAACGTATGTAAATGAGTCAGTTCTTAGTGGTTCTGCCAAAACAGTCCGGAATGTGCAAAACTTCATCAATGCTAGATCCTATCGATCCAATGATTCACGTTTCGAAACGTTGGCAAGGAGGACTTTCTTTTCAAACTTCACAAGCAATTTCGCTAGCAATGCTTGCCTTGATTGTCGTTAATGAACTGTTTCCACCAATAGCTGTGATGGAGGATAATAGATATTTACGACTTCCGAGTCTTCTAAGTCCCTCGAATCCATTCGCCTACGGATTGTTGCAACTTGTCTATTTGGTGCTTTGCATCCCACTCTGGTTGTGCAAAATATTTGGTCCAATTACGCAAGCCACTATTTTGATTGCTGGGCTGCGGGCTAAGCAGGAAATATTTTCTCATGAATTTGAGGAGCTTCTAGTCTTTGTGCGACAGAATATGGGTAAAGAGGGGACAATGCTGTTCTGGCAAAAGTTGAAAGCGGAGCTGGCATTCACAATTGAGGAACACATATTGCATTTGAAGTAAGGAGAGGTAAATATTCGTGGAAAAATCATGAATAATGTTGAAACTGTTTTCAGAATTCAGCGTAAGCTCACAAACCTGCTCAGCTATATATTCATCGTTATTTATTATCGAAACGTGGTTGTCATCGGCTCTTTGCTTTTTGTCATTGTGAGGGAAGGATTATCTGCCGGGAGCGTTGTGATGGTGTTTTCTATTTTGACATTTTTCACTGAGTGCTATTGGTGGTGTAGACTTGCCGAGTTTTATCAAGAACCGGTAGGTTGCCATGGATTTTATTTTGCGGTATGATACTTGATTTCTTTTTTTTTACAGAATGCGATGCTAGAGGAACAACTAATTGACTTGATGGTTGAGATCCCTCACAACCAAAAACATCATTCGAACTACATTCAGCTGCAAAAATCGCTGATGATCATGAAAATTATCACCTGAGAAACTTCATCCATCAAATTCGCAAGAGTGTTTGAAATATCCGTAGAGATTTGTGGTAAATTGTTGAGAATTTCCTACTCTGTATTGACCTTTCTTTTGAACGTTGACCATTGAGTATTCTTAAACGATTATAATTACTATAATGCGATACAAAAATAACTCAAATCATTCAAAATATTCAGATTTCGGAAACTTGTTCACACGTGGTTCACTCGATATGAAATAAGTTGACGACTGCTTAGTAGCAATCCCTAGTTGTTTGAGAAGTTACAAATATTTTCTATTCTTTATTATGTTTCTAAGGTAAAGTTTAATGTTTTCGATGTTAAAATTCAGATAAATACGGTTTAAAAACGGAATCATGCCATCATAGACTAGTTTTCATATAACTTGGCTACTGATGCGATCAAACGCCTATTAGGGACAGTTTCTTATTTGCAAAACACCAACGACTTCAAATTCTACATTTGAAGCTAAACATGAGAAACGAAATTACACCAACTTCCCGTGCTTCAATTGGATATCAGGGTGTGTCGCCACCCTGCTTAAAACCCACTCATGCAGATTGGGTGAGCCAAGCCACATAATTAGAGCCGACCCTTGCACAGCCGAACGGAGAAAGCCCAAACCACCAACGCGTCGACCAAACGATCCTCGGAACGCGTGACAGGAAAAGAGAAACTAGATGGCTGCTTCTGAAGTGACACACACACACCCACCCACAAATAAATTACGTCTTGATAAAAATCAACTGCACACCATAAATCACCTCCGGTGCCGGCGATGATATTAATAATAACAATATTGATGATTTGTGTTTATTGTCAGTGAGCACGAATAAAATTTCACTAATGAGCTTATTGATTTTCGCCGCTCGGGCCTCGCATATTTGTCCGAAAAATTTTCCGTCTCGTTGAATACTCCCGTGGGCATCATCGTCGGATGGAAACAAAGAGGCTCGGTGGAAACCGTCCCCTCGCGCACATACACATGCACACTAGGGTGGTTCAAAGTATATATTCAGCTCCACCCCCACTCCATCGAGTTCAATTCATGTCCTGACTCTTCGCTCAAAGCTTTAGCCTAGTTTGCAGCTACCAAGTAAAGACCTGAAGTAATTTTTGCGATCTCTACCGAAGTAATTGTGACAACTGCTCCAATATGGGTGAAATGTCAGTTTTCCTTGTGGAATAATCGAACGGAATATTATTCCGTAAGGAAAAGTGACGGCCCCATTTCTTGGCGATTGCTTGTCTTATCCTAATGCACATTACTTTTGAGCTGCATACTAGCCTTTTAGCTCAAATGGTTGCTAACTGGCCCATTGAAGTTTCTGAGGAAATTACTACAGGAAAACCAATCTTTATGTTCAAGCAATTTATCCAGCTTCAACTTTGACTAAGATTACTTGCATGCTGAATTACTTAGCAGCCTTGGTATTTGGCTCCATTTTTCTTACCAGATCAACTGACAGAGAATTGTACAAGAACATCATCTCGCCTATAAACTCTTATCTTTTAAAGCCGAATACAATCGAAAAGGGTCTACAGCAAAATTATGTGTAATTTCTTTTGTTTGCACGTAGTTGTCTCATAGATACTTCAAAGATCCAGCATCAGCTCAAGGTCGAAACTAATTAGCATAGCACTATATCCCAACAGTATGTTTGTTGTGACGTAACCGTCAAACTATCTCTTTCTTCGCTTCCTCATGCGCTATACATTCGGCTCGTAATGGTCAACTTCACCGCTGCCTCTGATGCCATGTTTTTGACCAGTGATGCAATTAGGTGCGCAAATCCTATCATCCAAATCTTTCACCACTTGTACTTATATTCTCCGACATTCTTCTCTTTTCATCGAGCGAGTAATGGCGCTATAACCATAAGTCACATCTGGGCTAGGACTATAGTTAATGCTTGAGTCCTAACCGCTTGAAGATAAATGGAGCATCACCTAACCTTCTTAGAGTAGATGCTCCCAACGACTAGTTTCTATTAAATTTATGTTAGGTACACTAAACAGGGCATTCCTTTGAACTATTCTCTCCGACTATTCAGTTCCTTTTTCCTTTGATATCCACTGAAAGCTACGTGGGTTCCTCGTGTCTCCTTAAGGTAGATACCAGTTCCTCCCTGTCTCCAAAGTTTGCAGGACGTGGCCAGGTGAGCGAACGAGGATTGTCTTCGTAGAGATTATAGCATGGAGAAACTTTTCATTAACTGGTTCCATTTCATGGTGGCTTGCAATGTCTTCAACGAATTATTGCTTATCGTAGCAAGTCAGACTCAGAAGCAAGAGTCAGAACTTGATTTGGAATCGAATGAGCTGGATGGAACTCAATCGATACTTTGAACCACCCTAATACACATACACACCATTCGGTGAGGGTTGAGGAAGTGCTGGGGGGATGCTTATCGTTGGCTACTGCTCGCGGTCCTAAATTTCCATCCCGGAAAGCTTTACATGAGAAAGCTGTTTCTGTCGGCAGAGTTTCCCATGTTATAATACTTACGCCGATACCCCTTATACCTGTTGTTACTCCATTCCGCGCTGCGCGGATCCTGGGTGTTCAGAAACTTTTTTTTTTTTCCCAAACGCAATCAAATGACGACCGCAAAGGATGTCGTCGGTCGAAGAATCATTTATCATTCACAAATGTTCGTAGTCGGCCTTTCATTTTCTTGTGTTTCCCCATTTGTTGAAAGGTTTTCCTCCTGCAGTGGATTCCCTTTCTTCGTTCGACGTCCGTCACTTGTAAGTGGGGTGGGGGAAAAGTGTTTTCCTGGCTGCTTCTACAACTTGTTGCAACAAGCGGTACCAAGGTTGAAGTTGCTTTTGTCTGGAGAAGAAGAACGTTGGTTTTCAATGAATCTCATTCATGATCTATCTTTGATGTGGTTGGTGAATTACTACACTAAAGGGTGTCCAAGATGAAATTGCCACACTATGAAATGGTTCGAACTTTTTAACCGTTGGGTAGAATTTAATGAAAATTTGAGTGGATTTAGTTCATAGTGCATTATTTACATCCTGCAAGTTTTAAAGTCCTGTGATCAAAACTCGCGGAAATGGAGTCGAAAAAAGGGCTCGTGCGTGATAAAATCTTGCGCAATCATCACGAGAACAAGGATTCCTCGCATCGTTCCATCGCTAAAACGTTGGGAATCGCAAATCCCACGGTGTCGCGAGTGATTAAGCGGTTCGAGGAACGGTTGACCACCGATCGGAAGCCCAGAAGTTAAGGAAAAAGTATTCCGTACAACACCAAAAATCACAACCGCGTAGTTGGGGCCTTCAACCGAAATCCGAACGCCTCCGTTCGGGATGTGGCTAAGAAGTTGCACCTAAGCCGAAGTTTTGTCCAGAAGGCCAAAAAACTAAGGCTGGGCTTCGAACGTTCAAGGTACAAAAGGCCCCTAATCGCGAAGAGAAGCAGAACAAGTCCGCCAAAACCCGTACCAGGAAGTTGTACCTCAACATGCTGACGAAAGTTGAATGCTGCATCATGGACGACGAAACATATGTGAAGGCCGACTTCAAACAGATCCCCGGCAACCTGTTTTTCACGGCCAAGGATAAGTTCAGGATTCCGGAGTATGTCCGCACTCAGAAGATGTCCAAATTTGCGAAGAAATTCCTGGTTTGGCAAGCCATCTGCACGTGCGGGAAGCGGAGTGCACCTTTCGTGACCCAGGACACGATGAACGGACAGGTGTACATAAAAGAGTGCCTCCAGAAGCGGCTGCTTCCTCTCCTGAAGGCCCACAACGTCCCAACAATCTTCTGGCCGGATTTGGCCTCATGCCACTACTCCAAGGACGTGCTGAAGTGGTATGCGGACAATAAGGTCAATTCCTGGTTTGGCAAGCCATCTGCACGTGCGGGAAGCGGAGTGCACCTTTCGTGACCCAGGACACGATGAACGGACAGGTGTACATAAAAGAGTGCCTCCAGAAGCGGCTGCTTCCTCTCCTGAAGGCCCACAACGTCCCAACAATCTTCTGGCCGGATTTGGCCTCATGCCACTACTCCAAGGACGTGCTGAAGTGGTATGCGGACAATAAGGTCAATTTCGTGCCAAAGATGTTCAACCCTCCCAACACCCCGGAGCTCCACCCCATCGAGAAGTACTGGGCGATTATGAAGCAGCACCTTCTTAAACGACCTAAGGTAGTGAAGACAGTCGAGGAACTGAAGAAAGGATGGGTTTACATGCAAAAAACGGTTGATTCACAGGTTGTGCAGAACCCATACGGCCGGGGTTAAGGCCAAAATGCGGTCATTTGTGTATGGACTGTAAATAAAATACGAGTAAAATGGTAAAATGAAGTTTAATAGTTATTTCTCAATCCCTGGAAAAATTTGATGGCAATCGGATGAAAACTCGAATTTTGCGAATCAATTTTTTGTGTGGCAATTTCATCGTGGACACCCTTTAAAAAACTTGTTTAAGGTTTTTTTTTGCGGACTATGGCATTCACATATCTTTTTTAGAACTAAACAAGAAAAAAAAAACCGAATCAACCCACCGATGGTGAGACAGAACCCTTCTAACACACCCAGATATTAGATATATTCAGTCCATTAAATAAACTATTATACCCCGCTCACAGTACATCTTATATAACATGATATAGAATGATCACTAACCGATAACTTAATATCAGCACCTATACGCATAGTTTCCACTGGAAATAATGCACATGGCGTTTGATAAAGGTTTATCACGTAATCTAGGTTGTAGGGAGAACTGGGTGTTAGACAATCCTAACCGTCAATTTTGATTATCAATATGGATTCAAGATGCTTCGTTGAAAATTGTGAAGTTATGGTAAATGGAGAATTTGTTTTCTTCCTCTTTTAGCATTTCAAGCTTATTGCTTACACAATTCGCTTATTGTTTGCTCTAAACCTAGTGTTCTAAATGCACTTCCACAGTTATCATTTGAGAGCTTTCGATGCCATGTACCATTTTTGCATTAGTAGGGAAGCGGAACCTATCTTGAGCTCAATAAGCAGACCTCCAGTGGAAATCGGTGAATATGCACTGAATACCGAACACTGAGTACACAAGTTATTCACAATTTATTCGTTCACTTACCGTTAATCGTTTAGCAACACACAAAACATTTGATTCTGATCATTTTCTTCCAATTTAATACGGAAAAGTTGCCACTGCTATGTATCTATTTTAATAATACTCACGAAATCCCATCTTAATCCCATCTGTGTACATATGTTAATCGTACTGATTTTAATCAAGAAAAAATATAAACAAGTTAACGCTCTCCACTACTACACCCAAAAATATAAACGTCAACACAGCTTTTAAAAGGGCCTATGCTGCTTTAAAAACATCACTGTTTCTATTGTCGCTCATATACTAAGTCGCACTTGCTATGCGGAAATAGTATTTTGACTGCCGAGTTTGCAACAAGCCTAGTTGTTGCGCTTTTTAGCCCACTTTGATTGCGCGGTGTGATTCTATAAGTGCGACAACGCGAATACAAGTCCGATCTAACGTTGAATCGTGTCTGGGAGGAAGCTCTATATAGTACACATAAAATGTACAGTACTGGCAGAAATAAAGTGCTCACGTTGGTGTATGTTTATTTTCTCAATACTACTTTTTGATTTGCAGCGATTCAGTGGTAACATATTGGGTCAAAATGAATGACTTCAATTCTTCTTTCGAAATGAGAAACAACAAACGAAAAATTATTCATGTAACTTTATTAACAAAACAATAAACGAAAACAACTTTTTAATTCAGTGGCAAAAATAAAGTGCTCATCCGCGATATGTTTACGTCAAAACCAAGAACATTGAATTTAATATTTCGTGTGATTTCCTTTAGCTTTGATGACTGCTTGAAGACGTCGAGGCATGCTTTCAACTAGGTTTTTCAGATGGTTCTCGTCGATTCTTTGCCAGGCGCACTCGAGGGCTTCGAAGAGCTTTTTTTAGTTTGTTACCTCTCCTTTGTCAACTTGCTGATCGAGAATTGACCATAGATTTTCAATTGGGTTCAAGTCTGGTGATTGCGGTGGCCATTCAAGAAGTTTTATGCGACATCCACGGAAAAACGTCATGGTTTTACGGGCCGTATAGCTTCGGATCATTATCTTGTTGAAAGATAAACTTGTCTTCCAGTCCAACTTTCAACAAAGACTCCTCCAAGTTTTCATTAATAATGTCTATGTACCTATTAGCCGTCATTATACCATCGATTTGAGTCAAATTACCAGTTCCAGACCAAGCAAAACACCCCCACACCATTATGCTTCCTCCTCCATCCTCACTTTTACGTTTTTTTGCACATTCCGGTCCAAAAGTCGTTCGCCAGGTTTAACCCACACTTTAGAACGCCCTTTCATTCCAAATAGATCAAACTTGCTCTCATCAGACCATAAAACTTGTTTCCAGAACGCAACTGGTTTCCCGGCGTATTTTTTAGCGAACTCTAGCCGTTTTAACTCTATTTCTCTTTTGAATCAATGGGCGACGTACTGCCAATTTGCTCCTTAAACCTGCATCCTGAAGCCTGGAGCGCACAGTGCGTTCTGAAATACTTAGCTGCAAATTTTCCTTTATCACTCGGCTCGTAACTGTTGGATTTTTCCTGGTTTCACGAATAATTCTGGTGACTTCACGCGGAGTCGTGAGTCGCTTCCGCCCGCGTCCATGTCTATCAGCTACTGATCCAGTTTCCTGAAACTTTTTCCAAACTTTGCGAACACCAGAATAACTCACTCCATATATGACGGCAATTTTACGCATAGATATTTGCTGTTGACAGTCCCTCACAATTAATTTTCGTACGGATAGGTTAATTTGTTTCGAATCCATTTTCAACATTAAAACGAAATCCGAACCGGCGCGAACAGAACCAAAACAAACAGTGCTCGACACCTTCTGATAGGCTGAATGTGCTGTGACAGTTTGGTAGGCAATGCCATGCTAGATGCACTCAGGAAAATTATACGTCGGTTTTGAGCACTTTTTTTCTGCCAGGCGGAAAAACATTCACATGCATATGATACATCAGAAACTAAGCTATACAAACTTAATCATGATTTTTAATAAACAGAATGATAATGCTATACAAAAGCTGCATTTTGGTCGAATAGACTTTATATTTTTGCATCAATACAAAATTGGTATAATAATGGCAATCATTTTTTAGCTGGTGAGCACTTTATTTCTGCCAGTACTGTAACTCATAGCTTTATCAATCTTCAAGAAAATTTCAATGCGCCGTATAAAACTAAAGGAACTGGGAAAACCCATCAGATTGTATTTAGTGGGCAACTTTGGAACTTTGGTATCCATTTAGAATAATGGCGTAACTATTTTATCCAGGCTTTTAAGAGCTGTAATGGCCACGACAATCAATCTCACTATCAGGAAGCGATCAAAGGATTTGACTTTTGGCTTGTGTCGACTAGTAAGTAGATGATCGAATGAATCAAGGCAAACGTCAAATCGTTCGCTGCCTACCAGAAACTGAGCATAATTGTGGCGGCCATTGGCGCTCGTAAAAACCAGGTTGATCTCTTCTCGCCGACTTCGTATTGACGCATTTGCTCAAAATTCCACGCGGTGTATCTCTGTTTACTCCATCTTTATGAGAGATTACATTGCGACGTTTCGTGAGACGCGGTTGTTCGTTTAGCGCCACGTGGAATTTCGTGAATATGTGCATTTGGGAACTTTACAACAGCCACGCGATGTATCATATTCAAGGAATCCAATATCAATATCTGTTGCGAAAACTGTGTCAGAAATCATATTGACCTTTTTAGTCATAGCTTAAAAGGAACTAAATCGATTTTGTTTATTGCATTGTTTTTCCAAGTTCTTCAAAGCTTTTTTGTTGTTTTGATTCTCGACTCGCTTTGATAGGCAGTGGCAGCCAAATATTGGCTCGTTTTGACGTTCACTTGTTTCGTATCTGTTTCTTCCTCCCAGGTGCTGATGTCTTCGCCGCTCTTATTCATCTTACATCAAAGCGTAAGTGCAATGAATGTTTGTGACGTTTACTGCACGCACACTGGCGTCTTGCAGATACCGTGCAAGCACTCTTTTGTTTTCCTTAAAATTCTAATACATACAAACAATGTTCACATTAATTCCTATTGTTCGAAACCTTGTATGTAAATTAACATATGTATTACCCAACATTCATTGCGAGCGTGTACGCTTCACGTTTAGTTTTAAAGGAAAAACATTGGGAGAGCATCAATACCACATCTACACAACAAACACTAATACATTTGATCGTAATAACCTCAATGCACCTTGACGTCAGCTCTTTTTATCTACCTCTTTCACTCTCTTGGTACGCCCTACCTAGCCATCGCTTGGCCCTCAGAAAGTGTCAGTTATTTGCGGGCACTGTTTACATTTTTTTTGTATGGAGATTAAATTAGGTCGTTTAATCGTCTATAACGCTGTAGCACAAGTACACATAAAACAATGGGTCTGTATAATGACCAACTCGAACTAACTCGGAGTATCATGCTAACTCTTTTTGGCATCAATCCCTGAACGAATGCCGAAAAGAGAAAAAAAAAGAGCTTACGAGTCATCGCTAGCTGGTCATTAAACAGGCCTAATATCTCACTTTCAGCGCTTTTAACATGTTGATTATATTGCGCACTCTGCACCCTACTGTATCGCAATTAGTTTAAAGTGCAGAACCGTTAACGAAAGTGCTGGTTTGCATACAATCGGGTCGATGTCTTCGGCGCACTTATTCTTCACGAGCCGTTTCATAAGAGCGCTGAAAACAACGACAGGATTTGAGACAATCCCGCACTTATAAAATGTAAGTTCGGAGTCCAGTGGTGAGCGAAATGTGCAATATTCGTCGAGCATCTTTGGGAAACATGAGATTTTACTATTAAGGTTCATTGGTTCTCATATTCAAGGATTGTGGCAGTTTCAATTCAAATCAATGATAAAAAGTTCAAAAGATGACTGAAAATATGTATAAATTAAAATGCAGAGTGTGACATAAGTAAAAGCATAGTGTTTGCAATCAAAAGAACTTCGACTAGGCCCTTTTAAAAAAAAAATCTCGCATGAAGTAGATCATTTGACGGCACTTCACGTGTGTTGGGTAGCATGCATATAGACTAATGCACAGAAAAAGCTAACCTCACTTTTCACCATGAGAGTAAAAAAGATAGAAACAGCCATCGTGTTCTCCTTCTTTTTTTCTCACACACGAATTTATTAACACAAGGGCACCAGTATCTATCAAATCTGAGGTGTGACGTCACTGTGATTTGGTCCATAACCAAGACAAAATGAAAGGGTTTGTTTGTTATTCTTCCATGAGAATATTGAGAACAAGACTCACCATACCATTGGGCATAGAATGCTCTATGAATGATTGAACACGCACAGTAGCATTGATGTGTACACACTATCAAAATGCCATGTAAATTTCTGTCTCCTGACACCGACACATGCAAGCGTCCTTTAGCACATGAGAATGAGTTGAAAGAGATGAGAAAATAAATTCAATCAAAAACATCTTTCGTCGAACTGCGTATGTGACAGTTTCAGAAGACATAATTTTACACGAAATCTCTCTTTAGGTTCCCCGACTTTTTACAATCATGAATTACGTCTCGTGTAAAATTCATGATTTCTTTGTGTGTATGCTATACAGTATGTGAGCAGTGCCGCCAAATTCAACAGAGATGGAATAATATTATTAAATGAGGAATTTTATTTCTCGGTAAATATTGAAAAAATCTACAATTAGAAGCATGTTATTATTTATTTCATCTATGGAAAAATAAAATAGGTCAACTTTGGGTGATTTATGGCACTCCCACAAAAAATGTGATATTGAAGTACTGCCAAACCCATTTCATTCGAATAAGAGTCATAATAAAATAGTTTGGCAACATCAAGCGATTACGTCGATTGTAAACACGGTTCAGAATAGGTGCAAGCGTATTTAAATTATTGTGAAAATTAATCCCATAGTTTTCTAGTATTTTATCACGTATTCGTAGATTCTCGTGTGGCTAGTGTAATAAGTGAAGAGTGATTTTTATTATTATTATTATTATTATTATTATTATTTATTAAAGACACTTTACCATTTATGTGGCATTCGTGTCGGGTGATTTTTATGGTTTGTGCAATTACGCAACGAAAATGTGTGAGGATATAGTGCAATTAATGAGAAAACTTGGAACCTGGCTCGAGTATATTCCCTAGTACGGTTAGATCAATACATTTAAGTCTCCGAAACGTTTTTGTAGCTTTTAATTATATTCAAGACCTAATTTTATTTGCCAGGATTATATATTTTTGGTTACTGCGTCCATTTATTGGAGAAATTAAACATCTTCTTACGTTTGAAGTTGGATGACTGCAGAATGTGATGAATATATGTACTATGGTGAGCATAGGTTCCGCCTTCCTATATGATTGTGTGGCAAGTACAACCATACCCTATGCCCAGGGAGTCGAGAAATTTTACTTAACGAAAAATTCCTAGAACAGACCGCGAATCGAACCCAGTTACCTCCAGTATAGTATTGCTTTGTAGCTGCGCCTTTACCGACTGAGCTAAGGGAAGACCCAGAAATTGATGAAAGGAGAATTTGTGTAATTTATGAATATACTCGTTACAGCTCAAATCCAGACGAGACTACTTGCGACAATCGATCCTGCTTGCATTTTATAGTGTCACATCTGGTGATCTGTATGGCGCAACAGATGCGCCATACAGCACACTATGCGGCTCTATAGAGCTAGAGCAGGATCGGTTGGTGCGAGTGGTCTTGTCCGGATCTGAACTGCAACACGTATGTTCTCATCTCACAATGTTTGTGCTCTCAGGAATTGTTATGGTAATATCTTCATGAGGGATTATCCAACCATAATTAAATTTTGACCATTATTTTGAGAATTTTAACATAATTTTACGTAAACTCAATCTATCTATTTGTTCGCTTCTACCGGAGGGAATGTTTTCTTCGCCAGCTTCTCACGTATAGGCTTTGTGTCAAAATGTGATGTTGAACATTGAGTTGAATTTATCTCATATTTATATGATTTGAAATCACAATTGATTTCATGTTTTCTTCCAGTCATTTGAGGTTCATCTATGCTTATGATTATATTGTCCGTCATCTGGTCGGCACAATCATACGCAATGGAAAAAAAAATGTTACGGAGCTGTCCAGTACTCAACGATAAATAATGCTTCACTGTATTGTAACGTGAAGCATGCTATCTCTTAAATTTGCTCGTTTTAACACGAGCCGTGAGGGTAAAAGAAATAAGAAATACACATTGCCAATCTGATCGTCATTGACAAACTAACATTTTGGTACACCGAAACAAAAGCGTTCCCAAACATGAAAACGGGCTGTGAACCAGTTCACGATCGAATTATTAGCGTCCGGTGTTTGAATTTTTTGTGCCGGCAGCCATTTCTAATTTTTACACAATTCTCAAGGTATGCAAAGAAGAGAAAACTAAAATTATTATAGCGACCACTGTCTTCCAATTAGTTAGAACTTGGAAAGTAATTTTAGATAAATTCAAATCATACAAACTCTCCCGACAATGAATTTTTCGTCCTGAAAAGGACGGATTCAAATGGTCCGCATTTGAGTTCAAACCTTCTTGGTTTTTTGATGAATCAGGTTATTTCAGCCGTTGCACGTTGCGCCTTACCAAAAGATGGCTAGCAGCAAGATTACGCACACACAAGCACCTTATTTCGCTCGTCGTGGCTGCACCCACCGGCTGGCTACAAATAAATCAATCAGCGCATTCTCCAATGGTTGGTCGCCAGTGCACCTTCTATGGTACTTGCCACCGTCAGAAGCCAAATCCACATTGGTACCTTGCCGATCAGCACCGCCGAATACACCCTCCAGGGTACATGCCATCTTCAGCTGCCAATCCTTAATGCCTCGTTGCACCGCACAGCTCCAGTATTGCAACACGAATGTGAAAATTTTGCGAAGGTGTACCCCGCAAATTTATATCGTTCACTGCTGCATATAAAACCACCGTTGCTCACATTTGAAATCTGTGATAGGAAACTACTGTGCATTTAGTAAATTTAGCCTGCAAAACAAAATAATAAGACATCACTTTTTATTTTCGTTATTTTCAATAGTTTGAAATTGTTAACGGATAATGTTTGATAGTTGAATTGATACGCGGGAAAATTTCTAACCGAGTGGTGTTAACATCTTGAAAATCTATCAAGCATTTATTAATATATTAGCGTATAATTTGTAACAATATTTCGTGACGGTCGCTTAGTTTCAGAATTTCAATTGACACCCTACCCTTGCCGTAAGACGTAATCTACGTCAAAAATTGAAAGGCATTCCATAAAAAAAACGTATTGGCGCCCCATAAACCGCTGACGAAAATTCATTAAAAAAATGAAAATGATCTATAAAAAACACCAATGTGATCCTTCCTTAATATAAAATTTAGCAATAAAATGTCAAAAATGTACCGTTAGATATCTGGGGAATGATCGATAAAATTGTACGGATTGCCCATAAACATATAGTAAATAGTCCATAAAAGGTTCAATAACAATCCTAAAACTTGTAAAATTGATCCACATAATGCAGCTTTTGTAAGCTAAAATATGTGCATGTGATCCATAAAATTTTGAAAATGAATGAATAAATTGCCAACGAAAGGTGACGATGATTCTTAGCGGGTGGCAGCAGCTAACCTTCGACGATCTTCTGAGACCCATTTTGGGAAAGCACCAGCGAGAAAAGTAGACATTCTTAAACATCAGATTTGTTAATTTAAATGTTAATAATAGAATCAATGTTGGCGATCTAGAATTCATTGTGAGACTAGTTGATTAATGGTCTAGTTTAATATTTTATTTAAATTCAAGTTAAATAAACAATATTTTACAAAAAAAAAGATCCATGAAAGGTTTGAATAATGAACCATAAATTTCCAAAAATGAGGCATAGCAAACAAACTTTGTTTACTAAAATTCATAGTAGATCTATCAATTGAATTAAATTATATTAAAATTAACTATTTTTTAAACTTTGACAAAGGAGAAACCGATCCTTAATTGCGCTACAACTCAGATGTATTGACATGTCTGTTCCTTAAATATTGCAGTAAAAGAAGAATCGCGTTGGTTTAGGAAGACTTTGCCCTTTTTCAGAAAGCTTACTTACTTTTGGGATCTCACGATCATCTCTAAGGACCGCAACTGCGACACATGTTTACCAAGAAATTTGGCAAAAAGCTCTCGTGCACGTAAAAAACTACAGGTCAAACTGTAATTTTAGATTTTTTTTCTTAAAATTATGTCAGGCAGATGCTTGCCGTCCATAACCTTACTACAGAAAAACATCCTCCGTTTGCATTATACCGGGTAAATGCTTAAATCAGTCGTTTGCAAGGAGACACTATGCTAATACTTTGGATATCGAAAACGTTTCCTGACGCTCCGCAAAACCATATCAATCTACTAAACCATATTATTCCAACGCGATCCATCTTTGGCAGCAAACATTTACTCGGATACCTAAAGGAACGGTTCTCAGACTGATGTAAATTTCAAAATGTTTGCTTCCCTATGTTCCATATGTCCAAATAAGATCCTTATGAGCATTCCAAAATTTGAACTCATTTAATTTGAAACTGTCTGTACACAACCAACTTGAAATTTGTAAGGATTTGTAGTATGGTAAACAATATATTTTGATGGTAATTTTTTAAGCTTACTTGCAAAAATATTCTACACCCTTGCGACTGGCCTCCCGGCAGTTAACCGGAACATTCGCCATGGCGGACGAAAACATGCGTGTAGGCATGTTTTTGAGTTCTTTCTTCGTTTTATTTATCGCGACAAAATTGTTGGAGTAGATCTTACGCTTCCGGTTGGCCCAGAAATTCTCAATGGGACGCAGCTGGGGGACGTTTGTCGGGTTCGTCGACTTGGGTACCACATCGATATTCAGCCGCTCCATCTCCTCCAACGATCGCTTCAAGTAGTGGGCCGACGTCAGATCCGTCCAGAACACCGCGTCTTCGCCCTTATGGTATTTCTTGATGAACGACGCAGCTTCCGGCAGGCAGTTCTTACTATAGATTTCCCCGTTCACGGCCAGTCCGGAGCGAAAGAAGATCGACTTGGACATCCCCTTCTCGCTGATTGTCAGCCACTGCAGCACCTTCTTGGGGAACTTGGTGTATGAAATGAACTTCACCACCGTCCACCACCAACGCCACGTCGCTATTCGCCGGGAAAATCGAGTTGACCTTCTTATTCAGCCGCTGCCGCTGCGTCATTGCCTGCAGGTTCGAAACCAGTGGACGTGACTTCCGCTTCCTGACATGTTTGTTCATGTTCGCCAGGTACTTTTCCACTGTTTGACTTATTGAACCGACCTCCCGGCCAAGCACACGCAGCGATGTAGCCACTTTTCCCACGGTCTTCCTTTTCAGCATCCTTTGGAGCTTCTTGTCGCTCAGGTCGTCAGCCGTCCGGAACCGGGCTTTCTTTCGATGCTCTGATTGTTGTCTAATAGTGCCAAGATGTTGTAGATGCCGGAACGGGCGTATCCGGCGTCCACAAAGTGCCGCACGATGTCCGTTTGCGACGCGGCGGGGTGCCGTTCTTTGAACGCGCACACTTCGGAACGGAGTTGCTTCACTGTTTTTGCCATCACGGTTAGAGTTCGACTGATAGAGCTGTCTGCTGACTCATGGGCTACTATGATTGATGCTGCATAGGTTGTTTTGTCAGTGTGAGTGAAGGTAAACTTATGAAAAATCGGCAATTTTCGTCCACTTTTTCAATGCAAACGATTAATGTAAGGCATAAAAGCTCTTAATCATACAAGTCGCTAGCGTCTTGTATCTAAGCTCAATCAACTGCGCAGACAATTTAGTACAAGTAGGGCACAAAATATCGTGTTAAAGTTGTGGTGAAACCTGAATAGTAACGCAGGTATCCATTTCCCAATTTTTACGAATTAAAAATTAAAAAACAGCCAAAAACTAAAAAAAAAATATTTCATTGTACAAATGTAATATTGCAAGTTTAAGGAACGCCACTGATTCATTTATGGATCATTTGTAACATGTTTATGGGTACTTAATCCGTACCATTTTATCGATCATTCCATAGATATACAATTGTACATTTTTTGCTCTTTTTTGTTAAATTTTATATAAATAATGGATCACATCGATTAATTTTAAATATCATTTCCATTTTTTATGGATATTGGCAAGAGTTTTATGGGTCATAAATGCGTTTTTTATTGAACGATTTTCATTTTTCGATGTCTAATAGTTTTTATATGCAAAAGTATGTTTTATTTTTTTTTCCAAGAAACGTGATTTAGTTCACGGTGTATTTATGTTTGTTCTCGAATACATGACTGCAGTTCACGGATCTAGACATTTTGCTAGTGGACGAGTTGAGGAAAATGACGTTAGCAGGAAATCGTGAACTGCCCTATTTAATTTCGCCTTCCCACACATACATTGCATCGCACACATACAATGTTGTTAGTTTATGTACGGATAGCAGGCTGAAGAAAACAGTTTCATGATCAGAAAGCAATTCGCATGCTTTCAATAGCTACCAGCAATTGTGAAAATCATTCCATGGCTATGCAATTTTCTGAGGATAATGCTTTGGCTCACTTCATAATGTAGTGTGTGTTTCAATGTGAATTAATTTAACAAATTGTTTCGACATCTTGACTCCTGAGCTTAATTTTAATTTATTTTACTCACATTTACTTACTTACTTATTTATATAATCAAACAAACTAGGATAATTAATCTCAACTGTAACAAAGCCGCTATAACTGGACAATGGGCGGAACATATTGCAAGAATTTCCGACAACAATCCTACAAAAATGGTGTTTGCCCCGATTCCAACCGGAAAAAGAGCAGAGATGTGCAACAAGTAAGTTGGTTCGACCAAGTAGAGCAAGAAGTGTGAAACACTTAAGGAACTGGAAACAAGTCGCCTTCAACCTAGTTTTATGGCAAAACATTGTTATGACATTGGACCAAAAGTTTTCAAATCCGACTTTATGTCACAAAAGATGATTTGCAAAACTTGTTTGCTGCAATGTTGTTTTAGCAGTATTTTCAACTATCTGTAAAATCTTGCCTTGTTTATGTTTTATAAATGAATGGAACGAAGTTTTATGGGAGCATACATAAATACTAAATCACTTGCAGTAGTGCCAAAAGTATTTTCACCTCAATCGTTAATCAGAGTGATCTGATTTGGTCATGAATCGGCTTGGAGTCATTCTAGAAGAGATTGTGTGTGTTTTCCTGGGGTAATATATAGTTAATTGAAAAATAAGATCGTTGTTAGTACTGATCATCTTTCACCACTAGTTTAGCCAGCGATTTGGCAATTATTCCATCAGTTAAAGTCGTTTTTTTTTCCTTTCTTATCATAACAATAAATTTAACAGGCAGTTTGGGTTGAACATATTGACTAGGATGCCGAATGAACCGATTTTCACATTTAAGAAGCTTCAAAGAAAAGAAAAAAAAAACTAAGAAAACCTTTGGCATCGTAAGAGAGATCTCTTTCTCTCTGGAGTCTGTTATCCTACATTGAAAAATTGCACAACAGTTGTCGAAGCTCGTCAATTGTCGAAATAAAACAAACAAGAAAAGTTACTCTGAAGTTCGTAATTGAAAAGCAAACACTTGTCTCCACCAATTCCCGCACATCCAATCCATATCCATCCAAATTGGATCACGGGCTCTACTTTCCCCAGGATAGAAGAAAAATAGAACCGAGCGACTATTTTAAAATTGTCACTCCAAACTGCGTGGAGAACAGAAGTAAGAGCTAAGCTGCTGAGCATACAGAGCATGCATACAGCTTCTCACCGCACCCCTCACCCTACTGCTATTGCGTCGTCGTCGTCGTCGTCGTCGTCGTCAGCCGGGAATTGCACTGCAAATATTTGCGGCGGTCTTGGCGCGGTTGAGGTCCTTCCTTTCTCCACTGTCTAAGGGAAAGAAAACAAAAGCGGGATGGTGCAATTTGGAACTCGTGTGCAAACATTGCCCCCCCGCGAATGGAATGGGAAGCTGCGGTCGACAGGCAATAAAAGCAGCCAAAATGCTACTCTCGAAATGCTTTTAAGACAATTTAAATGTGGCTTGTTGTAATATTTTCCCGCTAAACCCCTAAAAAAGGCTTCAACACGTTTTGCCGTACCTTACATAGATACTCGTTTCTCGCGTTCTTCCTGGCTGATGGCATAGCTGCCAAAAAAAGAGGGTAAGTGTGGGTTATAAAAAAAATGGCGCCTCCTAAATTCCTATTTGGGGCAGATGGAGCTCGGAAAAGTGGTTTTTATTTTTACATGCAAGAGTGCAGAGTTTGGAATGAAAATTGTCGGCATTGTTTGGTAGCCATATGAAATATTGATGCATTTTTGGTACCGCTAGTTTATATTTTTACTTTACTAATGGAAGACTGTGAAGACAATAAATATGCTTAAATTAATCTTAGAATGATTTGTTTGTGGAATGAAGAATATATTGCTAATTTCTATCCTGGAGTATCAGGTTCTATGGGCGAAATCACACTCAGTTAACCAAGTTGGTAACGATAATTATTGTGCTTGTCACGAAACATTAGTTGGCGTAAGCAACAAAATTCCTCAAATATCAACTGTGGTAGGGCAAAAAAGCGCTTAACTTAGAGGCTCTCTTTCTTAGCTTCAAGTTATGCTTTCGCAATTCGCGTATTGCTTGCCCTCAACTTAGTGTTCTAAATGCACTTACTACAGTCATTAATTGAGAGCTTTCGATGCCAGGTACCATTTTTGCATTAGTATGATTGTGTGGCAAGTACAATTATACCCTATGCCCAAGGAGTCGAGAAATTTTCCTTACCAAAAAACCCTTGATCAGACCGGGAGTCGAACCCAGACACCAACAGCATGGTATTGCTTTGTAGCTGTGGCTTTACTGACTGAGCTAAAGAAGGACCCAGAATTAGAGGCTGCATTACACTTACCGCAGAAATGTAATGAGCCATACTTAAAAAATAATAAAAATAATAGGGCTGTAAGGTATTTCACCTCCCCGTGGTGCAGCCTGGGTAACGCTAAATGAACTACAATCGAGCGTCTGTTTCTAGCTTAGGGACGGCTCAAAGAAACGTCTGTTCTCCATGTAAGTAGCGGCTGAGCTACCCTCTTGTTAGTGCGCCCAGGGCTTTAATTACAAAAGCAGAAAGTTTTGATGGTGCACGTGACTATTAAACAGCAGCATCACGATGGTCCTTCTTCAAGATAGTGGAGTTGGTTCTGGGCCCTGCGAGTCGACATCGATAAAAAAGTACAACAACGAATAATACACAAGGAGAGATTCGAACCGGATCAATGGGCATGGACCTAGGCTAAGGATAGGACCTAGGCTAACGATTGGTAACTCGGGACATGGAACTGCCGATCTCTAAATTTTCTTGGAAATACTTGCGTGCTCTTCGCCGAGTTGAAGATCCGCAAGTTTGACATCATAGGATACTTACGTTTGGGGATGGCCATACCATCTACCAGAGCTATGGCAGTACACACGAGCTTGGAACAGCTTTTGTCGTGATGGATGAGATGCAGAAGCAAATCCTTATTAAAGATATGGGTAAAAGATATAAAACAATATGAGTGGCAAAATTCATCAAATCCTTCCAGCAGGGCGTTTTCCGCTAGTAATTTAACTGCATCTGGTCACTTGGCTTTGGATTGGCCAGTTCAGAGTAGGTTCCCATGAAGCCACGGAGAGAAAGCCAGAAAATTTAATGAATTGAACCCTGATAAAAATGGTTTTTCTGCGTTTGATTAAAGTAGTAGTGACCCATTGAATCTGCCTTGCCACCATATGAAGCCAGATTCCACTTGCTGGGCTTGAATTCATTGGAGCACAGTAGAAAAGCTACTAAACCTGTGTTCGTCTACAAATTTTTGGATGGTAAGTTTGACGCTTCAAATCACACGAAGAAATATTGCAAGATTGGCCATTCAAAGAAAGCCGACAAGAACAAAGTACAAAAATGTACTGAGTTCAAGAAAAACGTCATTATTACTATCAGAAGAAAAAGAACGTATGGAATAACAAACGGAAGTGTTGTTGTTTATATTGATCTCTGAGCAGTGGTGTTACTGAAAAAGAAGGGACAACTCTCACAAGGTTGGTAAATATGGTGAGTGCAAAGGGGCTGCACACTCAGCAATCTCTTGCAGCTTAATAATGGGACGTAAACGTGGGTACTGACTTTTTTGTTCCAGAGAATGCTTTCGCATGCTTCGACGCTTAAATGAGTATGATCTGAACGAGCCAGTTCGGTCAAAGATGAGCGTAATTATAGACTGTTCCAGAAAGTATAAGCACACTTTCAAAATAACAAAAAAGTCATGTTTTTTTTTAGTTTTAATAATTTTATTTGGAAAATCATATTTGTATTTGTGTTTTATATGATATTTTACTCTCGTTTGAAAATCAAAATATTTAATCATAGCCAAGACTCCTAACTTTTCCTTGAACATGACCCATTAGCTTCTGCACAGTGGTACTTCCCACCATTTTGACCATTTAGGCCAATCTTTTTTTAAATTTTTGGATGTCGTCCGCTGGTTTTATGAATTTTCGAAGCTTTTCTTTGGTTAAAGCCCAAAAAGTCTCGATTGGCCGTGCCTCCGGGCAGTTCGGCGGATTCATGTATTTCGGCACGAAACATACATTTTGACTTGTGTACCATTCTAAAGTGTCATTTGCGTAATGACATGACGCCAGATCAGGCCAAAACACTACTTGACCTTCGTGCTGCCTGATCACCGGCAATAATAGCTTCTGGAGACATTCCTTAACGTATTTCTGAGTGTTCATCGTCTCCGTTGTGATGTACGGACTAGATGTTTTACCACACTCGCATCTTGCCTGCCAAACCGTAACCTTCTTACCGAATTTTTCGGTAAAAATTACCTTCTCCGTTTCGGGGATGTCTTTGTTCTTCGCTTACAGTATAGAATTGTGGTCCGGGAAGCGTTTTGTAATCTAGTTTCACATACGTTGCATCGTCCATTATTATACACCCAGAATTTCTACAAAATAACGAATCATAGAGTTTGCGGGCCCGTGGTTTCACGGACGCGGCCTGTTTTGGGTTCCTTTTGGGTTTTTTCTGCTTCCGGTATGTTTTTAGCCCAAGTCTTTCTTTGGCATGCATGACGTTACTCGACGAGGTCCCTAGTTTTTTCGCAACATCCCGAACGGAAGCTGCTGGTTTTAGCTTGTAGCCATCCCTGATCTTTTTATCGATATCCAGACTAACAGGACCGGATTTCCGACCACTCTTCGGCGCATCTTGAAACGTACACTGTTCTCTATATTTTCGAGTTGCAGATCGTACTGCTCCGACGCCGTACACCCTCTTCCTTGGCCAATTTTCTCAAGGAGAGTCCGCTTACAGTGCACCATTTGTGCACGATACTTTTCGTTGTTTCCGGAGTAAGACCGCGCATTTTGATAGGCAACACAAAACTGAGCACTTTTTTGATGCTATGTCATTCAGAAATGTGCAAACAAAAGGACGCAGCCAAGAAGAAGTCATCGAAGCTAAGAAATTTTCTTCTGGAACGATTTCAAGAATTTTGACACCTATATTGTTAGGGTTCAATTCAAATAATTTTCTGGCCATCCGTGGTCTTATGGGAAGCTGCTCTGGGGTGACTGTTCCTGAATCAAGCCACCGGATTGTCGTATGGCAATCCAACACATTCCTGTGAATTCATTCCACAGTTTTTGTATCATTATTGTTGGTTTTCTATTGCCACGAGTCATATGATCACAAAAGACTGCCAGCTGAAACATGGAGACGCTGGTTGGCGTAGCCTGGGCAATGTTGTCAATCTGACAATAGTGAAGTGAGGGGTGCGACTGAAGATCGTGTACCTTTAAATCATATTGTTTATTTTCCATTCTCATTTTAATAATAATTTCATCACGCTTTAGAATCATCGGCATCTAAAGCTCTCAATTAATAACTGTGGAAGTGCATTTGGAATACTGAGTTGAGAGCAGGCAATAAGCAATTTGTGAAAGCAATAAGCTTGAAATGCTATGTATAATAACGCTTTAGAATCATCTTTGCATTTCAAAACCATGTAAGAGCCTGGAGCAACACGACAGGCATCAAAGGCTCAATTTGTCTTTCAGCATTTCAGCATAACATTTAATATAAAATTGCACTTCTAACCTCTCAACTACTATATTCATAAAAGAATCACATGTGCTTCAAAGCAATGTAGAATTTATTTTTTTAATATTGTGTTTAGTGGTATTATGGTAACATAGCCATTATTTCAGAAATCATCAAACCGGGCTCTCGATCACTCCAATTGCTACCTTTGAAATGTTACTAGAATAGTATAGTAAGAAAACTATTTACAACATGTCTTATAAAATAATATCTTTTATTGAAATCTTTACTTTGATATTTGAAATGCATCTATTCTGTTTTCAGGTTTTCCAGGACTAGAAGGATATTAATACATAACTAATTTTTATCTATTTTTCAGTAACAATCCATTGGATGTACCATTTAAGTTTAAAATTTGAAAAATTAGCATTCTTCTTCCTAATTTTCTGTGTACAAAAAATATACTAAATATTAAATAACTCATAACGGGGGAAAGGGAGGGACCATCAGGGCACCCAAGTAAAACGATTTGGATAGGGAGCATGGGACTGTCTCCTCCCTATTGTTAACATTTCGCGGAACGAGGGCAGGCTCTTCGACCCCATCTATTGGGTTTTTTCTGTCAAATGAGGCTCGATTCTAGTGCTGTCTGTGTGACCTAGTTTTTGGCAGGAGATATTTTTACCTATATTCGCGGGTTTCGCGTAAGTGAATCTGCTTACGGGTCCGCCCAAACGTTTTTGGCCCTTCATATAGGTGCTTGATGATCACAAACAATAATAGAATCCTGATCAAATCGTTTTTCATATTATTCCACTGCCATGGGAAGTTACCTTGCTACAATAGATTGTAGTATTATATCATCATCGTCATCATCATCATTATTGTTGGTTTTCTATTGTAACATTTATAAGAATACCATTTTCGGAACACGGTTCCGGATATCTGTTTTTTTTTCGGGAACGGATGATGTCCATCGGTCATATTAGACAATTTAAAGAAAGCGGTTGAGTTTTTAAATCCAAAACTGTGAAAATATTCCAAATCGGGTGGATATTTCCATAGTAATGGCAATTTTAATTCCTTGGGTAAAAACGTTCCCAGACGGCGTAATAAAAAAAAATCAGATGTCCCTCCTCGCGCCCTTTTAGTTATGCCATCATTATTTCACTCCAGGATTATAAGTATTAACGAGATATTAGATGTCACATAGTTTCAATATCATAGTTTCAATATCATGAAATCGAAAACTTTGTTCCCTGTTGGACACACAACGGTTATAAAAAAGGGGTTGACATCACCAGTGAGACGCAACGTGAGACGACGGTGGAAACGTGCATCAGACTTAAGGCTTGACCAAGTTGGACTGGAATTGTCATTGGTGTGTTAAAAACAAAATACACGAAGGGAAGAGGCTCACGAGAAGACAATGTTAGCTTCCCACTATGAGTTCACATCGGCGGTGATGGAATTGAGCCGGTAGACAAATTCGTGTTTCTGAGCTCAATGGTGACGGCTGATAACGAGAGAGATACAAAGACACATTATGCCTGGAAATCGTGCCTACTTTGGACTCCAAAGGACGTTAAGATCGAACGGTTCTCCGAAGTACGAAGTTGACCATCTTCAAGCCATTAATTAGAGCGGTAGTCCTGTACGGCTATGAAACATGGACATTGCTCGTGGAGGTGTCTTTGAAAGAAAGGTGTTGCGTACGATCTACGGTGGAGTGCAGATGGAAGACGGAACGTGGATGTGAATGAATCACGAGTTACATCAGTTTCTGGGAGAATCTCCCATTATACACACCGCTAAAATCGGTCAAGTACGTTGGGCTGGACATGTCACAAGAATGTCGGACGACAGCCTAGTTAAAATAATTCTCAATAACGTTGTCAGACAGGCACAGGGGGAAGGCGGCCTGCAGACCCTTCGCAGACTGCGAGGCTGGCGAAGTGCAGCCAAGGACCGAACAGAATGAAGACAACTTCTGTTAATGGCATAGGTCACCCCGGTTTTGCTCTAATTGGTAAGGTAAGTGAGGCACAAACCAATTCCTCAAATATTTACATAAGTTTAGCTGATTTTTCTAACCTCATCATTCGTTACTAAATTGGGTCCGTTTTTTCGCTCGAATTTCTCCACTGTGCGCTGGCTGAGTTTTGTCATCATTGCACAGTGGTCCTGAATGCGAGCTTAGCTGGAAAGATACATTTTCACCCTAAGCTTGAAGTTTTCAATTCAATCAATTCAGAATTGTCAAGACAATGAAGTATTGTCAAGACAATGAAGTATTGTCAAGACAATGAAAACCAATCTACCATTCTCATAGAAAAGTGAACGTTTGATTTTATTAAAATGACAACTAAAGCTGATATAAAGTTTGCCGATTGTAAAGTGAAATCAATTCTTTCAATTTGATTTTGATATCCAAATAAGTTGTCGAATTGCTATCATTATGACGTTGGACTTTACTCTGGAAAAATAATAGATAACTTAGGAAAAAAGAGCAATAGTATAACCCAAGTGTGTTGTGCATTGACAGTTCTCAATTAATATTAACACTCACGCAACACAAAGGCCCATTGGATCACCTAATTAACCCAGAAAAATGAACAATCTATCATTCGAAAAATATAACAGGAAGACACATACAATCAATCAAGTTAACGTACATCACTGCGGAAGCCCACATGAAGCCATTCCCTTCAAAACAGAACACCCTTTCGGCTTTCCCTCCCTGCAGTTTTTATTTCCATCGTTTCGTGTCTGCAACTAATGTTCGCATTCAGCGGAAAAAACAACCGAATTCTGCTTCCCATAAGGAACAATCGATAATCTATCAGCAGCAATCGAATTGCAGGCAATAATTTATCTTTATACGCTTCAGCACAAAACAGACTCGAACATGAACTGGGCTTCGCACAGAACAACACCGTCCTATGTCACTATCGGGGTGCTTTCATCAATTTTTATTCGTTGCTGGTGCTGCTTTTAAGGATTTATTCATTTTTTGATTTCATAAATAACACTCTCTGTCTCGCCTTCCCTTCGTTCCTCGATCCAGCGACATTGATTTCTACTGGGCTTCTCCTAAACAAATAATAGGCCTATATGTTTGTCGGAGAGTTCAATTTTTGGTTGTAGTGGCAGAATCGAGAAAAAAGAAAACAAATCGTGGAAAACAGACTCTTTGTTCCAAGTGGTGCACTATGGGCCAGAACTGGAAATTTAGCGGCAAAAGAAATTATCTGATAAATCTGAGATCCTTGCGATCAGGGATCAGAATGCTCTGTTCGGTGTACAGACGGAAAATTTATTTAAAAATGGTCGTTGTGAGCATCTACTCTAAGAAGGTTAAGTGATGCTCCATTTCTCTTCAAGCGGTTGAGACCTAAGCATTAACTATAGTCCTAGCCCTATATGGCTTTTGGTTATAGCGTTCTGAAAAGAGAAGAATGTCTTAAAATATGTTTCTCCCCTGACGGCAGAGACATGGTCAAAAATTATTGTCGTAGAATTTTAAGGTTAACTTATATACTTATGCCGGCGTCGGTAGTGTAGTGGTAAGCGTGACTTCTACTTGGCACCCCAGTGGGTCTGGGTTCAATCCCAGTCGACGTCGGTGGTTTTTCTGAGGCGAAAAAATCTGGTCACGTCTTCCTTCGGGAGGGAAGTAAAGCCGTTGGTCCCGGCTCATATTCATGAGTCGATAGGTAGGGTCCAGGTATTGAAGTCTTCGTGGCGTTGGTGATTGTCACCATGTGAGGAAATAGGCCGACGGAAAAAAAAAGTTCAGAACTTTACTGCATTTGAATACAGCAACCGTTCTCTAACTGGGCTTAGTGCACAGCCCAGTTAGCGGATGCTGCTCGGTAACTGGGCTGACATTTCAAATGTAAATAAATTTCCAGGGGGCTTTCGATCACATTTTGGTTGGCATTCTTCATTGCACATTAAATAAATTAAATAATGTTACTATACTTTATTAAAAAAAATAACACATTTTTACTCCTCCTCGATCAAATGCCTTTACCACAGCCATTCAAGCTTGAATCTCAGCGTGTGTAAAATTCCGCAACGGTCGATTCAAAAGGAATCTCCAAATGACAGTAAGCAACTAGCACAAAGCAAATCTGTCAGTTTTGTTGCCGCTATGTGGCATCTAATTGCACGTCAATATCGAATGGCGTGTGGCGAACGTCGGCGTGATATTTTGACATGCTAGCAGATGCCGCAACTTCGCCACATCAGTGGACACCTCAACTAAGTGAACTACGTTGGCGTTTGTGAAGAAGCGATTGCTAACGCTAGCGATTGCTGGAGATTTACACAAAGTTATCGATCAATTTTGTTCTTGCTTAAACCTCTGTCTGCGCCTTTACCATGCCCCTTGGTAATTTGATAACAAAATATCAAATGCTGATTTTTAAAGTTCATTTGAATTTTTACTGGGCCATAGTCCTGTTAGCGAGCGCGCAGTTAAAAAGCACCTAGTTAGCGAACAGTTACTGTACATCATTGATCGCTTGACAGCATCCGACAATGCTCAAAACCTGACCAACACGAACCTTCAAGCAGTTTCTTAAGAAGCAACACATTGGATTTGATCAACAGGATGACACAATGGAAAGAGTTCACCCGAATGGTAGCTCAAAACCGCTGAAATGTACTGAAATACGTAGCGAGCATCTTTTCTAGGATCTCAAAAACCGCCTTCCAACAAATATCTTTGGGTTTCAGATGGACACCACCATGTTCGGTCTCCTTCAGGTGGAACACCAGCGTCGCAATCGATTTGGCTTCCAATGCAGTTCCATTCCAACATAGTTTCTCACACCGAAGCTTGGTGGCGTAGTGCCACATAACCGAATCAAACGTTAACACACACACTACCAAACACCAGGTTCGCTGTAACCGCTCTTCGCACACCCAGTAAACACAAGATCGCATATTATAACGGATATGAGTATAACGTGGAGGCGATATGCGTACATTCAACATGGAGTTAAATGAACGAATGATCGTATATCGCCTCCACGTTGTACTCATATGCGCTATCATATGCGATTCTGTGTTGTCTGGGCAGTCACTTCCGGTTCACTTGCATTCAATGAATCGATGTTTGATCTGAAGGTATTGAATCGAATACTGAACAAAATATTTATTTTTGCAAAATCGACGGAGCAAACGAAAAACACATCAATTCAAAAGCGCGGCTTGCTGCAATCCCTCCAAGTGATTCATCTAAACAATGTTCAGGAAAGAAAGAGTTAGGCAACTTCGGAGACGCAAAAGATTCAGTTCGGTCAACGATTTGAAGTACGCAAAAACTGGTCAATTAAAATTAAGCGTTTTTATAATGCACATAATGGAACGCAACAAATAGCATATAAAAATGCGCTGGTTAATAGGGTAGGGAACGGCTTAATCAGGGGTCACTATTTTAATCAGTCGTTAGGAAATAGGTCTATAATTCCAACATTTTCCAAATTATTTCATTTGTAATGATACGATCATAAGCTTCATCTATTGGGCCAATGATTCGATGTATGAATCCTGATTGATTACCATTTATTACTGTCATTTTGAAGATTTAAAATACATCATCTAGAAACCATCCGTTTCTAACCAGCTGAAGAAGTTCGCTCAAATGTTGTCTTTGTATATTTTGCATTTGCATCGCGTGTACCGGAGGGCATGTCTTGATCAGCTCTCTCCCACAACTAGGCTTGTTGCCAGAATGTGATGTTGAACATTGGGTTAAATTTATTACATATTTAGATAATCTGAAATCGCTATTTATTTCATGTTTCTTCCAGTCATTGGAGGTTGATCTATGCTTATGATTATATTGTCCATCATCTGGCACTATCATTTGCAATAAAAACGATGTTTTGGAGCTGTCCAATAGTACCCAACGATAAATAATGCTTCGCTTTTGAGCGGCAGCTATGGCATCACTGTTGTTTTTGAGAGAGCCAATGTTTCCTCTTTTCTTTGTTAACCATGGATATAGCGCACCGGTAATGTAACGTGAAGCCTGCTGTCTCTTGCATTTGTTTGTTTTTAAACGAAGCATCCCGTTTGTCGTCACAGTCGCTTTGGCTAACATTTGCGTGAGAGTAAATGAAATAAGAAATACACATTGCCATTCTAAAGATCAATGGCAAACTAAAAGTTTGGTCGTGTACGTCTGTCTCATAACCTGCTAGAAGATGAGTTTGTGGTTGTAGCAAGCGACATGTTTTGGTTGATTGTTTTCGAGAGCGGATGGGTAAAACGAAGGAGCGGGTTGAGGAAATTGACGTTAGCAGTAAATCGTCAACTGGCCTATTTCATTTCGCCTTCACACACATGCACAGAATCGCACTCATACAATATTGTTAGTTTATGTACAGATTGAGGAGCTGAAGAGAACTTTTTGTTAATCGGAAAGCAATCCCCATGCGTTTAAGAAGTCCCTGCAATTGGGAACTTTATTCCATGGCTATGAAATTTTCTGAACCTAATGCTCGTTGCTGAAGGTATGTTCCGATAGACCAGACGTAAGCAGAGGGATTAATGTCTAAATATTGGCAGTTCTAATTATAGATTACATACAGCTTCATAAAATGTCTCAGGAGCTGACTAAACTGCTTAAAACCCGTCCCGTACCCTATCTACATGTGCCATTCTTTCAGTTCAGCAGAAAATTTACTGGGTTCAAAGAGTTTTTCATCGTCTTGTAATTTTTATTTCAGTGGGTCCGTCGAAAAGAAGTGTCACCCAAAATATTGAGCATTGTAAAATATAAGGAGATGGAAATAAAATAAAACATAAAAAAGAAACAAATCCTAGGATTATGTTTTATGTCTTTATTTTACTGCCATACTTAATGCAACTGTTACACTTGTTGTTCTGTTTACTCAACTTGTGTTGTCAGGTATAAATTACACTCTTTTATCTGGTCTAACTCTTCATCAAAACATAATGTTAGTAATGGAACAAGTCTTGCTTTGCTGATGATACAGGCATTTCCCCTAAAGGAAAAAGTCTTCAAGTTATATCCTGGAGCTTGGACATTTCCACAGATTATTTTCAAAAATAGAATGCTTCCAAAACTCAACTTATAATATTCCCACACAAGTCTAAAGCTGCATTTTTTAAACCAAGTAATAGTCATATAGTCACTATGAACGAAGTTTCAATTTTTTGGTCAAATCAAGTAACATATATTGGCCTGATACTTGATCAAAAATAAGCTTTTAAAGATCACATTGAGGACATTCAAGCCAAATGTAATAAATATATTGCATGTTTATATCCTCTTATAAACAGAAAATCCAAACCTTGTTTGAAGAACAAACTTTTAAAATTCAAACACTTTTTTAGACTGGCCATGCTTTATGCTGTGCAAATGTGGTCTAGTTGTTGTGCTATTAGGAAAACAGCACTTCAAAGACTTCAGAACAAAATTCTGAAAATGATTTTGAAGCTGCCATCCTGGTTCCGTACTACTGAATTACATAGAATGTTGAGACTCTAGAAGGAATGTCCAACAAAATCATTAATAATTTCAGATATAAATCATTGCAATCTTCAACTGTAAAGATAAGAAACAGTTTTAAGAAATTAACTGTTATTCTTACACACAGGCAAAAAAAAAAACCCCTGTTAAAAATACTGAAAAGGCAAGGTTAGAACAATATTAATACAATTAGATACAAATCAAAGCACTCCAGATTAAAATGTTAATAACTTAGCAGGAGCACACAGGAAAATATATGAATGTAAAAAAATGTAAACATTTGGAATAAATAAAGTGTTAAAAAAATAAAAATAATTTTTAGTCATCTAGAATCAGGGTTTTAAATGGAATTAAAAGAATGCAGTAAATTTTATACAAATAGACAAATAGCATTGAAAAACACAAACATATTTTTGGAACTGTCATAAATCTGAAGTAATTTTTTAATTCTTTGTTTGTCAATTAACTTTATTTTGCTAATGTTCATAGATATTTGTAGCTTTCAATTACATGTTTTGAATATCTAGAGAGCCAAAATTCGCTAAATATAGAAATATAGATGGTTTTTGTTTGCACTGTATCACAAATTTATCACACCTACACAGTTTGAAAGAAACATTTCGTTTGTTTGCGTTATCTAATGCACATAAAGGGTATACTAGATTTGCACTACTGAAACAAATTACGGCTGACGTCTAACTTAATAAGCTTCACCGTAATGTTGCTGAATCCATTTAGTTTTAAACAAGGTCGTGTAAAATTTTGGTTGTTTTAGCTGATACTAAACGCAAAACGTGAAACTTTTATAAAAATAATGTAATTTTCTACCAAAGCAATTAAGCCTTCTATGAACATGATATTTTGCGTACGTTTGGCTAAAAATATGATTACATGATATATTCTTATGCTTAAATTTGAAATACGCTAAAGATAATTACACACTACCGAAATATCATGTAAATTTCTGTCCCCTGAGACCGACACATGCAAGCGTTCTTTAGCACATAAGAATGAGTTGAAAGAGATGAGAAAATAAATTCAGTCAAACACATCTTTCGTCGAATTCCGTATGTAATTTTAGAGGAAATCTTTCTTTACGTTCCCCGACATTTTACAAACATGATTTACGTCTCGTGTAAAATTCATAATTTCTAAGTGTGTATCATATGCAACACAGATAGAAAGGAACATTGAATTTTCTGCGTTACCTAATGCACATAAAGAGAATGCTAAATTTTCATTTTCATTTTTTCATTTTGATTTTTTCATTTTGCAGCGTTTGGTGGGGCAATGAGAGCGCAAGTCAATCCAAAGCCGGGGGTTAGGGAGGGGTGGCGAACTGGTCTATGCGGACTACTTGAACGCCATGGGAGGTGATAAGGATTAGGTTGGGGTAAGGGGTTTGTAGTGTTTTTTTGGATTGAGATGGCCGCGTTGCTACAAAATGATCTGAAATGTTTAATTTGTTTGTGATTTGAAACTGGTAGTGACTCTAATATAACTTTTTGATCTTAAGTAAGATGAATGTTTTTGATAGTTTGACAGTTTTGATTTCGTATATACTTATCTTTGTGCTGTCTTTGATTTTTTCGAGGATGCTCCACAGGTACTTTTCTTGAAATTGATATGATCACTTCCTTATCAAAACTGCATGTACCTTAGGGCTGAGCAGGTCCTTCGCACTTCAATCGATCCATTTCACAGCCGTTCTCAACCATGAAGTCAATAAAAAAAAGAGAATAAGGTGTTAGTATTTCATGGCATGCAGGGCGTAGATGAGAGATTATTGGTGATATTTTTCACGACGATTCTTTCGTTTCTCTAACTAAGAATTCCGAATTTCTAACCTAGCCAAACTTGAAACCAGAAGTAATGATGTTTGAATCAAGGAGGGTTTAAAAAAAAATACTGGATTAGATTTAGACAACAACATTTTAAATTTTAGCCTACTCTCTAGTTTTGGATCTAGGTTATCATCTCCCACCCCAAATTTTACAATATTTAAAATCACTGACTAACTTATCTGACACTTCGAAAGTTCTATTTCATATCTAGTTTTTTTTCTATTTATTTATTGTCTGGTATGGAGGATACATGCTATAAACTACATGGAAAGGTAACGATAAAATAAGAAGAAAGACTAGCAACCCCCATCCAACTCCAGCCATCTCCATCGCCTATCCCGACAGACACATGCGAATCCCGTCCACAATGCGCAGACCCTCCCCCAGGGTCGTGCACTAATACTCGATAGTCGATATATTAGTACACGACACTGAAGAAGTCCGCACACCGTAGACGAAACACGCGTACCCGTCAAGACAAGCAACAAATGTAGTTGGGATTAAACGGAAACTTCCAATTCCTACTCTAATTTCCCAGTTACAGGTATTCCACTAAAAAGCTCACACTTTCCAGGATTCATGGAAAGGTTTATTCTATTGTGTCAAATGGTGTTCCCCAAGCGGGCCCTCCGCGTCCTATCTCTAATATACATGCTTGTCATCGTCAGTAACACTTTTCTATGAATATGTGCTTCATTTCGAACAGTCAGATAATTACCCTAATCAAAACATTCACCCCTTTTGAAAATGTTGCAATTACATTTAGTTGTTATACCATGAGCAAATCAGGTATTACCTGGGAGGGAGAAACAGACTCAAAAAATGTGAGTGTCAAGTGGAGCCAGATTCGAGCTGTCAAGTGAAGCCAAGAGAATAAAATATCAGTCAGTGAAAAGTATTGATATTGGATATAAAATATTTTCTTGCTTGAAAATACTTTGAACTAAAATATTTTCGTGTTCTCATTGCTGAAAAGATAGGAAATTTGCAACTCTGATGAGTGTGAGGCATATTTTTTCATAAATTTGACCAATTTTTCATTGCCTCGAGACATTTATTCTTGAACCCAAGTCATAAATTTTGAGAAGAAAATTTGCAAATGTTGCTAAGGGTCTTGTTAAATATACCGATTACTTGACAACTTGTAAAAATAAACTTGATGATTTCGATCATGAAATAAATTTTAAATTATACATATTAATTAAACGAAAAGAGATGTATTATGGAAACTACATGCGAAGAAAACTATCGTCAAAGCAAATATATTTAGGTCAATTCAAACGTAAACTTTTGTTTGTTCTGACCACAAATAAATGTTAAATGTGTTGCAAACGTATTATATGTAAAAATTACCGTTACGTCAATGTTTGATTTAAAATTATTCGTTTTAAAAAATATGTGAATATATTTGGATTTTAAATAGACCCCTGAAAATAAATATGTTTATTTCGAACATGCTCTACATTTTTGTTAATAAATCAGTCGTTTTTTTGTTTATTTTTGTTTATTAAAAGCAGTATATGTATATTTTTGTTTATTAAAAGCAGTTTTCAGTTTAATAACCTGTTGGTTAAAATCCAATTGGATTAGTTTCGGGATTAGACATTGTGGCATTCTGTAATATTATTGCATTGTAGCCCCTCCAGCGGTTCCTACTCATGGTGAAAGTTAATGGAGTTTCGTTGCTCTGACTTCACACCCATGTTGCTCTGACTTCACACAAAACTGGAAGTATTGAAATAATTCGACATGGAATACTGACGAGAGCTATTATTCGAATCATTTTATCACTAACTAAATTATAATTATTATTCATATTGAAATATAATCAATGATCATAATATTAAAATAAAAAAAATCTAATTTTGTTAAAACTTTTTTTATGAGAACAAATTTTACAAAATGTATAGTTTTAACTATTATTATTATTATCATCATCATTATTATTGTTACGAAAATAATTATATACATAATAATTAAATTTAAAAAAAAATTACGAAGCCTACCTTTATACGAACATTTTTAACAAAAATTATAATTCTAATTATTATTTTTATTATTACTGTTATTAATGTGATAATTATTATGATAATGATTTTATTGTAACGAAAATAATGAATATCGTTTGGTGATTATTTTGATTATGCGTAGTATTTTATTTTATTAATTATTTTTTTATTATCATATAGCATATTTTGGTTGTTATAATATTTATTTTAATTCTAATAATGATAATGAATATTTCTATAACAATGATAAGTTGAAATATGATGAGTATTGAATATTATATTTATTACTATTATGATTACTATTATAATAATTACTCTTTTAAATATTTTTTTACAATTTTTATAATTAAAATAACAATTATTTATATGATTATTTTGATTAATAAAATTAAAATTGTATTTAATTAATCAATATAATTTAATAATGATGATTTTATGATTTTGATCTAAATTTTATTGATTTGTTTAGGGTTATTATGATAATGATTATATGATTGTTATGATTGTTATGTTAATTCTGTATTTTAACCTGCTAAATGTTGTTTTTTTAATTCTTGTTGTTCATTATGAAAAAGATTATCATGATAATATTGATATTATTATTACATAAGTATTTTTCTGATCATTTTATTATCATTAACATGAGATCATTAACATTGTTTCAACAAAAGTATGAATAAAAATCACAATTAAAACCCTTATTTTTATAAAAGTCATAATAATACAAATAATGTTTATTTTAACAAGAGATGATTATAACAAAAATATTAATATGGTTTTTAATATAATTATTAATCAAATTATAATATAAACAATTATAATAACAATAATAATAATAATGATAAGTCAATTCTGGTAATAAAAATTATTATTATTAATTTATCGTTAATATTTACAAAGTAAACAATAACACTATTTTTGTTCAAAATGATCAAAATATATCTCATTATAATTTTTATGTTGGCTTACAATATTATAATTATTATGATTGAAACTAATATGGGTCAAGGGTTTATGATAATAAGTTTTATTATTAATATTTCGCATATGGTTATTATAACTATTTTGATTATTTTTATTTCTATAATAGGTATAATTAAAATTATTACTCTCATTATAAGAAAATCAATAATATATAATCATAGAATAATAATAATAAAAAATTCAATGTTATTTTATTAAGAATATTAGGAATTCATATTGTTACACTTATTTTTATTGTATATTGTCTTACACTTATTTTAATTGTTTTTATTTTTGTACTTTGATTATAATTTTTTCATTGTTATTGTTATATAACAATATGAACAATCATCATATCAATAGTAAATATATGATGAATTTAATTTGCCTCGTTGTGATCATTCTTATTAGAATACTTATTTTTATTACTATAATTGCTTTTGTAGTTATTATTTTTGTTTTTGTTATTATTATCATTATTCTAATTATTATCATTATTTTTAATACAAATTTTAATTACTAATTCTATTAGAATGTTTTATGTGAGGATTATTATCATCATTAAGATTATTACCTGAACAGCTTTAAAATCTCCCTGTCCTCTAAAACCAGTGTTGCTCTGAATTCCGATTTTGCTTCGAACTGTTCATCAAAAGAAACTGATTCGTTCCCGACGGCTTCCTGATGCGCCTCAAAATCCTCATCATCTACTTCGTCTTCAGGTGGCTTTCATTCGGGCCCCACTGCAACACAGCAAACGCCGGTGAAGAGTAGAGAGGACGAGATTTATAGAAATCCAACATTCTATCGCTTTATAGCGGCTAGCTATCGGATGGCAACAATAATGCATCAATTGATGGAACATCATTTCTTATTTGCATGATTGCGCTAGCGGAAACAAGCTTTTTCAAAATAAACTTACAGAACGTTAATTAAAGCAGATTATAGCACTGTTATTATAATCAAATACCTATAAAAAAAGCTAATATTTTCAACTAACGCGACGGACTCGCGAACTTGGTTTAATTTCGGTTGTCTCAGAGCCCAGCCGACAGTATTCTATCCATTTGGATCTTGTAATATTATTACTGGGAAAACGTAAAAAAAAATTTAATTCCGGATAGTTCCTGCTATTTCGGCCACCGTATTTAACTAAACACTTCATGTTGAACAACTTTGAAACGCCTGCGACAGCTTGCGACCAGCTGCAAAAAGCGAAACGAGCTAAACCTAACTGATTTGTGAACGAATATTTCCCGACAGCATGAAGTCATGCGACGGTAACACATAAACATCAGAGACACGCCAAACAAAAATTACTGATTTACACAACAGCTTTCTTGATTATTTTAGTGTGTTGAAAATTTGCATGCCCAATATCGATACTCATTCAATACATTGTATGTGTAGTATTTGTTTCTCCCTCCCAGGTCCCTTTTCCCATCTTCCTCCCCAACCCCCTCCCTTTTTTTTTTTTCCCCCCTTCCTTTTTCCACCCCCCCAAAATTCTTTTTTTTTTTTTCTTTCCCCCTTTTCCCCCAACCCCACCCCTTTTTTCTTATTTCTGTTTGATGCCCTTTTTGAACGTCCTGAGTATGGATCGTCTTCAACGCTTGTACGGCTTCGCTTAAAATCCAAAACTCCCATCAGTGAACGGTTGGAAATAAAGGAGAAGACTTTTTTAATTGTTAAAAAATACACTGACACGTCAACGTCAAATGGCTTGAAAACAAAGAATGAATTGACAAATCGAAATGAAATTTTCTTATGAAAGATAATATATTAAAATGGCGTAGAAATCTGGGTTTTTTCTATTGCTCCGTAGATGTCACTTTCAAAACTTTTTGACTAATTTATCATTTTGCTGTGATACTATAACCATTCAAGAAAATGGTGAAGGTATAAGTATTTCCAAAATGGTCGATAAATCGGAAAGAATTTAAATCATTAACGCATTTCTTTTAATTTAAAAAAAAAAGTCCTAACCTAATTTATATGAAAATTTCATGTAACAGCAGATAAACAGACCATTTAAACAGACGACATATTAATTTACAGCATACTTTTTTCAAAGGTGTAAATTGAATTTCATACCGCAGATTCTAATTGAATTATACGATAGGGGCAAATTGGTTACATTAAAGTCGTCATAAATTTACACGTTTCTTACGAACTGTGATGATAACTAATAAATAAGAACATTGAGAAAACAGCTTTCTAGTAGTTCAACGTCATTACTTCTCACAACCTTATCGGGCTGTCCCTTGTGTTTTTGTTTTTACTTTCCAGCCTCTGTTTAATACAGCTGTTTATTTTTTACTCATAGATCAGTGTTTCCTATCGTGAAACATCCTTCAACATACAAAATCCAGCTTCGCTCAAGAGAAATTTATTTTAAATATTTTGCTAAATTATGTCTGGCCCACAGTGCATCGTTTTGCTCGTCGAGCATAAAAACACCACCAGCAAGAAGCAGCAGCTAGAGAGAATAATTTATAATCATTATTTATTATCACCAACAACGTATCTTTTCTTCGACACACCACCTCGGTTATTTCTATACACTAAGCCGGGAGCTCGCAGCTTCAACTTTGCTGCTACCCATCATGCGATAGCAGCGCAGCATACAGCAAGCAGCAGAAGAGATTTTGTTCTTTAGGCCCGATAGAGATAACAAAAGAAAATTATGATGTTGAGTTTAATGCGTGTTTTGAGGGATCTTTATGCGCTTTCTTTTTCAGGAAGAAAGGGAGATTGATGTGGAAGAAAAGGTCCTGTGGCGCAATGGATAAGGCGTCTGACTACGGATCAGAAGATTCCAGGTTCGACTCCTGGCAGGATCGGTTTTTTCTCCTTTAAAACCTTAAATTCCTTCTTAAATTATAACATGATAAAATAATCACTTTTACACCATAACAAATTTCACTAGGGTAAACTTAGAACATGCAATCATTCAATTCCTATTCCGTTCAAAACTGGTCGTCATTCAATTCCATACACCTTCCAATTCAGCCTGTCAAAATGTATTTCACTTCACGCTTCGGTACCGTCCTTCCCGTATAGTGACTCTAATAACTTCCGATCGGATTTCCTTGTAAGAATAGACCACCATTACTCTTACGTCACCGAGCAACAACAATCGGAGAAAACTCAAACAACCTCCATTCTAACACCCTCCCCCCCCCCCCCCCCCCACCTCTCTATCACGCCCTGATTTGTGCTGCGGATCCGATGAGCTTGAAGAACTCGAGAACTTTGAAGAGCCACTTCCCATCTGATCTCCACTCAGCTGGCACAGGTCGCTTCGAGTTCCGTAGGGTGGCTGGACCAGTTGTGGTGGAATCGATCTAATACCTGAATGCCATGGTTTCTAAGCAACGAAACAGTGTTTTCATAATCAATCTCCCATATTTTGAAATAGACCACCCTTACTGAAGCTCTTACCCTATCCCGGAATACAGGCAAATTTTCCACCACAGCAACCAACTTATTTTTGTTGTTGTCGTTGGTGTTGTTGTTGTTGTTGGTGTTGCTTATTGCTATTGGTAGCGTAAAGAAGGGGAGCTGTCACGCTGTTTTCAGAATCAATTCTTCACACTCGGAAGGATCCTCGCGAGACCTGGATGGGGGCCGTCTCTAAGGGGAAGGAAGCATTGGAAAAGTGTCGAACCGAACAAGACGTGACACATTGTGAAGTATTTCGCATTCACCATCCCGTCGCCCCACGCCGGTGGCCACTTGCTTGGAATTTGAAAGTCTCAAGTGGCGAAAAGTATTCCCTCGCCCCCTCATCCGCCACTTTGCTTCGATAGGTAAGTATTTTGTGTTTGCTGGTTTTCCGGAAGAGGAGATCCGCTCAAGTATTGCGCGCGCGAGAAAAGTGTCAATTAGGGGTGAAGGAAAGTGTCAGCATGAATTTGAATCTAAACGTGTTTTCATTATTGTTTGTTCGCTGGCTGCGCTCCGGAAGGCGTGGGATTTCCTGAGAAGAGTTCCTGCTTTGTGTTTTTCTCACTTCTATGGGTGTTTTTCTCGCTTCCGTGGGTTTATTGCTGCATTATTGGAAATAATTGGAAAAAAAGAAAAAAATAAACCAAGGCTTCGTCGAAATTGTCACACTGTTTATTTTCGGATGTTGTGTTTTGTTGAAGCCACCGGTTTGTAGGCTTCGAAGCAGTTGAGCGAGAATTGTTTTGGAGTTCTCTGGGCAATCAAGCTGGTGAGTTTGAATACCACCGCTATGAAACGCTGCCGTAGAGCTGCACTTTTCAAGGTCCAGAGATGAATTTATATTTTAATAAATCGTGACAAGTGTGTTTACAGTGTGGCGGATTGTGTTTTCGAGGATGTTAACACATGGTGACCGACTGAATTACCCCCAGGGATTCTTTAAACGTTGGAGGAATTCTTCAAAACTGCTTTGATATCTTGATAAACTTTTTGAATTTTTTTTATAATTCTCTGCTAAACTTCAGGGAAGTTTTCTTACCAATCAAATATCTCACACGAGGTGATATTAATACCAAAGAATTTTATTTCTTGCACGAGTTTGTGTCCTAGCTCATAGTAAGAAGCGAACTGTTGGGAAGATAGTGTTTACCATATTTTAATATGGTGTCATGACCAATAAATATCATTATGCCCATATGAATGATTTTTGAATAGATTGCTTCTTCGGTTCGTCAGCGATTCTCCTGATCTTCTGCAAATCTCTTTGCTAAAACTCTGGTGAGTTTCCTCCTGAACTTTTGGAAAGTTTTCTCACGAACTGCTTGACAATTACTCCTGATTTTCTTGGAAATTAACAATCAAACCTAACCTTCCAGAAACATTTGGTAAATTTTGACCTGAACTCAGTAACCTCCTAGACTTCTGATTCTGCGAAGAAAATTCCTCCAAACTTCTGGAGGAACTGGAACTTAAGGAAATTTTTCGCCAGAACTTCTTTATAAATTTTCTTACATTTCTTGAAAGTAGTTCCAACTAAACTTTTGGAACGTTTACTTAGGAACTCCAGGGGAGTCCTCTCCTGACCCTCAGACAAGTTCTTATGGGTAGTACCCTCTTTGGTATATTTCTTCCTGGAATTTGGGAAGTTTTTTCTGGCGCCTATTCTTTCTAAACTTCTGAACTCCGAGCAAAATTCTACCCAAAGATTGGGAATGTCCTCTGCAGAATTTCTGGGAAAATTCCCTTAAATATGTTGGAAGTTTCATCCTGAATTTCTGAGCTTTTTGGAAGTTTTCTCCTGAACTTCAGGTTTGATGCAGAATTTCTGAGAAATTCTGGCTCAAACTACTAGGAAGTAACCCCTATAACTTTGGAAAGTTTATTTTTGTCCTTTGGAGAGGTTTACTCCTGAATTTCGAGAAAGCCTCATTCTGGAATTCTTAAATGTTCTCTGAACATCGGGAAAGCTCTCTAGCACTTCTGGGAAGTTCCAACTAAACTTTTTGGAAGTTTCTTCTGGAACTTCTGGGAAGTCTTTCAGAGAAGTTCTCTCCAGAAATATTAGGACGTATCGTCCTGAGCTGTATGGCAGTTTGTTCCAGATTGTTTTTTCCTGACCGTTCTCGTACGAACCAGGGCATCCGTAAACCGGTTTCTATCAAACTGCAAGACAAATTCCAAGAGACTGCCGATCAAAGTATTGAGAGCTACGAATAGGCAAGGAAAAATGTTAGTCAATTTTACGGCCCAATCGGTTTGTGTGCCGCTGCAACAGAAAGAGTATCAAAAGGCGGAGAGGTTACTGTTGAATATGGCCAAGGCGGAAATTTACTAGGATAAAGTAAAGGTCCTGATGCGAAACAAGGACCATCCGAACAATCAGTGGTTATCAATCGAAATATCCAGCCCGTTATACAAACTAACTCCTCTGATAGAAGACGATGGTTTGATCCGTTTGGAAGGTTGGGCATCGCATGCGGATTTTCTTCCGTTTGACTTACGGTTTCCAATCATCGTACCGGATGACCATCCAATAGCAAAACTAATAGTACAGTACTATCACGAGAAATTCGGTTACCAGTATCGTGAGTAAAAAATGAATGGAAGCAGATTTTTTTTCATTCCGAAGGACGATGCAGTGATTCGGAAGGTATCGTGCACCAGACGCAGGATGCAGGGTACGCCGAAACCGTCCTCAAGTTCCACGGATGTCTTCGTTGCCGGTGCAGCGACTGACACCGAATCTTCATCCATTCAGCTACGTAGGAGTAGATTATATTGGTCGTTTTGGAGGTGGCGGTCGGCCGTAGAAAGGAAACACAACCCAAATAACAATTTAAGTTGTATTCCAGCCCTATAGCATTCCACCCGGCTTTGTTGATAAAACTACATTCAAAACTGTTTTGTCTACCAACATCTCCTCCATGCTTCTTCAAAGCCAAAATTTGTACAAAGTGGCCCACTCTGTAGACGGTTGTGAAAACAATTTAATTAAACCTTTATAAGACCATAAATATTTAGACAATGTTCTAGTGAACGATGTTATGACCTATTGAGAACCTTCATAAAACCTATTGGCTGCCATGGAAACCAGCATACGACCAAATGGCCACAGTTGTGAAATTTCACTGTGATATCGTGGTTGGTTTTTGTTGTTCTGCTTTGTTCGATTCTATGCTTTTCTGTTTCATTTAGCAGCTGATAATATCTAAGAAAAAAGTTCTTGTTTTGTGGGAAATTTTGTTTGACAGACAAATATCCAAAATAAATTGAGTTTTTTTTTACAGCGTATCATGCTCCAAATCGTAGGCCCATTAAATTTTATCGTGAATATTGGCACGATAAGAGCCGAAAATCAATGCGCCTCGGGAATTATGCGAGTTCACTACAAAAAAAAAAAACAAAATTAAAACAAATATATTCGATAAATTAATCATGAACTTCCTGAAAATTGGTGGAATTCAATAAAGTTATCTAACAGAATGTAAAAATCGATTACATTTGGTGCATTTATTTATCCACATTACAATTATTTCTTACGTTTCAATATTGCGATTGGAAAATATCACAGCTTTGCCAAAAAGCCAATTTATCTTCACAATGACTGCCATAAAACCAATTTTCCGTTGAGTGCATTGCAAGAGGCAAAATGATTTTAAAATGTTTTTTCAACTAACCATAATTTGAAAATATGAACGAGTCCTAGAACGACTTTTCAAAACAGCATTTAACGAGTTCATAAAACGTTCACCGAACACTTTTAATACGTTGGTAACAGTTGATTTAGCCACATTCAACCATTTCGCCAACTTGGCGTGAGAGTAGTTTAGATTTTCGCCATGCACGTGCAAAATTTTGATGCGTTGCTTCTCTTCCTTCGACGACATTTTGATAACGAAAGTGCTAATCTCAAAATCAAAATAGAGGCATGATGCTGCACGCACACATCTTCAAAATGAGGGGTGTGCAAAATTGTTTAATGCACGATGAAAGGAAATGCGTCAAGTTTAGGTCAACCAAATTTTGATCGAAACACCCTTTAGAACTCCGCCACCTGACTTTTTCCGAAACGCGTGGAAATTTCTATCATCTCTGAATACGTTATATGGACTTCCAACCATTTCTTCACTTCTTACGCTTTTATCCCAGCTATTTTCAGTTGCCAGAATTACCAAAAAGGACGAGCATAATACATTTTTGTAAAATTCCTTCATTTTCGCTGGGATTTTCATGCGATTGCAATTTTGACAGTATATCAAAATTTCAGTCGCATTCTGTTTTGGTGAATACATTTTCAAAGGTACGTCGGTTGATGAAATACTTACTGTCTTCTTCTTTCTCGTAAAGGGTGTCCAATGCGCATACGTCAATGTTTTCTAGTAGTTGTTGCAGGCGGTGCGTTCGTTCACTGGATAGGAATCGCTTGTATGATTGTAGATCGGCTGCTGCTTCAGCTGCATTCATTCCATACTCCTGATGAACTTCCGCGAAGATGCGCTGTAGATAGTCTGAAGCGGTTGGCAGTCCTTCGGATGCCAGCAGCATTCTAATGCTAGTCAGTGTCATTCCTTCTACGCAGACTGTAGCAGGTTGGTCCTGCATATAGGCAAGGTACAGACGGACAATTTTCATAATTTTCGGGTCACGCAATCTGGCCTTTAAGAAGCGACCGTCACCATTCTTGGATCGTTCCGTGAGACGTACGATTAGTGGACGCATTGGATGAAGTACAAATTGACCATCTGTGTGCCTAGTTGAAGCTGGAGAAGTTGTGTGCTTTGGTTTTGCTGCAGCGGGAAGTCGGTGTTAATAGGGCTGGATTGTTAGTTTTCGTTCGAACGGTATGGGTTGATGGTTTCGGCTATTTCGAAGTTTATGAACGATGATTTTGCTGCGGCGACGGACAGGCCTTCTATGGGATGGTCTACAGATATTGGAGGGCCGGCAAATTGTGTTTTTGCCATAGCCAGTAAATCTCTATCCGATGGTTTATTAGAATAGTTGCTGCTGTGGTTATTGCTGGTGCCGTTGTAGTCGTGGTTGTTGTTTTTGTTGTTGTTATTGAAAATTTGCTAATAACGACATTTTCGTTGCTTGCGTTGTCTTGCCTCTTCTTCATTTTTTATCTTGAGCGCGGCGAGAGTGCTGTTTGGCATCGTATTCTGTCCAGTCAATTTTCCATATTTTGTTGTTTCCAATCATGCGCCAGTTAGGTTTAGATTGTTCAATACTGTTCAATTCATCTGCCAAGTTATAACAGATGTAAAAGTCAGATTTGCTTTGACTGGCTTGCGTGATGGAAAATGATTCGGCAATTTCTTCAATATGCGCTTTTACTTCGGATGCTAGCAATGAATGTGATTTTAAAAATTCCTTCCTGAGTGAGGAAATTAATTGCTGTAGGTCCTCTGCTAGAGTTGCATGGGAGTTTTTCAATTGCGGCAGGTCGTCTGCTAGAGTGGCATGGGAGTCTGTTTTGTCTTTTTTGAGGTCAGTGAGTATTTTGCCAATTGTGTCAGCCGTTGTATTTGTTGTGACTGCTGCTACTGCTGCTTTTTCCACTGATTTAGCTGCCGCTTCAACAGCTGCAGAAGTATTCGGAGGTGTGTCCAAAAGTGATGATGTTGTGCTTCTGATTTCTCTGTTTGATTTCATTGGTGGTTACGCTAAGATTTTTGAAATTAATCCGCAGTTTGTGGTTTGCTTCTAATGCATTTCCGATGTTTTCGGAAATGTTTATTAATGATGCTGTCAGCGCCTTCAGACGCATGTCAGTAAAGAAATCATCCTGGCATCATCCTTGGCAGAGGGGTAGCATAAATGTCCGCAGTAGTTCTTCCTGTTTACGTAGTACTCCTATGCAAGCTGCGTGATATGTACGCTTGCAGGTCCCATGGCAGCGCCAAAGAAAACGATAGTCGTTTTGCACGCAGTTGGGGATTCCGTACTTCATTATACTTGCGTCACGTCGGGTAAAAGAAAAAAATGCTTACGCAGGGTTCGCGCGCGGGTCAGTAAAAATATTTACAAAAAAAAGTAAAAATAATAAAAATTATTTACAGGAGCGCCTAACAAGCGCGTCCAAACTCAACGATGGTTCGTGAACATGTTCAATGGTTCAATGATAATTATCAGCTCAAGATATTTCAATTGACTTGACCATGAAATTGGCCCTCCGTTCATAGTGACTGTTTGACAAGTACTACTATGTCACTGACTACTACAAGTTGTCAAGAAATAAATTCAGGGCTTACATGAAATTATCATAAATTGAATTTCGGAAGCGTTGGAAGAAATTTTCCATTTTTGTAAATCAGAAGAGAAAAGATCTATTTTTTGCCATCGACTGCAAATAGCACGAAAACTTTATCCTCAATCGGAAATTTCTGTATCGTCAGCGAAGAAAATAAATCAGCGGGTCCTAAGTGAAAATATTAAACAATATTGGAACAAGAATGCTACCCTGAGGAACTCTAGCTCTCAAATAAGAATCTCAGTTAAAGGATTTTGAACTAATTTCTTTATATAGAATGGAAAGTTAAACTTTTTCAGTTTAATAATGGAACCTCTATGGCAAACATTGGTGAATGCGTTTTTTATGTCTAGAAGAGAAACTCGAGTTGAGCACTTGCCCTTCAGATTTGTTATTCACATTTTATGAAGATTCTATAAGCATTTTAACGATGAGCATAGGTATTAGCATTCATCTTCGGTTTGTTCTCAGCATTAATCGAGGGTATAATTTATAAAAGAATTTTATTGACATATCTGATCGCTGGAAACTTAAGCGGGCTTCAAATGGTGTGTTGACAACTTCGAAGGAGGGTGCGATCCAATTAGGTCTATATAGGTGGCGAGGAGCATGGTGTTTGTCGGTATTAGTAACGAAAAATGAGTAAACAATCCATGATTTCGGGTAGTGTGTGTGTGTGTGTGTGTGTGTGTTTACAATCTAATTCCCACTGTCTGGCAGCGGTATTATGGATAGAATCTTTCTGCAACTGTTTCATATTTGCTGTTTACATTTGCAAAAACCTTAAATCCGGGGATTAGAAGGTGACAGCTCTACCGCGACTCCAATAGCCCATTTCAAGAACGCAAGCATTCCGAAGCTATCTTCGTGCACAATAAGCCCCGCTCCAGTAGTGACATACTGAAACTTTCAATCAAGCGTATGTGCAATGCTTGATTGACGCGTATTTAGTGATTCACAATATATTTTTTTTTTTTGGCTTGAATTTTACTTACCACAAAACTTCAATCTTTTTTTTTTTTAATAAAACTTACAACACATGGAACTGAAGTAAAATCGATTGTCGCCAGTGTCGTTAGTTTTCAACTGGAACGGCACTATATTTCCACGGGTATTTTCATTCCAGTTCAAAGCTGATACACAATGATGCGCACAACTTCCGGTACTAATGAGAATCGATCAGCCGCCAAACGCCGGTCGCGCAAAAAAGCCAGAATCAACGGCTGTTTTCAACCTCTGCCAGCTGTCACATAAAATAAAATGGGATGTTTTCAACAATGTACTTTGCGCTAGTGTTTGTGAAACCGCTCGACTGAAACCTAACGCAATCAATTAAATTTGACAAAATTGTAAAAATGATCCACAAAAGTTTTGTTAGGCCTGTGGCAACTATATTTTTGCAAAATTGGTCAATTTCACTGCTTCGTTGCAAACTGCATTTAAGCATTATTTTAAAATTGATCCTGGAGACTTTGACGAACTGTGGATTCCAGAAGTGTTATGTTGTTCGTGCAAAACGTGCTTGGAAGGGTGGATGTCAGGCGCAAGGTAAATTGATTTCTTGAGTTACTTTCATACAAACGGTTTACAGCATCGTGTACTTAGTACTCTTCTGAATAACATTATCTTACATCATCTAATTTTAATAAGTGTTAATGTCTTACTTACTAATTCACTTATTTGTCATCTCTCAGTCGCTATTTACATGCCCACCATATGGCGTCGACCGTTCTGTCATGCAACGGATTGTTATTTTTGCTTAGCAAAAGTTAAGCAACAAGGACGTCACAAAACAGTTGAGTATCCACAAGTGGCTTCTGTGACAAAACCACTTTCAAGTTCAGTCCCGTATCCTGTTTATCCAAAGCAGAAACGAACGCCCTCTATTGAATCAACCATTACAAAAATCGAGGAGGAATTGGAAAGAAACCCAAAATTATTTACATAAACCTGAATTTAATGATTTGTTGCGAGAACTCGACTTATCGAAGGAGAAATCCGAATTGCTGGCATCACGGTTGAAAGAACACAACATGCTGAGCAAGGAGGTCAAAATTTCTTGTCACAGAAATCGTCACAAGAAATTTGGCAAATATTATTCTACAAAGGACAAAGCATGTTGTTGCCATGACGTAAACGCCTTGTTTGAAGAGTTTAGTGAGCCATATGATCGCTGAACGCGAAATGGCGTTTATCCATCGATTGAAGAAAGTTGGTTTGAATGCCGTTGTACTGCATCAAGGAAATAAGCTCATGCCGTTAATATGAAGGAGACGTATGAATCAATGGCTTGTTTGCTCAATTTCATAAATTACAACCAACAGAATTGGAAAATTTGTTCCGATCTTAAAATTGCTGCCATTTGGACTGGCTGGCAAAAGTGATACACAAAATACATGTGTTTTTGTGCAAATGGGACAGTCGATCTCGTAAGGAACACTACGTCCGAAAAGATTGGCCAAAACAGGATAATTTCACAGTTGGTAAAGAAAACGTTGAAAATGATCCCCTCGTGGAAATAGAACACATAATACTTCCACCATTACATATAAAGCTATTTAAATTTTTTATCAAAGCGTTGCAAAAAGAGGCCAGAATTCCAGTTCTTGAAAACCATGTTTCCACGATTATCTGACACGAAGATAAAGGAAGGTGTATTAGTTGGCTCACAAGTCAAAAAACTGCTCAATAATTCCGCATATAATACAGTTTTGACACCAGATGAGGAAGAAGCGTGGAAATCGTTCCAGCGTGTTGTCACAAACTTTTTGGGAAATTTGAGAAGTACAAGTTATGAGGAAACCTTCGACGAATTGCGCCAACATTATGAGAAAATAGGTATAAATTAAAAATAATTGTCCGTAATTTTATCATTGTATTGGGTAGATATGGAAACCGGTTACTGTCCGATTAGCCGGTCTTGCATGACTCTGTCCCCCATACCATAACCGGGCGGACTGCGGCGGGTGGACAAAGCACCAGCTGAGAGCTCGTATCGAAAACAGAAATCATGTCGGTTCATCTCGCGTGCTATATATTAGCGTTGAAAAGCATGACCCAGAAAGATGAAGATCACGAAAGTGCAGTATGGAGCAAAATTCATAAGAAATTATAGATCCATACAAAATTATAGATCTATTTTATTAGTATTTTAACCAACCATATGTGTAATGATACGTATAAATTATATGATACCATTAACTATAAAATCCATGATTTCGGGTAGTTACGTAAAACTCCAAAAACAAGCGAATGATAACAGATAAAGTTTAGTTTTTGTCCGCATCCTTTTAGTGCACAAGAAGGCATTTTTCAGACGAAACTATTTTTTTTTTTTAAACTACACCAGTAACCGAAAATAAACATTCCGCCTTGTGATAAGCTGCTATTGTAAATTGATATTTTTGGAGATCTACGTCACTCATGTTTACAAAAAAACAGGCTGTGCATCATCTCACGAACACAATGAAGTATTTTGCATTACACTAACACAACTTAACCACTTCTTCTCCACCTGTATAGACCTCATTGGGTGCGACCGAGCTCCAGTCCTCACAAGTTCCTACCTCACACCTCCACGAATCATATGATCACAAAAGACTGCCAGCTGAAACATGGAGACGCTGGTTGGCGTAGCCTGGGCAATGTTGTCAATCTGACAATAGCGAAGTGAGGGGGTGCGACCTGTAAATCATATCATATAATTTTCCATTCTCATATCAATTAATGATTTTGGCAGGCTTTGGAATCATTTTTGCATTCCAATACCATTTATCTCAGGAGCCTGGAGCAACATGACATGAATAAAAGGTTGAATTAGTTTTTCAGCATTTCAGCATAACATTTACTTTGAATTTGCACTTCTGAATATTAGCTACATTAACAGTATAAAGACATGTTCTAACAACATGTCTTACAAAATTATATCTTTCATTGAAATTATTTTTTCGATATTTGGAAGGATATTTTCTGTTTTCAGCTTTTCAAGGACTAGTAGGATATAAAGACTGTATTCGATGAATTTTGGACACACGCAATTGTTCGTAACTTTTTAGCGTGTGGGTAAAAATTATTGAAATTTTAACTGAATGTATTTCATTGGGTTGTGTCAATTGTGTAATGAGTTTCGTGAAAATCGGTCGAGTGATTTCAGTGATGGCTTCGAATGAAGAAATAGTGCGCCAACACATTTTGGGCACTCACTTCGAAAACCCAAACGCTTCTCATCGATGGATCGGAAAACAGCTCGGAATCGCACATTCAACCGTATCTCATGTGATCAAAACGTTCAAGGACCGTAAAACAACCAAGCGGAAAAATGGTAGTGGCAAAAAACGTGGCACATAAAAAATCCGGAGAAGGCCAGGATGGTATTGAACCAATTTAAGCGTTATCCCAACATTTCGATCAGGGATGTTGCGAAAAAGGCGAAAGTTTCGGTTTTTTAGTGCAGAAAACAATGAAACGTTCTGGATTACCTGTGTACAAGGTCCAGAAGGCACCGAACCGGAGCGATAAACAGAACTCGGTGGCCAAAACTCGTGCAAGAAAACTGTACAGGGAGTGGCTCACAAAACCGTTCTGCATTGTGATGGACGATGAGACCTACATTCAAGCCGACACCAAACAAATGCCAGGACAGCAACACTACGTCGCCACCTCTAAGTTGGTCGTTCCAGAGAGTGTACGGAAGAAGAAACTGTCGAAATTCGCCAAAAAATTCCTTGTCTGGCAAGCGATCTGCGGATGTGGCAAAATGAGTCAGCCCTTCATCACCTCTGGGACCGTCAACGGACAAATCTACAAGGAATTGAAAAATTTTGGGCAATCATGAAGGTAAAGCTCGTTAAAACTCCAAAACTGATAGAAAATGAACTTGAACTAAAGAAAGTGTGGTTAAAAGTAAGTAAGCAAGTCGGCCCTATCATTGCCCAACATTTGATGAAAGGGGTCAAGGCAAAGGTGTCGGCATTTGGGTTGGGAGAAGAGGTTCAATAAACCAATGATGTCAAAACTTAACCATTTAGAAGTACTTTATTTCCAAAAAGTTTGAAAAGAATCGGGCTCAAGAAAAATTTTTGGTGACATATTTTGTGTGTCCAAATTTCATCGAATACAGTCTTTAAGTACATATCTAATTATATGTTTTGTACAAATGCGTATTATGTTCTCGTATTGACTTACTGTAGCCGCTTTTTACGTGGTCAACTTATTTAATTGTGTCTTAAAATGCCATGTTTGAATGATGGAAATTTGTATTAATAGCATTTTTGTCTTCTATGATATTTTAATTTTTTATTTTTATCTGCTTCAGGGTTTTAGGGAGGGTGAATCAAAGTAGTGAAGATGTGATACTGCTGTGTAACATAAGATCTTTTTCTATTAACCACCCACACTTGTGAGTGGCCCCAACAGCATCCCTACTGTTGGTTTAAATCGGTCGTCAAATTGGATATCTCAACATATTATTGTATTCCATTGAAATAAACCATTTGTATTCTGGTGAAATAAACAATCCACACTTGTGAGTGTCCCCAACAGCATCCTTACTGTTGGTTTAAATCGGCCCTCAAACTCGATGTTTTAACATATTCTTGTATTGTAGTGAAATACTTGTGAGTGGCTCCAACACCATTCTTACTGTTGGTTTAAATCGGTGCCAAAATTTGAATAACTTTAATGTGCATCTCTGTACAGAGAATAAATCGGGAACAAAGTTAAATATCTTATTCGCTGCCGACGTCAGTTGAATTCAGCACACCGTTTACCAAAACGGATCCTGCTGCAAACCCAACCATGTTATCCAACATCCCAGTGATTTCTCGTGGGAGTGCAGAGGTGTTCACGGTTTCCAATAAGGCGAGTATCACGTCAACATATTCCTACTCATTACCTACTTGACCTGCATTTGGCCGAAGCCGGCGCCGGTTTTGTCTTGGTTTGGGATCACCAGTTTTTACACATTGAGGATACATGCGGGTCCCACGCATCATCTTTTGGTTCTCTGTGTAATAACAGCTGATTTGGCAATACCGGAGTAGCAACCTCGAGCGGTCAATCATGCTCGTGCTCATGCTCATATAATTTTGACTGATTTAAACCGAAATATGTGCGAGTAAACGCAGCAACAAAAAAAAATAAACTGTGAAATCTACATCATAGAATCCCGGAACAATCCCGGTATAGTGTTAAGTAAACAAAACATACCGGCCATGAAATACAAACTTTTCGGTTTAATGTGAATAGCCTTTTAATGTGAAAGAAACGATGGGAGGTATTCAGTGAAAAGTTTAAATGTTCATTCAAAAATTTAGGAATAATTGAATATTTTCAAAGCTCAATTAAAAACTCATGAAGTGATGTTCTTTGCCTTTTCATACGTTATTTCCTCGAAGAGATTTTGGAATACATTTTACGAGCAAGAAATGACCATTAGTTTGCACTCAAATCTAATAAACTACTTGCTTCCACAATTATCTTTCTACGTTTCCTGTGTAAAACCTCTCATGTCTGTAAGTTCAATTATTTGATTGCACTGAAGCTGATTTAACTAGCGAGTCATCTCCTGTGGCTGTTGCTCATTTCTGACAGAAAGCCCGTCAGTCACCGAAACCATGCCGTCACATGTTACAAGAAGCATTAAATTAGCTGAAACAGCCTGTCATTATTAATAATAAAGCAAACATTTGCTCCCCCTTCCTGTTCCGGACCGATGAACTACATATTCAGTGCGCAAAAGAAGGCTCATCCGATCCTGCCCAGCTTACGGTTGAAAGCAGCAACGGCAGCAACAGCAACCGGGCCATGTTGTACATTCCCACAACCTTCTAATTAAGGCAGCAAACATCGGTGGCACCGTAAATCAGTAATGACAAAACCAACACTTCCCGGGCACCTTATTCCGTAGTGGCACTGCTCTGCTCTACCGTGGGTGCTGTCTTATTATTGCAATATGGCGAGGAAATTCAAACCACCTACGTACTAACTACCATCCACCGTCGTCATTGGAATTCCACGCCAGCATGACAGGCATGGAAACAGGATGCCCAGCTGCTGCGGTGGAATGCTTGAATTCCACCCCGAACGTTGCCACAGCGGAAGGGGATGAAAAATAATGAGATCCTTTTCGGAATGGCATTCGTCATAAAAGTGGGTTTTAATGAAGGAAAAAAAAAATCTAATCCTATGATTCTCATCATCACTATGTGCGGTGTTGTTGTCCAGTACGACCCGTGGCTGTAATGCTGGAGTTACAGTTATTCAAAGACACGCAATGTCCGTAAAACGAATCCGCCGGAGTTGTGTTTGCCTTTCTGCATTCTTCGCTGCGGATAAACTGACGATGGCGCCATCATCTACGCCATGATATGTCAGTGCTGGAACGTACATATATCCTTTGACCTAGAAATGTAAATTCAATGGAGAGTCGGAATGATGAAATTGCTGAACGGTGCAAGCGTGTGTGACACATCTCTGTGAAAATCGTGTGCTGAGAAGCATTCCGTTACATCATCATTCGGGACGAAGCTCTGTGACATGTTAAACATGATAAGCAATTCAATATTTTTTTGATGACGGGGCTCGAAATCCATTTAAGAGTATTGCAGAGCCAATTGCCTTTTTATTTGTCAACAATTCACATACGCAGGCCGGATTCCAAAACCAACCTAGAGCTGAAAAATATCGTGATTGTCGATTTTTTATGTCACCATGCCCGCGGGGAATCTTTCCATTGCGATCGAATGGAAATTCGATACAGTTCATTATGGATCCATAAAAAAGCCATCCTGTAGATTGAATCTCAACCCCCGGTTGCATTTGAGTGTGGCGTATGCGATCCTTTTATTTGTTTCTCTTTTCCCGTTCGCTGGAAGTAATTTCCTCGTTAAGCAAAAATAGAAAAAAAAAAAACAAGTAACATAAATCGTGACCGTAGGGCGACTGATCTCATCAGAATCAAACCATCTAAGATACGTCGTCAGTTCTCTAGCCCAAGGGTTGGGAAACTGGTTCTATTGAAAAGTTACATTGTGGCGCTGCGTTCACATCGGTTCCGGTAAAGGTACCTACTTGAGATTAGGGTGAATGGCAAGCAGCAAAGAAATGGAAAATTTATGTGTTCTATGAAAGCGGTTCATGTTGGCAACATTTGAATCAACAGATTATAATTAGCTACGCCCGAAGCGACAATTAAGATTACATTTTTTGTTGTTTCGTTACTATTTATTTCCAATCGATTTCGTGGTGAGCGGAAGTGCCATCACGGCGGGGTACGATTCAATTGGATTACGTCAATGGCAGCTGAGGTTGTGACTAACTTTTTGCGTGTCAAGAAGGTTGACAGTAGAATCAGCTACAGTCAGGCTTGGTGAAATTGCAGCAAACGCTGAAAATTCAACGTATCAAAGTTCACACTTTTGAAGGCATCATCTATTTTCATAATGAAGCCTCCGTTCGTGCAGACCCACCATTTGCCCTAAACAAACACCTAATGATGATTGCAGTGTTTTTCCACAGTGCTTGTTTTCTTTCTTTCCCATCATGATCCCCCGCAGCATAGAGAAGCAGCTTGAACATCAACGTAGCTTCGGAAAACGAACGGATCCTTTCTGCATCCGCATCAGCAGATTCTTCGAATCAACGAACAAATGATTATAATGACGAACGAGATGATTAGTACTTTCGCTAGGAACTCCCTTTTCTGCCAATCCAAAAATAAAGGAAAAAGGAGGGCAAACAGCAACTTCCATGCATATCTTAACATTAGCATATAGTTTGATCCTCCACCGCACGACGCACAACGACGACGGCTACCGGAAGAAGCTACCATCCTGGAGTGATGAACGACCAAATCGTCGTTTGCAGAGCCTATTGTGTGCATGATGCTCAATTCCGCCCACCTATCCCCACAAGCTTCGTCTTCCACGCTGAGGCAACGCCGGTTAACTCACTGTAGCGAGAAAAGAAATAATTAGTATTTCTTGGCGCTGCTGCTGTTGCTCCCGCCACTGCTTATTTGCCATCTCATGCGCTGAGGAGTGAGCCCAAAGAAAAGATTCATTAGCAGCCAACCATCATCTCAGCTGCTGAGGGGCTCGACGTGGATAAGCTCATAGCAGTCCTCGCTAATACTGCTTCTGCTGCTGCTGTTGTTGGCTGCCGGTGCATTGCAGTACCTAGGATCAGCAGCAATTTCTCGGGCCATTTTGACAGGGTAAGATTTGCGCACCATCTGGGCTCTGGAAGGAAGGAAAAGCTCATCGTCTTCGGAATGTGTCAGCCCTTTAGTAAACTTCGTACAAGGTTTTCGGGTGCTGGATCTGGGGTTTAATATTCAGTACGTTAATTTTGGAGGCTCAATCCGGGTTGCTCTACGAGGCCGATATTAAGAATGTGTGGTTTAACAGGAATTGCTTAATACTCCATCTAGTAGTAGTGCGCCGATTACTATCGGTTCAGGAATAGTTACATATTCGATGGAAACATTAGATGAGCAACTTGGGCATGGGTTATCACAAAAATGGGGCGATAAACAGTCCGTTCGTTGTGTATAGGACGCAGATGGAATGACAGAGCTCGCTCAAAATGTTCTAGAGCGTACCATTAAAGGTGCACAGCACTAACTGATAAAACCTGTCAGTGAGAACGATAATGTGCTGATCAAATGAGATGATTGTTTGTGAGGCCAGGGTTGTGGCGAGCAGAATGTATCGCTCCCGACCGTCCAAAAGTTCGAAGACGAGGTGATGAAGATTTCTTTTCTACAGGGTGTCCGAATATTATGCATAAAACAAAATGGTGTTAGAAATATATTTTACTAGCTGAACCCGGTGCGTGCGCTGCTACGCTTGCAACTAAATGAAGGAAAATTTAATAAAACTGTCACGTTTATGGTTTTTTTTCGAAATGAGTTTTTTTCTTCTTGAATAAGCAGGGGTTCAAACTTCTATCAAAACATGCTTCTTACCCGAGAAATACACGGTTTGTGTTTAAGTAACCTGGATAATTCTCATTTTTGGTTGAAATTTGTGTTTCATTTGTATGGGAGCCCTCCCTTCCAGAGGGGGTGGTTTCTCAAACCACCATACAATAATTGACTTCAAAACCCTCCACATGCCAAATTTGGTTCCATTTGCTTGATAAGTTCTCGAACCATCACACTGGGCTCATCGATTATAATAAAAATGTGAGTTTCATTTGTTTGAAATTTGGTTCCATATGCTTGATTGGTTCTCGAGTTATGCACAAATTTGTGTTTCCTTAGCATGAGAGCCCCCCTTTTACAGAGGGCGGAGGTGTCTTGAGTTACTTTAGAAACATTTCTTGCCTTCAAAAACTTCTACCTGCCAAATTTGGTTCCATTAAGGTGACCGTTTCAGCGGGACGAAATCATAAGTCTTTAAATTATTTGTTAGGGAAAATCTGGGAAAACCAAAATTAGACGCATGACAGTTTCTAGCTATTATCAATACCTTTCATTTGGTGTGACAATTTTTTTGAAATATTTTGTAAATTTCGAGTCTTATCAAATTTGGTGATCGGACTTCAGGTTTTTCCTTCCTCCCCAGAATCATAGCAAAAATAATGTTAGCTCACTTCGTGAATTGCTCTCAAAGTCAGCGTGGTGTGCATCCAAACATTGAAAGTAAAAAGCAATTTTTGTTTGATCAACATTGAGAACCATGCTGGGAATCATATGGCTCTCCAAAAGATCCGGCCGAAAAAGTGGCCAGTTCTAGGAATTAGTCCCATATGGATGAAATTTTCTTTTTCAATCAACATTCAGTTTATGAAAGTATAATAGAATGAACTTCAATTCGTGGTCTGAAAATGTTCCTTCAGAGGTCATGTGGTGGCCACCCGGAAAATCCGGAACATCCGTGAAAGTGGCCAGTTCTTAGAATTACGTACCACGCTTAATTTGAAAGCAATTCACAAAGTGAGCTAACATTATTTTTGCTATGATTCTGGTGAGGAAGGAAAAACCTGAAGTCCGATCACCAAAATTGATAAAACTCGAAATTTACAAAATATTTCAAAAAAATTGTCACACCAAATGAAAGGTATTGATAATAGCTAAAAACTGTCATGCGTGAAATTTTGGTTGTCCCAGATTTTCCCTAACAAATAATTTAAAGACTTATGATTTCGTCCCGCTGAAACGGTCACCTTAACTTGATTAGTTCTAGAGTTATACAGAAATATGTGTTTCATTTGTATGGGAGCCTCCCTTTATAGAGAGGAGAGGGGTCTCAAACTACCATAAAAACATTTCTTGCCTTCAAAAACTTCCGCATGCTAAATTTGGGTTTCTTTGCTTGATCAGTTCTCGAGCTATACAGAAATGTGTATTTCATTTGTATGGGAGCCTCCCTTTATAGAGAGGGGGAGGGGTCTCAAACTACCATAAAAACATTTCTTGCCTCCAAAAACTTCCGCATGCTAAATTTGGGCTTCTTTGCTTGATCAGTTCTCGAGTTATACAGAAATATGTATTTCATTTGTATGGGAGCCATCCTTTCTAGAGAAAGGAGGGGTCTCAAACTACCATAAAAACCTTCTTTGCTTTTAAAAACTCACAAATGCTAAATTTGGTTTCTTTTGCTTGATTAGTTCTCGAGTTGTGTAGAAATTTGTGTTTCATTTGTATGGGAGCCCTCCTTTTCAGTGAAGGGAGGGGCCTCAAACCATCATAAGATCATTCTCCGGCCCTAAAAATCTCTGCATACAAAATTTCACGCCGATTGGTCCTTCCGCTCGCGAGTTAAATCGTGACAAAGGAAACCCCAACTCATTTTTATTATATAGATTGTTGGATTAAAAAATCAATGTACATTGTTTGTAATAGAAATTGGTAAATGGTAAATGACTAGACAATGATCCTACTGCGATCCTTAGCCTCTTGTCCAGTAACCCCTATCCCTACCTCCCCGTGGTGCCGACTGGGGTATGAGTAACCATAGGAAAGATCGAGTAACCAACCCCGGTGGGCCCTTGGTCATATGCTGGCAGGGGAGGGGGGGGGGATGCCCTCTTCAAAGGGCGCAGTCTATCTGGGCGTCTGTTCTCCATGTTAGGGGCGGCTCAAAACAGCGTCTGTTCTTCATGTAAGGAGCGGCTGATCATCGTCCTCGTCCCAGCGTGGGACTCTTAACAGTGCTGTGCACGATGGTCCTCCGGCAAGACAAGACAGGGAGTTGGGGAAGGCCCAACAAGCCGCCCTTAAAAAATCAATGTTACAAATAATACAGAAGTTAATACGGACCGGAACAATCGGCAAAGACCTAGGCGACGAATTAAGGACTACGATTGGAAACTCGGAACATGGAACTGCAAAATGGCTCTGCTTCCCTGGCTGCGATAGGATAATCTACGACGAACTTCAACCACGTAACTTCGAAGTCGTAGCACTGCAGGAGGCTTGCTGGACAGGACATAAGGTATGGAAAAGCGGGCATCGAGCGGCTACTTTTTACCAGAGCTGTGGTACCACAAACGAGCTGGGCACCGGCTTTGTAGTGCTGGGCAGAATGAGTCAACGCGTGGATTGGATGGTTTCCGATCAACGCGAGAATGTGCAAGCTGAGGATGCAAGGGTCGTTTCTTCAACTACAGCATCATCAACGTACACTACCCAAACGAAGGGAGACCCTATGACAAAAAAAGAAGTGTTTTATGCGCAGCTAGAGCAAATGTATGATGGTTACCCGCAGCGGGACGTAAAAGTCGCCATTGGTGACATGAACGCTCAGGTAGGACTGGAGGCAATGTAAAGACCGGTTATAAGGACGAACATTCTGGATATCGCATTGAACGATAACGGCCGTGAACTTTGCGGCCTCCCGTGGTTTAGTAGTCCGAAATGTCTTCTTTCCCCGGAAAGACACCCACAATGCCACTTGGAAATCACCTGACCAACGAACAGAGAATCAAATCGACCATGTTCTAATCGACGGGAAATTCTTCTCCGATGTCATCAACGTTCGCCCCTACCGCAGTGCGAATATAGACACGGACCACTACCAAGTTGCAGTATGTATGCGCTCAAAACTCTTGACGGTGTACAATAAACGTCTAACGCCACAACCTAACATTGAGCTTCTCCGCGAAACCGAAGGTGCCCAGAAATTCGCGCAACAGCCAGAAGCAGCCCTACTAACGGAAGAGCAGCTTGGCGCAGCTAATCTTGAAGATGACTGGAGTGATATTCGAACCACCATTGATAGCACTGCAATAGCGGCACTAGGTTCTTCAGCACCGAATCGAAAATATGACTGGTTTCATGGCGAATGCAAGCAGTAAGTAGTGGAGAAGAATGCAGCACGTGTGAGATTGCTGCAACACCGTACGAGAGCGAATGTGGAACGATACAGACAGGCACGGAACAGACAAACTTCTATTCTTCGAAGAAAAAAGCGAGAGAGGGAAGAACGAAACCGCGAAGCAATGAAGGCACTGTACCGTGCTCATGACACACGCAAATTCTATGAGAAGTTGAACAGTTCGCGCAAATGCTACGTACCACAAGCCGATATGTGCAGAGACTTCGAAGGTAACCTTTTCACAGATGAGTGAGTTTAATTTTTGCATTGAAGAGCGTGATTCGAAAAGCTGGGATAGAACCGAGTGGAACGATCTTCAGGAAGTCTGTACAGTTGATATCGTAGCACGTAGCACGACAACGTTGATATCGTAGCACGTAACTTTGAGACGATGGCGGAAACGTACATCAGATTTTAGGCATGCGCACGTAGGATTGGGCTTGTGATTGATGCGTTAAACAAAATACATGAAGGGAAGAGGCTCACCAGAAGACAATGTTAGCCTCCCACCACAAGTTCAGATCGACGGTAATGAAATCGAGGTAGTAGATGAATTCGTGTATCTGGGCTCTTTGGTGACCGCCGATAACGACACCAGCAGAGAAATACAAAGGCACAATATGGCTGGCAATCGTGCCTACTTTGGACTTCGAAGGACGCTTAGATCGAACAAAGATCGCCGAACTACAAAGCTGACCATATACAAGACATTAATTAGACCGGTAGTCCTCTACGGCCATGAAACATGAACATTGCTGGTGGAGGACCAACGCGCCCTTGGCGTCTTTGAACAGAAGATGCCATGTACGATCTACGATGGAGTGCAGATGGAAGACGGAACGTGGAGGAGGCAAATGAACCACGAATTGCATCAGTTGCTGGGAGAACCTTTAAAATCGGTCGACTACGATGGACTGGGTATGTCGTAAGAATATCGGACAACCGCACAGCTAAAATGATTAACGAAAACGAACCGACGGGTACAAGAAGAAGAGGCGCGTAACGAGCAAGGTGGATCGATCAAGTAGAAGGCGACCTTCGGACCCATCGCAGACAGCGAGGCTGACGAGGTACAGCCATGGACCGAATAGAATGGAGACAACTTCTGTTTAAAAGAGGCCACACCGGCCTTGGTCTGATTGGTGGTGGTGGTACCTTCTAAACTTTTAGGTAAAATGCGTTTGCAAAGACTTATAGTCTTTTTTTTTACCATGAATGACGCTCAATCTTGTTAAAAAATGAGGATCCATTCATGTTGGCCGAAATATGCGATGCCCAAGAAGCTACTGTGTCAGTAAGTAGCTTCTGATATTCCGCTTGATTCATTTTCAAGTGCTTCTCGATGCAGATCAAAGGAGTTTTATCCGGAATGACTTATTCCAGCGCAAAACTTGACAGAAGCGGGACCATTACTCCCCTCCCCCTCTTTAAATACTTCCAAGATTCATTCTGGAATCAGTCAGGAAGTAATTGCCGATAATTTTGGTATTTATAATAGCTGCTCTATTGTGAAAATTTTTTTTCATCGGTGAAAAGGGGCATTTCTACCCGATAAGCCCCCCGGTTCATTAAGTTTTGAGAACCTTATCATTTGGTTTGGGAGAAATATTTTACAACTTATAGAGATTTATATTTATCCAACCCCCCTTCCCCCCCCCAAAATATGCATTATAATGTTCTACAACTTTCTTTCCCAACTTCCTATCTCACCTAGTTTTTTTGCAATTCTGTTTTGAATGCAACATGTTGCAGATAATTAGCAGATAATAAAATCACGAATTCAACCCCACCGTGGTAATGTCTGTGCGCAGAACGCACAGCACACACTGAAAATTAATTTTAGTTTATATTACGAAATCAAAGGTAGCACTTACGAATCCATTCGTTGTTTCGCTGTCAAAAGCACGAAGCATTTGTTGAAACACAAAAACAATACAAGGAGCTACGAATATTTTACTACAAATTAAAAAGAAACTGGTAGGTGCAAGAATGACAGACAGATCTTGTATATAGACACGAAATGTAAATTACAAAAATCGCAACCGCGTGGAGTTGTCCAGTGTTTTTTTTTTTATGTTTCTGGCATGGGATTTGATTCCGTATTTTTGTAACGAGCTATTATTGAATCCGTGGTTGATCTCACTAGGCCATGGTGACACATGAGAAGACCCTTGATTAATGAGTATGAATACATAACTCTCGGCAGCGCTTAAATTTTGTTGTTGGGATGGATAAATTATTCCCGCTCATTCCAGCAGCAACACCATATTGCATGAGTGCGATAAAAGAGAAAAAGCGATTGGCTGGTCTTCACGAAATTCATTTCGTGCATTCAACAAAAAAGGTGTAATGATAGCATTTCACCAGATAAAAAGCCATATGAATGTTTCATACAATACACGGAACATTTGTTCTATGTACAAAATCCATGTTTCCGAAAGGCGTGAAAGCTACTTTAAGAAAATAAATTTTCAGTGTAGTGATTCTTGCTCAGTTTATATGACTGAAGCTTCTAATCGTCGTGAACTATGGCTCCAATGGAAGATTTTGAAGTTTTCAGTGATTTCGCCAACTTTCGGATGGAAATCGAAGAATTTCGCTTGATTCGTCACCGGATGATCTCGCGCATTTGCGGAAACTGAACGGTGCGCTTTTGTCCTCTCCCTACGTGGTCATCTAGCGTTTCAAGCTGTTGGTATCGTTTTTTTTGCGTCACTCACTGTAGCATTTCCCATATTTAGGGTCTTTGCAATCACTGAAACAGTTTTTCCTTTCCGAAAAAGTTCAATTTCACTTGCGCGCAAGTGGCAACATTTCATTCGGCATCATTTTGAATGAATTAGAAATCACAACTGTACCAAACTTACTGCGTATAAAAACAATGGGTCAAGATGTTATACCATAAAGGTATGTTTAGTTTAAACCGGTTGGTTGTGTTGAGGTATGCCGACAAAGTCTGTACGGATAATTTGCAGACACCCTGTATATGATTCGATAAGTGGCGTTTTGGATCACGTTGCTACTCAAATAAACTATGCGTTGAAACCCGGTGTTCAATTCGCTTTGCATCGCAATTGTTGTTTGGAGGGGCAGATCGGAATTTAGATACCGGGTCTTGAGAAGCACAAATCAGTTTTATCTGATTAGTGCAACTTTAAACTATAAGTTTAACTGGGATTAATATTTGTTTACACATTTTCAGGTTATGCTAGTAACACTATCGGCATGCACTCTTGTGCTACTAATCGGCTCAGAACCTAATGTTAAGTGGTGTTGCGTTGGAACTGCAACAATTTTTAGGACTTTACAATTATTTCATATTTTAGGCTTTTAGCTTACTGTTTTGTGTAAATTATAATTAGAAAAAAAATTCACTGCTAGGGTGAAATGCTAGGATGTGAACTAAGCTTATTCAGTAAGCTATCAGTTGTATATTCTTCTTTTGCCTCGAAAGTCAGCTTGTAACCCATTCTTGACGTCCGTGATTGTAGTGTAGCTGAGAAGTGAACGAAGAATGTCAATTTTGTGACAAATGACTTTTGGGTCACAATAAACTGATTGGTGAAAAGGTCAGGAGGTTCAGACACACGAAAAATTGTAAATATTTTTGTTATGTGCCGTCGTTGTTGCTTAAATATATCACATCGGTCAATAAGTCCCGGGCCTTAGTAGGAAAACAAAATATTTTTTTTGCCAAAATTCGTTTTTATTCCTTGTAGAGTGATACGATCATTCCAACGTTTCTCTAGCTTTTTGATACGACCGGTGTAGAACGATTTATCGAGGCCTTCAAAATATGCTTCAGTTTCAGCAATCTCTTCCTCATCTGAGCCAAATCCGTTTCCACAGAGCATCTTTATGAGTTCTGCGAAGAGCCAGTGGTCACTGGGGGCAGATCTGGAGAATACGGTGGGACCTGTCCTTGGACCTGTCATTCCGGAACAGGTTTCCGTTTGGCCTCAATTGGCCATTTTCATGATTAGAAGGAAATCCTGGCCGTAAAGGCATTGAAAGTCATGATATTTTTCAACGTTTTGAGGCTATCTGATGATTTGTCCTCGAACCGGTCTTTCCGGAACAAGTTCCCGTTTGGTCTCGAGTAGCCACTAACATATTCAGAAGGAAACCCTGGCAATATGGGTTTCAAAATTCATGAAATTTAACCAGAAAGCTATTTCCCAACGTTTTGTGACCATCTGATAATGTGTCTTCGAAACGGTAATCTCGAAACAGATTCCTGTGAGGCCTCGAGTGGCCACGAACAAACCTAGCCACATAACGTTGAGAAATATCGTTCTGAAGATATTTTATGAATTTTGATATCCTCATTACCAGGGTTTCCTTTTAAAAATGTGAATGGCCACTTGGGGCCCCACGGGAGCTTCTTCCGAAACGACAGGTTCGAGGACAAATCATCAGATGGCCACTAAACGTTGTGAAATATCCTACAGGAGATATCTCATGAATTTTGATACCCATATTGCCAGGGTTTTCTACTGGTCACTCGAGTCCCCACGGGAACCTGTTCCGGAAAGACAGGTCCTTGGAAAAATCATCAGTTGGCCACAAAACGTTGGGAAATATCCTTCTGGAGAAATTTCATGAATTTTGATACCCATATTTCCATGGTTTTCTACTGAATATGTTCATCGCCACTCGAGTCCCCACGGGAACCTGTTCAGGAAAGACAGGTCCTAGGACAAATCATCAGATGGCCACTAAACGTTGAGAAATGTGGTACTGGCGAAATTTCATGAATTTTGATACCCGTTTTGCCAGGGTTTCATGCTAAATATGTTCATGGCCACTTTAAATGGTCATTGCTGATAATGCGAATGAGTTTTTGAATCCAACGGTTTCAAAGGAATTTAAATCGGTCAATAATTGCCAGAGTTATAATCATTTGAATTCGGTGGGTACCCGGGTACCCTGTCGATCACTTAAGGGGTAAAAAAAAATCGAGTCCCCCTACTATAAAAAATGTTTTTTATGCAAACAGTCGCCTTCCCACTCTTATTAAGATGTCACAGAATTTCAGCTTCCTGTTTTAAAATTAACTATGAAATTTCGTAATGTTAAACACGAAAAGGTAGCCGGGTACCCTGACGATCACATAAGGGTTAAATATTTAAATAAAATTAGATTCCACAAATGACAAACCAAAGTGTTGGTGTTGATAGATAACCTGGCTCTCAGTTTCTAAAAATTGTACAGGAGGAAAATGCAACAGACAAAAACGATTACCGAAAATTTATTTTAAGTCAGATATATATGAAACATTCAGTCAATAAAAAAACACATATAAGCTATGTTTTTGCAAAGTTGGTTTATTCAACCTCCTCTCCTAGGATACAGAGGGGCCTTGGGGGTCCTAGGGACCATGCACAAATAACGAAAGAATGTTTTACGGTTTGTTGACCCCACGACTTCTCCTCTGTTTGTTATTTTTTTACATACAAATCTGAAAACCCTTAAATCATAATATGGCCGCTTTCATGGAAGCTTATGGTTCACCAGAATAACGGGTGGCAACTAAAATTTAAATAACTTTAAATAAACAACAAAAACAACAAACGAGTTCAGAGAGAAACTAGAGTGTGTATGTGCTAGCTCTCTCTCTCTCTCTCTCTCTCTCTCTCTCTCTCTCTCTCTCTCTTTCTGTCAATATTTTTTGTTTTGTTTGCGCCTGCTCAGTTTTGCTCAAAATGCCGTCGAAACAAGAAGCATTCCGCGAGCGCGTTTTACGAACTGCACAGAAATCTCGGCAAAAAAATCATGGAAGAACATTTTACTTAAAAGCGAAATTGTTGCGACTTCAATTGTTTACCGTATTTTAAGATCCCCAACTACTCGCAAGCAAGGTTGTGGTAGGCCAGACAAGTTTATTGACGCAAAAGAGAATTCGTTCTCTTTCTCGTGCCTTCAACAACAAGGATTCACTGATCCAACGGGATGCCGCAAAAATGTTCAACTTTTATCACCAGTACATTTGCAAAACATTGAAAAGAGTCGGAATAAAGTGCCGAAAGAAGACAAAAGCCCTGGAATAAGGACTGCATCGTTAATGATGAGTACACCCTTGAGGTTCTGTATGAAAAAGACTATGACTTATTTTGACAGCTGTTTAGTGTCAATGTGTTGCCTTGTAAACAAACGAAAACCTTCATTAAAAGTTAAAGTTTGACTTCAAGCGGAAAACTGCGAGGTCTTACGGAAGAAAAGCAAAAATCGATTGGGACCAAGTACTGCACTGAAAAGGGATTGTCGCTAAGAAAATAAGTAAAAGAAGAAAGTGTTAGTGTCTGTGCGGTCCAAAATTCGATCAACCGGTTTGTTATGCATAACACATTGCAGGACTTACCTGGCCGTGGTAGAAAAACAGGTGCGTCAAACCCAAATTTGGACAAACAAATTTGCAAAGTTTTTGAAAAAAGGAGGTACCATCAGAGATTGCGCAAAAAAAAAGTGTGAACGACGATTGGAATGGTCCAACGCGCAAAGGAGCGCAATTCCCTGAAGACGTACCAGAAACAAAAATGTCCGAAACACAGCCAAATTCAGGCTGATTCTGTGAAAACTCGGGCTCGGAAGCTGTACGACGACGTTTTCAGCAAAAATTACTCGAGCATTATCATGGATGACGAAACGTACGTCAAATTGGACTACAAGGCACTTCCAGGCGCACCATTTGACACAGTGAAGCGTGGAACAAATGTCCCGAATTCGAAAAAAAAAAGATTTTTTGCGAAAAATTTGGAAAAAAAGGTGTTGATTTGTCAAGCAATTTACCAGTGCGATATGAAATCGACACCTTTTTTCACTACCCCAAATATGAACGCCGAAATGTACCGGAAGGAATGCCTGCAGAAACGAGTTCTGCCACTAATCCGAAAACACGGAGGTTCAACACTGTTTTGGCCTGATATGGCATCCTGCCACTATGCGCGTGCCACCTTGGACTGGTATGAAGAGAACAATGTCCAATTTGTGGTAAAGGCGATGAATCCTCCAAATTGTCCGCAAATAAGGCCCATTGAGAAATTTTGGGCTTTGGCGAAAGGAAAGCTGCGGAAAAAGGCTAGAGGAGCAGATGACATCATCAAATTTAAAAAAAAAAACTGGGGAAACGTAACCAAAACCATCGACGGAACGGTTGTGCAAAACCTCATGAGAAACATCAAGAAGAAGGTGCGAGAGCTCGCCAGATCTACGAAAAATTAAATGAATAGTGATGTAATGGACTTTTATGATGGTCAATAGACTATGTAAATGAATTTGAGTAACAAAATAAATAAAACATATATAAACACAGCAATTTTTAGGTGAACTCATAATTGACGATACAGTCCTTACACTTTAAAACAAACTTCGACGCTGAATTTCCAATGCCGCGGGTCAATAAAAAATGATTCCGGAAAATATTTTGTATTGCATGACGAAAGTTACTTTCCTCTTTCGAAGACGTACATTTCCGGAAATGATTGACACTATTTAATAGATAGTTCTACTGCATCTTTGAACATAAAACTTAAATTTAAACATAAGATTTAACAGAAAGTGATGCTATACACTGCCATTTCCAAGAGAGGTATTTCCAAGTCATGGTTCAAGCCCTCTCGTTTGGCTATCATTCAAAATGTGTACTAGAACGAATGAATGAAAAAAAAAATAATAATTTCCTTTCTACAAAAACATCATGCAGCTTGAGAATACGTGTTTGGCCGAAATAAGCGTCTTCGCATTACGCCAAATAAAAAAAAAACACAATCGTTGCTGAAAACCCATTCGATCCAATTTGTACCCGAAAACCATAACCCGACATATTTTCCTAAGTGTTACCCAATCAATGATTTCTTCGAGATTTTGAGCTCTTTTATGTACAAACATAACTGGAGAGCCACGAATTGCAAACAGTCGATTGATAGATGCATTCGCAAAGGCCGTCCAACGATTCTGTTCCGCCATCGAACGGAAGCTTTGCCGAACAGCCGATTAGGGACCGTTTTCAAATGTTCACAATTTATTTTTGAACAATGGAAAATGTTTCTCTTATTTCAATACATCAGATCTTATTCAAGTATGTTTGTCTTTTTTTGACAGCTTGAGAAAGAAATTCCAAAATTTTAGTTGCCACCCGTTAGCAATGGTTATAATGTTGAGTGTACAGGATTAACTTGAAAAAATTTGGACAAATTCCACAAGTTCTGCGAGGAATTGAGCACCCTATGACAGGGTATAAAACCCATCAATCATCAAATAATTGAAAAATCTAAAATAAGGAGTTATGCAGTGGGGGAAATTCGTTTAAACGCAATGTCATTTTAGCGTTTATTTTCAACACAAAAGATTGACACGAAAAATCAAGTATAGTTTGTCATAGCCTACCAGAAGTTTCGTATTTGAGAACACAATTTGATTGGAAGTTCATAATGACTTTTGAAAAAAATCCAAAGAAGGTGATTTGGGGGGGTGGAGGGCGGGGAGTTCGTTTAAACGCACTTCTACTCTATTAATCAAATCGAATTCACAGTTCAAAAATCAACAATAAACAATAGTTAATACTGCGTTTGCTTTCCGTTTTTGTGAATAGTTTCGAAAATTCTGTTCGGCATTGATTTCACCAGCTTCTGCAGAGTTTTATCAGGTATCAAGCTCCAGGCTTCTCTTACGGCTGACTCAAGATCACGACCTGTTTTAAACTGCCTTCCACGTAAATCTGTCGTGCCAGGATGCCCCACAAGTTCTCGATAGGATTTAGATCCGAACTACGAGCTGGCCAATCCAGAAGGCTGGTGTCTCGTTCAGAAAACCATTTCAAAGATTGCTTGCTGACATGAATTGCTGCATTATCCTGTTGAAAAACGAAATTTTCCGGCATAACGTCTTCAGTAAACGTAATCAAAACATCTTCCAGAAGCCCCAAGTATTAGAGTGCCACCTCCAAAATTCCTGCTCAACTTAACCTGCGGAGATTTCCTCAAATCGTGCCAATAATATGCGGTGCAGTCTGGGCCATCCAAATTGAATTTCTTCTCGTCAGAAAAAATAACATTGTCCCATTCCGTAGTCCATGACATGTATTTTATCGCGAAATTCTTCAGCGTTATTGTGAGCCGGTTGAAGATTGGTGTTTTTTTTTGCTTTTTTGTGTACTTTAAGTGCCCACATCCATGTAGAATCTGCCGTACACGCCTCTGAAAAATGGAAAGCCCCATTTTTTGCTTGATTTGCGCAGCAGAGATGTTTCCAGAGTCTCCCATTTGTATAATTTGGTTCCGGACACGATTGGTAATCTTCGAAATTCCCGTTGTTTTCCTTTTTACGCCATACTTCTTGCCTTTTTTCAGCAGGTTCCTGTTTGCTGCTACCGATCTGTGGATGGCACGTGCAATTTCGCGATTGCTCTCACCGCGACTTTTGAGTTCTCGAACCAGTATTTGCCCCGACTGGCTCAAATACTTTCCTTTACTAATTTTGCCGAAAACAAGCAACAACTACCACGCAACGCAAATTCAAACTCGTGTTTATGGCGGACGAGGGCTATACAGTGTAAATATGACAGATTCGCAAGATAACAGTAGCATAGGTACGTTCAATGCGGCTTTACGTTAGTGTGCGTTTAAACAAATTTCCCTTCTAAAATCACCTTTTTTGGATTTTTTTCAGAGATCACATTGAACGAATTGTGTTCTCAAAAACCTAACTACTGATAGGCTTTAGTAAATTGTATTTGACTTTTTGTTTCTATCTTTTGTATTGAAAATAAACCCAAAAATGACCTTGCGTTTAAACGAATTTCCCCCACTATATATATACAGTTCATACGGCTCTGTAATGTTCCAAAAATACTAGCTTAAAATGTTTGTCTTATCTTCTTCGAAATGAGTTTTATCCACAGCAAAGAAAATTAAATTATACTTACTTTTCATACACATGCCATACATTTTCTTTTAAAATATTGTATAATATTTCTTAAAAACCTATTGACACAAAAAACGCATCGTGTATTTCCGATCCTGCCAGGAGTCGAACCTGGAATCTTCTGATCCGTAGTCAGACGCGTTATCCATTGCGCCACAGGACCCATGTTGTCTCCTTCTAACTTATTTTAACCTTGTCAGTTTCCCTACCTCATGTGCCACATTCTCTGCGCTCAGTCCTCTGCGTCTAAAAATAACTACAGTTTTCGGTTATGCTTCTTTCCCCAATCCAACAGAAACGGCTGCTCATGCGCATCTTCCCTTCTCTTGCATCTTCCTTATCGCATGCTTTCAGTGTTACGCACCTATCGCCTTGTGTGAAGTTATCCGTACCTGAATCATATTGGATCGCAAACGGAAGCCAAATGAAACCAATATAAATTTACTGTTCACAATTGGCATCCCGAGATGGCTCTGTCAGAATCCATCGATTTATCGGTGAATGACAATTTCCTGCTTTTAATCACTTTCCATCCCATGCCAACTGGTCAAATGATGCACCAGGTACTAGTTCAAGCGTGAAACCGTTCATGTTGGAATGTTAACAGACACAATGATATTTTCAGCATCAAGTAAGACATTTCTATTATAGAATCAAATTGTGCTGCGGAAGAGCGACCCGTATAGGATGGGCAGAAATTCAATCATAGAAACGTGGCCTTCGGCAGTAATAATCGCAACGGACAACCCCTTCAGGTTGTGCACATCCTAGCGAGCGGATATTGCTTACGTATTCCGAACGATGACCGTGCGTGTCGTCGTTTTCCGTTCATGCCCTGTTTTCATTAGTCCTGGTTCGGTCAACTATATGATTTTGGAAATTTCCAACGTTCAAAAACTTCGTAACTGAATAACATTTCTTGAAAATTAAATGTTAAATTATTTGATCTCAAAAGCTGATGGGATTTATGTCATCGGAACGAGTGATCTAGCACCAATGCAAACAGAACTTTAGCCAAACTTGGTCCATGCTGATAGGAGTGGGGGTCAGAATCCATCATGCCGGATGCCACGGGACAACAGCCAGGCATACGGGCCTGGTAGCGCACATACAGTGGCAGTCTGGCAACGAACCGGAAGTGCACCGGAAACCGAAGGGGTGGTGTTCGGGAAATTGAAAATAACTAAAAATAACAATCGCCCATAATGGAAAGTCGAGTGCTCACGGGCGGGGAAGCTGAAAGGGCGAACGTGTGCCACGGGAAGAGTGGGAATCGTGCACATCATCATTACCACGATGAGAGGAAAAAAGGACATACATATTTGAACGGAAGGCAAGGCCTGGGGTTGGGGTGGCTTTAAGTGACTGTCATAACACCCCTGCCAGGAATGCCAAATGGCAGTAACGATTTATGATAGGGTTACCACGAAAGGATTCCTAAAAGTTCTTGAATGCAACCGCAGAAATATCCACAATAAGCTTACCTCCGGAAACCACCATCCTGGATGTGTCCTTTTCTCTGGTAACCTTAGCGGAACCGATTGGTGTGTCGTTAAAGTGTGATTAAAGTCAGGAAATTTGTCACGTGTAATGCTTCGTGTGCGTGTGTTTGTGTAAGTTAGATTGATAATCGAACTGTTTGTTTGAAATGATTATTTCTCTTTGTGGTAAGGCTCGTTCGGCTTCCAGTTTGACTGACATTTTGACGTGTTAAATAGGCACCCTTTGAAGGTGAATCGAAAATCGATTCCGGTTCTTTCTGAGCGTTGCTCCAGACATCTTGGAAAAACACGAAAATGTCGAAAAGGCTAATATTTTCACTGCTCTCGAGCTGAACCTTGTGGTGTGGCTTCAGATGTCCCTCCCACCGGCCAAACAACGGACCATGGAACCACAAAAGTCGTGATGGTTTGAAAAGAAATAAAATTGATGGTCCCCTTCTTTTCCGCATTTACTTTCCAGGCTATCGACAAACGTTTCAGGAGACGTGGCAGGACGTGGCGTGGCAGTCGGTGTGATTGGGACGATTGTGTCGGCGTGGAAGGTCAAAAGGGGCTTGATTGATGGCGTGGGCCTGAAGACGTAGTTCTCCTTTAATTTGTAATAATGTTTTGACCATTTGATTGGAGAGCATGAATCGTGTTCTGTTCGATGCTTTTCCAAAATTTAACGACTTTGCCACGGACTTAATGCGCATTTCGTCTGAATGGAAAACCAATTTTATTGCCCTGATGGAATAGATTACTGCATTACTATGTAGGAGCCAATATATCTTTGTGTGCAAAACACCCATTCTCACCGAGCACCGTTCCTATAAAAAAGCCAATTTTCAATTAAAATCAGGAAATTCGTTACATTTTATTGCCCTGGAATATGAACTACCGACGCCTCCTGGACCAGAACCCGCAATAAAAACCGCTCAGCTCGTCCCATTTTGAAGCCCAAACCCAAACTCCGGTATGTTACCAAATAGCCAATAAAGCAGGAGTTACACATTCACGGTAAACTATTCGTTGTCGTCACCATCATCGTCGTTGACATCATCACCATCCATCGGTGCGACCGCCTTCTTCATGTTCGAATTCAATTCAATTGAATTGATCTGAAAACAGCTTTACTCCTATTTCTTTCCCAAAGGGTGTTCCTTCATAATGCTATCCATGTGCTTCCGGACGAAGGCACCGAAAGTGGGGGCACTGCTTTATAACTGCTTTAATTTTGTTATTCAGTTGCACATTTCACACGTAGGAAATAGCATAGCATAGCATAGAACATTTGCACAAAGCGTGGGGGGAGTCACCAAGATAAGCCAATCCACTTCCACTCAACATTTCGCCAAAAATGTGTCGTAGACGCACTTCACTCTGCGCACCAGGCCACGTCCTTACAACTGTTCGAAAAATTGATAATTGTCTTGACATCTATTGCCGAATGTGCTGGGAACTCAAACAACCTTCATAGACGTTCAAGAGATAAAAAATTGGCGAGTTTCAAAATTTTATTTGTGGAATGGTTATATATATATATATATATATATATATATATATATATATATATATATATATATATATATATAGAATATTGCAATATGGTTGTGAATAAAGTAATATGTTGAAATAATTAATAATGATAGGCATATGATAATAATATACAGATTAGTGTCTCTTTACAGTTCAATCATTGGCAGATGAATGTAACTCTGAAATATGTAGGTTATTTTGCAAATCAACTAAGCATTTTAATAATATCCAATGATCTAAATTAATAGAAACACACCTTAAGATACAATGCAATAAAATATCCATACCAGCTGGGATCAACTTCCTTGTAACATTTATTTTTTCATATTACAGGTCGGACTCGATTATCCGGAGTATCCATTTTTTCTTTCATTCCGGATAATCGAATCACAAAAAAATCAAATCAGCAATCAAAGAAATTTGAAATAATATAATTTTTTTTTGTTTGTATTATGCAGTAGCATCTTGACAAGTGAAAAAAAAAAAAATTATCCGCATAGAAAATAACCATTTCTATTACATACAATTCTACCTTTAGCTACATTATAGCAGCCATGGTAACTTAATACAACAAGTTTTGCTATTGTTTATGAAATGTAATGAATGTCCAAAAACATTGCTTTCTATTGTTACAGTTTGTCGTATGTATGCTCGAAAAGCATATTGTTATGGTTCCTTAATCATATTGATTTGTTTAAAAACGTTACGCCTCAACGCGTCGTTACGCCCACACGTTATTGTGGAACGCTTTTCACACTGACCCTTAGTTTGACAATCGTAGCAAACTGTGCAATTTTTTCTTGGTGCTGGGCAGTCGTGCTTCCGTCTGTGGTGTTCAGAAAATTCAATTCTAAAAAATGGAGAAAGGTGCAGTGGCAGGAAAGAGGAGCAGAATTGTTCTAACATTTGCTACAAAAGCAAAAATGTTGCAAGATTTCGACAGAGGGTTAGCTATGATTGAAATAAGGCGGAAGTATAGCATCGCTGAATCGACTGCATTTGACCTTAAAAAGAACAAGGCAAAAATCATGGAACAGATCGCACAGCGTCAGCTTCAGATGGGTAAGCTTTTAGAAATTTATGTCCGTACTAGACCTGTGCGCCGATTTGTTTTGAATCGGCGGCGGCGTGTAGGGTATTTTCAAACGGCGGCGGCGGCGTGAATCGGCGCGGGCATAAATTATCCCCTCAACATTTCCTTATGCTTATCCCTTTTAACTTTTTGACTTTCTCGTGCACTGTAAAGACTATAGGATCACTCAAAGTTTTATATTTTGATAGAAGGCCCAGATATTTATAGAGTTATATGACTCAGGTCGATGAATTGACGTGTGTATGTGTGTATCTGTATGTATGTGTGTACAAAGATATAAGACTTAACATTATAGAAGTTGTTCATAACAAGTCGACGGAGAATTCGTCTTATGTCTTTATTACTAAACTTAACCAAAACTGTTTTTTCGGCGTTCAGAGTTCAATTGCCAAGAGACGCTCTGCACATTTCGTAATTGTCGTGTAGGAAAATAGTTTAGTTTAGATCTTCACGAAGATGGCGAGTCATGTTTTCAGCGCAAAAATCGAATACGATTTCACGGGGAATCTATTTATAATAAATTAACGAATGATGATGTATTCAATAAATAATATTTTACTAAAGACATATTACAACAGAAAAGTAGATTATAAGGCTCTAATAAGACATTTTATTAATTTTGTAACCTGATTATAAATGTACCGTAGAAAAGAAAGCTCTTGCAATATAAAAAACGCAATGGATTGAGCTACCGAAACATCTTTCAATTGCAATAAAACTTAAATATTGCAGTTTTATTCTTTTCATTTATTCTGAATATCTAAAAATTAAATAATCTAATGTATTCAAAAAAAAAAAATTACATTTAATATCTAATCTTAAAATCGTAATATCCAGTTCTATCCAGCTCCAGTAATCTAAAAGTCTAAAAATCTAAAAGTCTAAAAATCTAAAAATCTAAAAATCTAAAAATCTAAAAATCTAAAAATCTAAAAATCTAAAAATCTAAAAATCTAAAAATCTAAAAATCTAAAAATCTAAAAATCTAAAAATCTAAAAATCTAAAAATCTAAAAATCTAAAAATCTAAAAATCTAAAAATCTAAAAATCTAAAAATCTAAAAATCTAAAAATCTAAAAATCTAAAAATCTAAAAATCTAAAAATCTAAAAATCTAAAAATCTAAAAATCTAAAAATCTAAAAATCTAAAAAACTAAAAATCTAAAAATCTAAAAATCTAAAAATCTAAAAGTCTAAAAATCTAAAAATCTAAAAATCTAAAAATCTAAAAATCTAAAAATCTAAAAATCTAAAAATCTAAAAATCTAAAAATCTAAAAATCTAAAAATCAAAATATCGGAAAATCAAAAAATTGAAAAATCTGAAAATCTAAAATTCTAAAAATCTAAGAATCATAAAATCTAAATATCTAAAACTTTAAAAATCTAAGACTCTTAAAATCTAAAAATCTAGAAATCCAAAAATCCAAAAAATCTGAAAATCTAGTAATCTAAAAATCTTAAAATTTTAAAATCTTAAAATCTAAAAATCTAAGAATCAAAAAATCTAAATATCTGAAAATTTACTCAAAATCTTAAAATAAAAAATCAAAAAAATTTAAAAATGTAAAAATCTTAATATCAAAACATCTAAAAATCTTAAAATCTAAGAATCCAAAAATAAAAAAACTTATTAATATAAATTTTTTAAATATAAAAATCTTTACATCTTAAAATCTAAAAATCTTAAAATCAAAAAATCTCAAGATTAACAAATCTTAATATCGGTTTAAAAATTTAAAATCTAGAAATCTTAACATCGAAACATCAAGAAATCTAAATATTTAAAATTGTAAGAGCCTGAAGATCTAAAAAATTATAGAATATAAAAGTTCTTAAATCAAAATCTCTTCGTATCTGGAAAAAATCTCAGTGCTTAATTTTTATATTACAAGTCGACAACTACGAAATCGAAATGTTTTTACTTCAAGCCACTATCGTACAAATTATGCTAAATTTGGGCCTTTAAATCGGATGATGGCAACATACAATATGCATTGCGAAAACGTTGACTTCACAACGACAAAATATTAATTTAAGCAATACTTTAATGATATTTGATAAAAAGCTGCTCATAAATGTACTAGCATGTAAGCTTAATACTGTAACAAATATATGTTTTTAGATTTAAGAGTGACAAAACATGTAAATAACTGTAACTAAAGGTCTACACATGATTGACGTCAAATAAATAAATAAATAAATAAATATTAACTTACACTGATCGTTATAAATGGTTTTTGAACTTTTTCACGCCTGACAAATGCTATCAAGTTGTGAAAATAAGCTCCCTTCCAGACTACGAGCTATATTACTTGATATAACGAATCTTGATATGCGACGTCAGATGCATTATTTCCAGTGAAAACTACACTGAGGAAACTAAACATATGATATTCATAACGTCTGTCTTATGAACGACTAATTTAACAGTCTAAAATCATTTCATACGACACGTATGATTTCCAAAGCCGGCTTATGGAATACATACGAACTAGATTTGAATTTCATACGAAGCACGTCTGAATTTCATATGAATTCTATAATGAAGTCCTTGTGTGAAAAAAATCATACGATTCTCGTATGGCGTTTAGCGTTTGACGTTATTCAGAACAAAAAAAAATGGAGAATATGGAGAAACTGGTCGAAGATCCCGCAATTCCGACTGCAGCGCTTGCGGTATTTAGTGGTGAGTTTACGTTATCTTTGAATTTATTAATCTACCACAAATTCATCTATTTATTATTATTGTGTACCGAGTGTGGTGTCAATACAGTTATAACTAAACTGATAGGATCAGAAAATCAATTGTTCGAAATTGAAGAATTCATCGAACGAAACGGAATAATCTTTATAGCAGCTAGAAAGTGGATAACAGGTGCTTACGATAATAATTTCTTGTCAGGAAAAGCGATACAGTGGACAAATAACATGATTCTTATTTTACTTGATACAGTTGACGGACCATCGTTTGCTGTACATAATATTAATAATTATTATTATTTTAGACGTAGCCAAATTTTAGCATAAACTTGTAAATAAAACAAAATGTATAAATTCTAAACGTGTTTGTTTTGTATCAACTAAAAATAGTTCTTATTAAACTAGGAAGTTGGCTTATTTATTAAATAGAATAATTTGTTTATTCTATTTATTAAATAAAAGAATTTCCTAATTTAATGCGAGATTTCGTTAACTTTAAAATATATTAGAAATCATAGTCAGTCATATTGGATTTCATAACAGATCTGAAAAAAATCATATTCAAACGTTATGCGTTTTGTACGACAGTGATATAACCTTCATACTATATATCTAATGATTTCATACGACGGCTCTATGGAATCCATAAATATGTACAACAAAAATCATAGCATGCCTCAATAAGATGTGTTCATTGCGCAGTCGTATGAAATTCATATTAATTTCTTACCGTAAAATTTCATACGCATTTACTATGGAAATCGAATGATTTATTTCCTCAGTGCCCCCCTCCCTCCCCCCCCGAAACCACCAAAAAAAAACAAATAAATAAAAAAAAAAAAAAAATTACCTGCCGAATACAAACCAACCACCGAAAGCAGGACGTCCCCAATCCCTCCCTCCCTCTCTCCCCGCCAGTCTTTTTTTTTTCATTGATTAACCAATTTTTTTTATATTTTATTCTACTAAATATTTTTCCCCCACCCCCCCCTTTACCACCCATTTTTTTTTGTACAAAAAGACACCCCCCCCAGGGAAATTTTCTGAACCTTTAAGGCGGACATTTTATTATATTTAAAATTAAACCCCCCCCCCAAATTGCTGAAAGTCGAAACCCGAAAATGTACACTGCAGTTGCCAGAACGAAACGACACAGCTGATCACCGTCTCATACGCACCCCTCTGGATGGCACATCGCATCGAGATGTCATCATTTGTAATAAAAGCAGATTTTTAAAGGGCTAATGAACATAACTGAAGGGATGCAAACGCGCTGAAAAATTTCATCGGCGTGCCTCAAATTGCCCGGCGGCGCGGAAAAAAAAATGCAGCGGCGCGCCGGTCGAAAATAGTGGCGGCGGCGGCGCAGTAAAATCGTCAGGGGCGGAGGCGTGGCGCGGCGGCGCACAGATCTAGTCTGTACATGTTCTCATATAAATTCATAATCTTCAGACAAACGGAGAACCTTCAAAAGGGCTAAGTATCCTCTTCTCGACGAAGCTCTGTACATTTGGTTTCTGCAGAAACGTGAATGTCATATCCCTGTTGGCCAGGATTTGTTTACGGTTCAGGCACCGAAACTGTACGGAGAGTTGTACAATGATGAAAAATTCAAAGGGAGCCGTGGATACATCGTGAATTTCGTGAAACGACACAACATCAGGTTTCTGAAAATTACGGGAGAGAAACTTTCGAACAATGCTGCAACCGTTGATTCGTTCATTGGACATTTTGCAACCATCGTTCGGCATTTATCTTCCAGCCAGATTTTCAACGCGGACGAGAGCGGGCTGTTTTTTAAATGCACTCCTTCGTCAACATTTGTCACGAACCATCAGCTCCAGGAAGAAGGAGAACAAGGAGCGTGTGACATTTATGCCTTGTTCAAATGCCGATGGTTCGTTCAAACTTCCGCTTATGATGATTGGAAAGTTAAAATGACCAAGAGCATTGAAGGACATCTATGAGCTGCCCGTATACTATGCTTCATAAAAAAAAATGCCTGGATGACCCGGCAGTTGTTTAAGGAGTGGTTTTTCAAGGAGTTCGTTTCTAAGGTGTTTTTGTAAGGTGCTAAACTGCCGGTGAGGGCTGTCTTAGTGCTGGACAACTGTTCCGCACATTGCAGCGCCGTTGAACTTAGAACTGCAGATGGATCAATCTCTACGATCTTCCTACCACCAAACACAACAGCCATTGGCGGCAATGGACCAGAACGTCATCCAGATGGTCAAGTCCAACTACAAGCAAAAGCTTATGCGTGAGCTTCTTGAACGCCAAGGAGAATTCGACGACATGGTCAAGAAAATCAACATCAAGGATGCTATGTTTTGGGTAGCCGAGGATTGGGACGAGGTACCGGCTGATTCCATTGCCAAATCATGGAAAATGCTGTACGCAGAACCAGAGTTGGCGGTTGTACGAGAACGCTTGCTATCGATTAAGCAGAAATTGATGGACCAGGACAATACCATACACGAAGTGGACATGGAGTTTGACGTCTTGAACGACGATGATATTGTGAACATCGTTTTGCACCCTAACACATCATTCTACGATGGCGAAAATTCAGTTGCAATTGTTGAAAAATCAAGTGCTTCACCAGTTTTGGAACCACACCAGATTGATGTGGATGACGTTTCTGATCTGAATTGTATTTCAAATGAAGCAGCTTTATCGGGAATCGATAATTGCTTGGGCAGAGGAAAACGTACTTCCATTAGAAAGGCAACTCCTGCTACGAGAAGTACGTGGCAATATTTTAGAGAAAATAATTGGTTCACAGAGAGTTTGATTTTTTTTTCTCGTGCGTTGTTACTGAATGCATGAATTTGTTTTTATCCTTAAATAAACAATAAGTTACCTGGCAAATTTTACTAGTTTTATTAGCCACGAATGTAATTACAAAGGTTCTGCGATGACAATGTAGCAAATGAGAATATCAAAAAGATCACGTTGAAACACTTCCTACAACCCCTATCCCGAGCCCTTCTCTTTATTGCTACGATCATGTTTGTTCAAATGATCATAAATATTGAAATACATATCTTATCAATTTATAGGTTTGACCGTGTACAACTAATAATCAAGACTAAATATATTCAGCTCCTCCTATTCCTACCCAACAAACATCGGTGTTGAATAAGAGCTTGTTCAAACAAATTTGGAGAAGCTATTCAGCTATTCTATTAGGTGCGCAACTAAGTTCCCGCTGTTTAGCAATAGATGGCGCCAGTAGTAAGTGCTGGTCGAATTTTGTACATCTCAAGCGTCATAAACCAAGCTCAGACATATGGTAAACAAACCGCTTTGCCAAATCAGTGATTTTGGTTTAGTGTTATATATTTTCGTGGTTTGAAGATGTCTGATTTTGTGCCAAATAATCGTCATTTGCGGGAGGTGTTGATTTTCTTCTTTCATTTGAAGAAAACGGCGGCTGAAGCACATCGAGAGCTCCAAAAAGTTTATGGTGATGCTGCTCTGAGTGAAACAACGTGTCGTGGTTGGTTTCGTCGCTTCAAAAACGGGGATTTCAGCGTTGATGATCGTCCGCATGAAGGAAGGCCAAAAAACTTCGAAGACTCTGAATTGGAGGCATTGCTCGATGAGGATCCGTGTCAAACGCAAGAAGAGCTTGGTTCAGGATTGGGAGTTTCCCGCCAAGCCGTTTCTTAGCGATTGCATGCGTTGGGAATGATTTAAAAGCAAGGAACTTGGGTTCCTTACGATTTGAAGCCAACAGATGTTGAGCGTCGTTTTTTCGTCTGTGAACAACTGCTCCAGCGGCAAAAAAGGAAGAGTTTTCTACATCGCATTGTGACGGGTGACAAAAAATGGATTCATTACAGTTACCCAAAACGGAAACATTCATGGGGAATGCCCGGGTATGCTTCAACATCGTCGCCTAGGCCGAATATTCACGCTGCGAAGGTAATGCTGTGTATTTGGTGGGACCAAGTTGGTGTTATTTATTATGAGCTGTTGAAACCAAACGAAACCATTACCGGGGAATGGTATCGAACTCAATTGATGCGATTGAGCCGAGCACTGCACGAAAAACGGCCACAATACGAGCACAGACACGAAAAAGTGATTCTTCAGCATGACAACGCTCGAGCTCACGTTGCGAAACCCGTGAAAACCTATTTGGAAACGCTCAAATGGGAAGTCCTACCCCACCCGCCATATTCTCCTGATATTGCACCGTCCGATTATTACTTGTTCCGTTCGATGGCACATGATCTCACTGGTCAGCAATTCCACTAATATGATGACATCGCAAAATGGCTTGATTCTTGGATAGCATCAAAAGACGAACAGTTCTATCGAAATGGTATTCACGTTCTACAAGAAAGATGGGAAAAAGTCGTAGCTAGTGATGGGCAATACTTTGAATAATTCGTTTGTAATCTTTGTTTTCAAAATAAAGTTTCTTTTTCACCAAAAAACAGCGAGAACTTATTTGCGCACCTAATAGAAGAAACAGCTGAATAGTGTCTCCATATTTGCTTGAACAAGCTCTAATTCAACACTGATGTTTGTTGGGTATCTACGTTCATGTTTCTTCAAATTATTATATTTTAAATGCAAATTAAATAAATATACTCATTGGAATTAATGAATTTGACATACACTACAGTAAATCGAGTTTTATCATACGAAACAAGCCTTCCTGCCCTCTTTTTCTAGCTTCGTCCAAAAGTGTGAAAATAATCATGCTATATATTAGTATACATACTCAATTATTTCGAATTTCTGCATAAAAACTAAAAAAAATCGTAACAAAAATATTCCGGATAATCGAGTCTAAAATCCCGGATAATCAAATTCCGGATAATCGAGTCTCCGGATAATCGAGTCCAACCTATAATTCCAAAATGATTATAATGATATGCAATGACGATATGATGAAAAGAATGGTGTAGTGAAATATTAAATAATGTACAAATTATAATATAATGCAACTAGTTGCCTCTTCCGCTGCGGTGTTAGATGATCAACTTTGAAACGGCGAAAATTTTCAAAATGATATAATGAAAGAAAGTTAATCACTAGGCTAGGCTACCAGCAAAATAGCAACGAAAATCTAAGCAATGATTACAAATACTGTGGATCTTAGTCAAAAAAAAAAAGAAAATTCGAATTCTACGATGACTCTTGATTCCTGCTGGGCCCATAAATGATTATGTATGTCATTAAAATAGAAAACAAATGATCATTAACAAGGTAAGTTTTTGAATTATTTAATTTGAATGAAGAAGAAAAAATAAATATTTTTTGTAGAATTTGTCGAATAGAATCATTTCTAAAAAAATAAAAAAAAAACCTTCCTATCCCTTCAATTATATAACGTGAGGGCTGAAACTTACAACGATGCATAAATGCGAAGCCGAAAATTGCATAAAATATATGTTTTAAAATAACAAAAATAATAACAATTATATTTGTGATATCTGGATGTCTGCAGATTGGGGTGCAATTGATGATGGACTTGTATTATCATAGCCAAGACGGAAAAACAAAAGCATAAACTATAATACACTACCCGGAAACTTCATGGATGATCTGGAACTACTTACCGTATAAACAATACTACATCGCGTTGGTGGGGCTGCCATCTTAGGTATAGCTGACGCGATACCTTACTACTTTTCTTGCTCAGCCGCTGGAGGCCAGAATAGACGTTGTTTGAGCCGCATATCCTTGGTGAACAGACGCTCGGCACGCACCTCCTCAATCTAGCTGAAGTCTAAAGGACAACAGTGCCCAGGCTGCACTACCAGCTAAGTACGCAACCCTTAGTAGTTCTGACCGGATCTGGCGTCGGTTCATTACTCGAAGCGATCATTGGAGGAGATGGAGCGGCTGAATATCGATGTGGTACCCAAGTCGGCGAACCCGCTCAACGTCCCCCAGCTGCGTCTCATCTGGGCCAACCTGAAGCGTAAGATCTACTCCAACAATTTTGTCGCAAAAACTGAGGAGGAATTGATAAATAAAACGAAGAAAGAACTCAAAAACATGCCTACACTCATGTTTTTGTCCGCCATGGTGAATGTTCCGGTTAACTGCCGGAAGGCTGCTCGCAAGGGCGTAGAATTGTTTTGAAAGTAAGCTTAAATAATTACCTTCCATGGGAAATTTATCAAAAGCATTTATCTGTCTTAGCTTTTTTTTTTATCTCCATCCGAAAAGAAAGTCCATTTATTTATGCAACGTTATTTAAAAACTTAAACAATTCGAAAACAACCCTTATAATTACATTCAGTCTTGATGTCTTATAATTACATTCAGCTAACATAACACACAGGTTATTCCCATCAAAGATTTTAAAAATGAGTAACAGAGGTCTTAAAAGGCGTCCCACATCAAATTGCATCACGGAAACAACGCTGCTGAAAATTACCTAGTCTACCGATCCTTTTCAAACTTTCAGACAATAAAATATTGCCTATTAGAAAGCGTTTGGCATATTTATTTCATTCAACTTCAATACAATAACCGTATGCTCGCACCTTACGTTTAACTCCACGGTGCGTTGAGGGGAGGGACTAGGTCATTGGGTACGAAAGTGACCCCGTTGGCTTCGTACCACTGCAGAACAAAATTTGAATAGTGGCAAGCTAGATCCGGCCTGACGATCTGAGGGCCCTCATTTTGATTCAAGAGAAGCAACAGACGCTTCTGTAGACACTCCTTGAGGTAGATCTCCCCATTTACGGCCCCGGTAGTTATGAACGGCGCACTCCGTTTGCCACATGAGCAAATCGCTTGTCGAATCATGTATTTCTTGGCAAACCTTGTGCTGGGCGGTGAAAAACAGTAGCCCCGGAAGCAGCCGGGAGTCCACTTGGATGTAAGTATCATCATCCAGGATGAGACAATGCACAGTGGATCAGAATGCGAATTTAGATGGAAAGATACTATGTTAGAAGTTTTGGAGCAAAATTGCTTTCTACAAAGTTTTTTCATAAAATAAGGATTTTCAAAACGAAAGCGTTCAAAACGCTAATAAGACCGGTTGTTCTCTACGGGCATGAGACGTGGACAATACTTGAAGAGGACCTGCGAGCACTCGGAGATTTTGAGCGACGGGTGTTAAGAACCATCTTTGGTGGAGTACAGGAGGACGGACTATGAGAGCGAAAGATGAACCATGGCTCGCGCAACTCGCCGGCGAACCCAGTATTCACAAGGTGGCAAAAGCTGGAAGGATACGCTGGGCAGGACATGTTGCGAGAATGCCGGGCGACTATCCTGCAAAAATGGTGTTCGGCGAGAATCCGGTTGGTACAAGACGACGTGGGGCGCAACGAGCAAGATGGTCAGACTAGGTGGAGCAAGACCTAGGGGACGTAAGGTGCCCAAGGGATTGGAGAGGAGCAGCCACGAATCGGGCATTATGGAGGGATAATGTGTTTCAGGCTATGTTATTGTATCGTGACGCTATGCCATGTAAATAAAAAAATAAAAAATAAATAAGGATCTTCTTTTGGTGTGAATGAAAACTAGGAAGGTCCTTGTTTTCAGAGAAATCTAAGATCTTACTTTTTTATTTGCAGAAACAACGGCATATATTCTTGAGAAAAGTTGTATCTGAGAAAATATTAAGCAACTTTGATTGCACACATTTTTCTGTAGCTTTTGAAACGACCGCATTAGAGCAATTTTTCCTACGTTGCTTAGGGTGTCCCAATAAAAATCAGTTATTTTGCTCAAATTAGTTTACTTCAAATTTTTCAGCAAAGCTAAGGATGTAGATCAATCAAAGATACAACTTTGGATGTACTGAAATCGTCGCTGTCGTATGTCAAATAAAAGTTATTATGGTTTTTTGTAAAAAAAATAGGCCGTTTTCAAACGTGGATCTCTCTGGTTACGGCAGACAAAAAAAAAACAAAACAATTTTGTTGGAAAATTTAAAATAAAAAAGTTAGAGCAAAAATTTTGTTTTTGTAGGCACACCCTATGTTTTCTAAGGAAAACTTTCCTGGTTAAGGTCTCTACTTCCGATGTTATTTATGAGTAATTTCACTATTGGATTTTTCTGCTGTTTGATCATAGTAGCTGAACGGTTTTCAGTTAGAAGTACTGTTTCGTAGTTAGTGTTTGTAAAGAAACACAGTTACTCTAGTTTGAACTTGTTGATGAGATCACACGGTGAATTAAATCGTTTGCTGCTGCAAACCAGAATGATGACCAGATTGGCTGAGCGGAAATGTGACTATCGCAGTGAATTATCCAAAAACTTAACGGAAAAGGATTCAAAACCATTCTCCAAGAGCTACAGCAGAACTCATCTGTACGAATTTTCACCATGGAGCAGTATTAATCTATACCGGTCGTACAACACTATCGTAGAAGCAAAAAAGCTTTGGCAATGTCTGACATCATAATACATCCTATAATTACAACAGATATACGCATAAAACCGTCTGAGGCAAGTGTTGTGCTTCAGGATCTAATTGATCATACTGCAAAGCGCCTAATTGAGTACATCAAGTATTGTTTGTTGGTTGTTATGTTTATTAATATTTAAAATTTATTGTTTTAGTAATTGATTATCGACTGTCATTTGTTAATGTTAAGATGATTTCTTTGGCTTTTAGTCTTTGTGGATAATGAAAACGAGACAAACCTATACAGATGAACCAATGCTAACGCTGAGGGAAAAGACTGCGCTTTTGTGTCATTGTATCCATCACCAACATACATTTAATTTGGTCACAACCCGAATTTTGGACTAAACATTCAAAAAGAATACATTGCCAATTTTGGAGATGATCAACATAATTAAACAACAACAGTATCAACAAACAAACAGACACAGATGAACTAAGTACAACATACTCCAGACTAATATATATAGTAAACATGATTAGAAATAGAACCACCAACACAAGGAACACCAACACAGAAACCAAATCTCAGGATCCAACACAACAATTAATATAACAGTTAGTTTGACAGACTCAAGTATTATGTTTTGTAGTTATTTGTTTAATTTATTTGACCATTCTTTGTATTTGTATGTCCACAACAGTGATGTTCAATGGAATTACTAGCCGTTTAAATGTAATAAAAGAACAAAGTACGACAAAAACTAAAATCTAGTAAGTAAATTATATTTGAAACAATACGCACAGCATACCGACACATTATATTGTTACAGTAATCCCTAGAAGAAGGCAAAATATAATACGACGAATCGTCGGAAAATAGAAAATCATTTGTTTGCATTATTTCCAAAGAAATCATCTTATTTGCTAAAATGAAAGAATAAATTCTTTGATAAAATTGAAACCTAGCTAGTTTCAAGCAACGTTGCCAACAAAATATATTTGTAGCTTTTGAATAAACCGATTTAAAACAATTTTCCCCAAATAACTTAGGGGGACACCACAAAACCCAATTTTTTGCTCTAACTTTTTTATTTCAAATTTTCTAACAAAGCTGTACTAAGATGGTTTTTAGAACTTAGAAAGATGAAACACTTGTCATATAAATCTTGCTAATATATTCTTTTGTTACCGAGATATTTAAAATTTTCTTAAACAATTACGCCCTGTGTTTTATTCAATTTGAAAAAGTAACGTATCTCCAGTTTTCAAATAAAATATGCAACACCTGCATAAAACCTTCCAAATCCAGTTGAGAAATATTTGTTCTGTCTGCCCCGACCAGAGAGATCAACATTTGAAAAAGGCCTATTTTTTACAAAAATCATAATAACTTTTGTTTGACATAGGATAGAGACGATTTCAGTAGACCAAAATTACGTATATTTTATTGCTCTAGAATGACGGGACAACATTTCTGAAAAATTTGAAATAAAGTTAGAGCAAAATAACTGATTCTAGGGACACCCTAAGCAACGGATGAAAAATTGCTCGAATTCGGTCATTTCAAAAGCTACAAAAAAATGTGTGTAATCAAAGTTGCCTTAAATTTTGTCAGATACATTTTTTACTCAAGAATATATGTCTTTATTTCTGCAAATAAAAAAGGTAGATTTTCGATTTCTCTGAAAACAAAGACCACCCTAGTTTTCATTCACACTTAAAAAAAGGGCCTCATTATTAGAAAACAATTTTGCTCAAACAAAAAACCGTAATAGCATACTTCCGAAATTTATAGAACCCAATCATGACGAAGGATATTTATCATCGAATGTTTCGGTTCGGGAAATGATATCGAACGATGTTATGTGGATTATGGAGTCGGAGGACGTACGGGACATTCTCAATGAAATAGTTTTAAGGGGGATCATTGATTGTGTCATGCATGTGGCTGCTGGACCTGACTCTGCAACTGGCTTCAGCCACTATAACCAGGCTAAGTTTCAAGGGAAAGATGAGTCCTTATTGACGGAGCATTTTATGTCCTTGAAACTGGTATCGGAAAGTGGTCATGAAATCTACGTAAATCCAAATCCCCAATCCGACTTGTTTTGTCGCGTTCGGTCTATTCGCTGGACAAAGGAAACGGATGAAATCACATTAAAGCTTTTTGACCAGTTTTTTAAGGAGGTGGATGAACGGAATGCCTCACTCATTATCTGACTTGGCGAGTGAAGATCAGAGCAGTCTATTCGATGACAGATGGCAAGGCGGCAAACGCCATTGTAGGAAACCGAAACACTAAAGATTGAACTTGGTAGAACAATTTTGCTCCAAAACTTCAAACTTAGGCTGAAAACGTATCTTTCCAATGTAATGAGGCTTCGTCAGCATCTGGGTATACAGTTTTCGGGCCCGTGACTTTCCCACCGAGCAGCCAACAATGCTGCATGGCTATACTTCCTTAGGAATAAAGTGTGGCAGCTTTTTTGTACACCAAGTTTGGGTAACTTTGACACAATGGGATGGGTGGAATCCTGCTGGAACACCTATAAGCGTTCACCGAACACAGTTGGAGTGTTCTTCTACAAATGGTTCTCCAGAACTTCTCTCACGTAGTAAGCCGTAGTAATTTTGACACCTTTGTCAACAAAAATTAGTGTTAGACGATCTTCTGTAGAAGTTGCTCCTCAAACAATTACAGAAGTATGGTTATGAAATCGTTAAACTACGCGAATTGATGAAAGAATATTCTGAACCGACGCACAGTGGGGAAAAAAGTACATGAATCGCGAAAGAACTCCATAAATCAGCTCCAAGTAGCACAAAGTTAGTGAACAATAGCATTTTTTATGTGAAAATTCTTGAGAAATCGAATGAAATGAGTCCCGCTTGTCGCAAAATTCAGTGGACGGAGATATTGGGCTTATTTTACCCCAATCCCCCCGTATTTTCGAATAATGCCCAGTAATCTAGGCTTGAAAGAGTCTGCGGTAGTCAAAATTGGCCTATTCTTATGTAGAATTTCCCTAGAAATTGAATAGAGGTAGTTGCAGCCACCGCACGGGTCGGGTAACGGAGATATTATTGCTTTTACGGAGATAGTTCTGATTTTATCGCCCAATCCTACGCAACACTTTTTGTTATTATGACTGACATTTTGTTTCCGCTATTGCACACACACTAATGATACAAATCTGTCAAATTGTCTGTGTTTTTCTGACATTTTGTTTCCACTATTGCATGCAAACTAATTCAACAAATCTGTCAAATTTACTGTGCTTTTAGATTCATAATGTTTTCAAACCAGGAAGTTACGGAAATTTATTTGAAAAACTGAAGAAACAGCATGTTTTGGACTTTGTTCAGCAGAATCTTAAAGTGGAAGAAAGGAGTGTGGACACTCGGATACACACATTCCAAAATTATTGGAGGAATGTTCGAAGTAAGAATAGATTCTCCGAACGAAAGGCGGATTGGCTCGTTTTGCCGTTCCAGGCAAGTGATGTTTTTTTTTAAATTCTTTGCCGTACTACTGCCAATTGAATAAACATGAAATCTATTCGAACACAAATTTTAATTATTGCTGTTAATATGTATCTGCAACCAACGCCATCATCAGTTCCAACTCAATCTAATTATCATGAAATTCATGCATTACGGACATCACCGCTATCCCAAAATCGTGGCAGAAAGTCGCTGTCATTCCAACAGTTGGCTGAACACAGTTAAGTCAAGTATTGCCAAGACTTGACTCGTGGCCGCTGCGTCGAAGAACTTTTACGTGCAGCGAAAACAGCAACACGTAAAGCCGGATGTCCCGATATGAGTAGACTTTTGAGAAAGTTGAGAAAAGGAGAAGAAGCGTGGGCAAGCAAGGGACTGAGAGCGTCAAAACTTGAGCAAGATCCGAAAGGGCCTTCATCGGAATCATCTTTGATGATGAAAACAAGATTAGGATTTACAAACAGCAAATATACCGGAATGACCACATTCATGCGGAAGGAACTGAAACAGAAGGCATTTGTTCCATGGGCAGATATGATAGCTCACCGTAATAGCATACTTCCGAAATTTACAGAACCCAATCATGACGAAGGATATTTGTCTTCGAATGTTTCTGGTCGGGAAATGATATCGAACGATGTTATGCGGATTATGGAGCTGGAGGACGTACGGGACAATCTCAATGAAATAGCTTTAAGTGGGATCATTGATTGTGTCATGCATGTGGCTGCTGGACCTGACTCTGCAACTGGCTTCAGCTACTATAACCAGGCTAAGTTTCCAGAGAAAGATGATTCCTTATTGACGGAGCATTTTATGTCCTTGAAACTGGTGGTCATGAAATCTACGTAAATACAAATCCCAAATCCGACATGTTTTGTCGCGTTCGGTGTGAACAAAGGAGACGGATGAAATCACATTAAAGCTTTTTGACTAGTTGTTTAAGGAGGTGGATGAACTGAATGCCTCACCCATTATCTTCGACGCTGGAAACGTGACTTTGCAAGTGAAGATCAGAGCAGTCTATTCGATGATAGATGGCAAGGCGGCAAACACCATTGTAGGAAACCGAAACACTAAAGCATGTCCACTATGCCTGAAAGATGATGAACGAATCAGACCATCCTTCTTTCATTCAAGATTGAACTTGGTAGAAGGCGTCATACGAAATTCGGCTAAGAAAGCTGTTCCTAACCATCCAGCTATGTCCCAGCCATGAAGCACGCTGAATTGCAGATGAGCTTGAAGTTCACTTCAAACTGAACGTTAATCGCCCCAAAGCTGGAGGCTGCGGAAGCTCCAATAATGGCTACATGGCGAGGAGGCTACTTGCGCAACCTCAACAGTTTGCTGAAATTCTTGGGGTTAACGTGGATTTGATAAGTAACATTCGGCTCATCATCAGTCTGGCACTTTCATCTAAAAAGTTGGACAACAATAAAATCAAACAGTTGTACACTGACATTGAGCAACAATACCGTTGTGAGTTTCCATTTGTACTGCAGCTCCCTTCATGTCTGCATAAATATGAGCATCTACCGGAATTGATTGCACGTTTGGTAAATTTAATAAAAAAATATTATTTTATATTTCTAGCCATTTACGATGAGATTCGTCGACGAGCAGGCTGGAGAAACAAGTCACAAGCGACATAAGTTCTCCCGATTGCACTCTGCACGAAAAACTTCTGCGGAGGATAACCTTACTGATATGATGAGGGAAGCTTTGACTTGGTCTGATCCCAAGTTGGCGTATCTATCGGTCAAATCAAGGAGCAAAAAATCATTCTGGAAGCATGACCCAGAGTTCGAAGCGCAGATGCTACAGTTCTGTGTATTTGACGAACAGGAACACGAAAAGATTTCCCAATCTAACGAAAACGATGACGAATATAGTGAAGATGAGCGACAACTTTGAGTGAAGATGAATTATCTGATGGTAATGGAGAATATACTTTTTTGTGGTGGTCCGAAAGGGCGCAGTTAACTTGTTTCCATCATAAATTCCATCTTAAAAGCGTATGGATAAATGGGCGATATTCCAAAAATATGGGGAAGTGGGGGTAAAATCAGCAATATCTCCATTTCCCGACTCGTGCAGTGACTACAACTACCTCCATTCGATTTCTAGGGAAATTCTACATAAGAATAGACCTCTTTTGACTACCGCAGCCCCCTCCAAGCATAGATTAATCCACAATATTCGAAATTACGGAGAATTGGGGCAAAATAAGACCAACATCTCTGTTACCCGACCCGTGCGGTAGCTGCAACTACTTTCATTTAATTTCTAGGGAATTCTACATAAGAATAGGCCTCTTTTGACTACCGCAGACCCCTCCAAGCATAGATTACTGGGCATTATTCGAAAATACGGGGGAATCGGGGTAAAATAAGCCCAATATTTCCGTCCACTGAATTTTGCGGCAAGTGGGACTCCTTTCGTTCGGTTTCCCAGGAATTTTCAAATAAAAATGCTATTGTTCACTAACCTTGTGCTACTTGGAGCAGAATTATCGAATTCTTTCGCGTTTCATGTACTTTTTTTCCCACTGTGCGACGCAACATAGTCCCTGTCATTTTAAGCGTTGAAACTCTCCTGCAGCAGCTGTGGTGTGGAGAACGGTGATTATGATTGCAACCACAGGTGTGGAAATGAGTGACTTAGTAATAATGCGAACGCTCTGCATGATAGAAACAGTCGCACTAATGATGACTACCGGTGTGGCTGCGATAACTACGGAGATTGTTAGCTTTTCTACTATATACATACTCATGCCAGCTAGAAAATTTCAATTACTCATTGAAACATATCATTTTCAGCTGTGAACAGTTAAATTTTATCCTTATCTCTCACAGCCCCCCTAGAAACGCTAATAACTCCGACGCCTCTGCTACCAACCCCTGAGCCTTTTGGAAGCGTGTTCGTTCTTCTTTACGATTTCCTCGAATTCAAATGCTTCCGATACTGGCGACCGGAGCCCACAACCGAAAGCAGAGGACATTGTAATTGATGGGCAATGGGTGGATGGACAGGGGTGGAGCTAGGTTAACGGGACCCTGTACTTCTTAGAAAATCCCATGTCAGCCCTGTCCTGATGGAGAGATTCACGGCAATCAATGGCCCCGCGGGTGTGGTGGACCCAAACCGTTCCGACCCGTCTCGAAGAATTTGCCACTCGTTGAGCCGGCGTATGAAGCATCAAATAGAATGAAGGATTTTTCCCTTCACCGGGCAAAGACAGCATTCTGAAGGACGGCTCAAGCATGATGGAAGCGTCCAAGTCCACTTGCCCGATTTTCGAGGCACAATTTCCACCAAGAGCAAAAAGAAGTAGCGATAAAAATATGCAATAAAATTTTATTTCCTTCTCTGTCATTTCCTTTTGCCGGAGAAAGGCCCCTCCTCCCTTCGTCGGCTTCATCTTTTTTTTTTGTCGCTGGAAATTTTAAGGATGCTTCTTGATGACATTTGTCCTTTCTTTCTTCCTCTGTGTTCACTACTCTAGTCCCTTTCGCTTTTCCTGGTTCCGATAAGAGTGCCCCTCTCCGTGCCACGAAAAGAAAATTCCAACGCTCGGTGCACGGGAGGAAGGAATGAAGGAGTTATGATCAAATCAAATCGCTTTTATTGTGCGACAGGCCTCCATTACTATGACGATTTGTGCTGCGGTCGTCTGCAAAACCACCAATGGCAAAGAAATACTCTGTTTTTTCTTTGGTCATAATCTGAACTTCTTGGAGTCGTGAAACGGGGCGAAATCTCGACACGGTGTCATCTCTGGCAGTTGTGGGAATGAAAGTTGGGGGAGAAAATCTGAAGGCGGAAATTTTCGCGGAACGTACGGAAGTACGGCACGGTTTTTATCGAGCCGGAGGCGGTTTTGTGCTTGCCTACGTGTGATAGCTTCGGCTGTCAGGGGTACTGGGGACGTAGAGTAAGGAAAATGCTGATTCAAACTGGAAATGTCAATGCTTATAAAATAGCAACTGTTTGATGGAGCAGCAGTTTATGTGACAATTTATGCTCTTGAGTCTGTTGTTTTTTTTTTTGGGATAATTCTATTTTAGAGAGTGGTTTATTGGGCGATGGTTGTATTTGTTCACGTAGTGTTCGAGTGGAGTGGGTGATAGTGATGAAATGACTGGTCAGATAAACTTCAAATATTATCCCATCAAAGTAGATGCTAACTAACCGCGTCGAAAATACGATGTTTCAATGTCATCAAAAGACATGTTTATTGTTACAGAGATCGAGTACAGCGATGTAGATTACCATTCAAATTTGCATGGTTTTTGTTTGTTTAATTTTTATGTCCACATTTTCCACTGTTTAAGGGTTAATGTTAGAACGCTGGAATGGTAAGTTACCTCTTCAGAAAAGCGTCACACGCTTCGAGTTAAAAGCTGTGAATTGATCTTTATTAATCAGGCTATTTCAATCAGATTTTCTCGCACGTTTTTCTATATCTGATTGATATCGATTTTTCTCCATGGTTGTGAACAATAGTGAACTTAACAACTTGCAACAGCTATCGAAACAAAACTACTCGATAAATCTGTCTGAAATTTTGACAGCTATTGTTTTGAAGATGGTTTTGAATGATGTCATACACATTTTGCGTCAGTAATGCCATCAGTCACTGAACACGAGTATTTATCATACAGCCCTCGTAGTTTCATGGTGAAAAGGTTTCATAAAATATTTCAATTTTCCACGTTTTTGAATTCGTCCTAAAATACTTCAATTTTCCACGTTTTTGAATTCGTCCTAAAATACTTCCATTTTCCACGTTTTTGAATTCGTCCTAAAATACTTCCATTTTCCACGTTTTTGAATTCGCCTTATGGCCCACGCCGTTAAATTCGCCACTGGATTATTTATTTGAATTTTTTAATAAATAGATCTATGTTTAGTTATGAGTTGGTATGCTCAAAATGATACGGTCGTTGGCTCATATTAAACTCGACCAAGTATGTTTAAAAGGTATCATGAGAAAAGAGAATTCAGTGTAAATTACTACTTCATGTTGATTAAGTCGTTCAGAGAAGCAGCAACATAACCCTTTCCTTATGATTATTACAAGCTTTCAAATGTTGTCACAACGGAATCTTGTTGCTATTAGGTTAGTCAAAAAGTTTTGAAAGCGATATCTATGGAGCAGTAGAAAAAACCAATATTTTCTATGCCATTTTAATATTTTATCTCTCATAAGAAAAAATTCAAAATATTATTTCGATCTGTCAATTCATTCTTTGTTTGCAAACCATTTGAAGTTGACGTGTCAGTGCATTTTTTAACAATGGAAAAATCCGAATATCGTGCAGTGATTAAATTCTTTGTTTTGGAAAGTTTATCGGCTACTGCAGTAGCTACTATGTAGATCCATGTAAAGATGGTGAAAGTATTAAAAGAGTCTTTTCCTTCATTTCCAGCCGTTCATCGATGGGTTTTGTAGTTTAAACGTGGCCGAAAAGCGTTGAAGACGATCCACGCTCAGGACGTCCAAAAAGTGCATCAACACCAGAAATCAAGCGAAAATACAGTATATGGTTTTGGAAGATCATCGACCGATAGCTGATAGCTGACACCATAGGCATCTCACATGGAACAACAAGGCATATTTTGGCTGAAGTTTTGGTTTTCAAAAAACTGTGTGCACATGGTGCCGCATTTGCTAACAATGCAACAAAACACGTTCGACTTTCTGAGCAACATTTGGAGCAATTTGGAAAGAATAAAAAGAATTTTCTGCGTCGATTCATCACTGAGACTTGGATCTACCACCATGATTTTTAATCAAAACAAGAGGCTAAGGAGTGGTGTAAACCAAGCACTTCGGCTGATTATTCCGTAGCAGCGGGTGTTCCACTGCGTCGGTTTTGATCAGGTTAGGTATAAGGAAAAGGCGAGGTAGATATCAAGCATAATATTTGTTTTGGACTCAGGATAGGTTAGGTACAAGAAATGTTAGCTGTAGGTACAAGTGTTTGTATTTAGAAAATAGGATAAATACGGCAGGTGGTGAAGGTTTTCTTTCAGTCGAGTATTAGTACACGACACTGAAGAAGTCTGCACATTGTAGACGAAATACGCGTATCTGTCAAGATAAGCAATAAAGGTAGTTGGAATTAAATGGAAATTACCAATCATTCTTCTTATTTTCTAGTTACAGGTATTCCACTAAACAGCTCACACTCTCCATAACTTCAATGATGCCCTGGTGCACCCTCCCAGCCCAGTATTCAAATGTTTTAAATTAATGAATTATAATAAGGTTCATGCAATGTATATCAAATAATGAATATAATATGGAAATAAGTATTTATAGTGTGTAAGTAATTTTATTTAGCAAAATGGGTAGCCTGGGCTGGATAATGTGCTAGAATTGTACACCTTGCATGCAGATATTTCTAAAATTTCCTTTCTGCTGGTTCTAAGGAGTAATAACATGTATTAGGATATTTTATCGGAATAATATCCGACGTACTCTGTGTTAGCAGTTAATATTAAAATGATGGTCAATAGATGTTAAAATTGATAAAATAAGTAACTTCAACAGACGAGCCTGTAAAAAGAAATATTAAACAAACAAGTAAGCCTCAACGGACTTTAGGTAATAAGTACAGGGTGCGGCAGAAAAAAATGCGAAAATGTTCAAACTTGAGTATTGGGTTAATTCGTGTAGCTAGTGACTAATTTCTGTCGAAAGTGTATTTGTTTCTGTTTACTTTCAAGTGCTTCATCCAAACATTCTTTTTAAAATGCCGCCTGTTTTCATTGATGCTGGAGTTAAAATCAATACCGAAGTGTATATCGGTATTTTAAAGGCCAACTTCTCCGAGGACCAAAACGTTGTCCTACAGCAGGATGAAGCGCCGTGTCACACGTCCAATCGAACCCAACAATGGTTGAACGATAACATGAAGTTTTGGCCGAATGATTTGTGGCCCCCTAGCAGTCCAGATCATAATTCGTTGATGAGCTTGCAAAACATCACACCCTAGTGTGAAAACCGCGAAGCCAACCATAACACGCACATCCCAAGTAACAATTTTAGTTTCATTCCAGCCGTATAACACTTCTGCCTGCTTTGTTGATAAAACTACAATCAAAATTGTTTTGTCCACCAACACCTCCTCTATGCTTCTTTAAAGCCGAAATTTGTACAAAATGGATCACTCTATAGACGGCTGTGAAAACAAGTTAATAAATCCTTTATAAGAACATAAAGATTTTGAAAATGTTCTAGTGAAAGATGTTATGACCACTTGAGAACCTTCATAAAACCTATTGGCTGCCATGAAAACTAGAATGCGGCCAAATGGCCACAGCTGTCAAACTTCACTGTGAAATCAAGGTTGTTTTTGGTTGTTCTGCTTTGTTCGATTCTCTGCTCTTCTGATTAATTTAGCCGTAAAAAAAAGTTAGGTATTGCGGAACATTTTGTTTGAAAGCAAAATATCCAAAACAAATTGTGTTTTCTACTGCGTATTATGCTCCAAATAGTATGCGCATTTATTTTTATGGTGAATATTAGCACGATAAGAGCCGAAAATTAATGCGCCTAGAAAATTATGCGAATTTACAACAACATTAATCAAATTAAAACAAATATATTCGATGAATTAATCAAGAATTTCCTGAAAATTGCTTTGAATTGGATGAGATTATCTAAGAGAATGCCAAAATTAGTCTCCGATCTATAATTTGTTTGCATACCATTGAAAATTTGATGCATTTGTTTTTCCAAATTTCAATTATTTCTTATATTTCAATATGGCGATTGGAAAAAAATCACAATTTTGCCATAAAGCCAATTTTTCTTCGCAATGACTATTATAAAACTATTTGGTCTTATGGTGACTTCCTTCAATGCCAATTTGCCGTTTAATGCATTTACTGAAGGCAAAATGGTTTTAAAATGCTTTTTCAACTTACCAGAAATTATCTTATTAAAGAGTCCTAAAACGGCATTTCAATACAGCATATTACGAGTTCATAACGTTGATATAAAACCTTTGATAGGAGATAAAGGAATTTAAGAAACAAGGTTTTAAGATCGTTGTAAACAAGCTATGTAGGTTCTCATAAACCTGACTAAAATGTGAAACCTATTGGCACCTCTTGGTGTCATAATAAAACCGAATTGATTTCAAGTGGCTTTCATTAAACTTTAATAAAACTTAATAAAGCAGGATGGTGTTAGCACTGTTACTTGGGATGGCAGTCAATGTCGGAGGACTACGTCTGAAAGGCATGCTCTAGCTTCCGGCGTCGGCTCGAGGATGTTATTAATAAAAATGGAGGACACATTAAATAAATTTGTTTAAAAGGACTGTATAAAGATAACTTCACTCGAAAATTTTGATATTATTGCTTGAATAAGTTGAAAATGGGATTTGAAAGAAATAGAACAAATTTTCCCATTATTTTCTGCCGCACCCTGTACTTATTTTAGCCGCAGATTTTTCTATGGAGTAATAACATGTGCCTGTTGATCTCGAACCTTTTACCAATATAATATCAAACGCACTCTATGTTAACATTTAATATCAAAATGCTGGTCAGTAGTTGTTCATATTGTTAAAATTAGTAACTTCATCTGTCGAGCCTGTAAAAATGATAATTGTAGAATAACTTTCGTATACAATATGAACCTAAAGATTTAGCCATGAGAAAAAAAAATTGTATTTGAAATTATTTTACAAAACTTGGTTATTCCATGGATCGCCTGAAATAATATATCATTTTAATAAAAAATAGTATATCTTAAATTTCGATATGCTGTTTCGTTCCCTTGGTTCGCAATAATCATTTTAAAGTGGATCTCGAAGGTACTACAATGATTTTAAATAATAACATTAATTTAAATTTAATAATATTCTTTCATATCATATCTCAACATAAAATAATATAATGACATTATAAAATATTAATATGAGCACGATAAAAGAATGAATATCTGTAACTAAGCTGGTCTTCCTCTCACCAATAGAATTTTTATTTTGCAGCTACTGTAGTAATAACCGTTAATATCTTGTAAGATTAATATTTGTATCCACAATATTAATATTTTTTTTTCGTGGAACCGTACAGTAAATGGAGACTCTGCCGGGCTGAGCTGCAAGCTACCCGGCGGGTCAAAGTCTGCGGATAACGAACGGCCTTCAGATATGGAGGTTAAATAAGCAGTCCCGGACAAGCAGCGGGAGCTGTCTAGGATGTGGGGAGACTGAGCAGTTATTCGGACCCTGTTGAGTTTCTTCCAAAAACCCACATATATCCGAAAGCAGCGCTGTCAAAGCGCGTTACCCCGCTATAATGGTTAATGTCCAAGCCTCCACCAACCGGTTAGTCGTTGCGCCTTCCGGCTAAAAAGGCACTCGATAAGTCATCCGGCAAAAAGGCACCGGTTAGACATCCGGTCAAAAGTCACCAACATGGAGTTGAGAAATAGAATAATAAGACCAATGCGATTGACCGAAGAGGGAGCCCCTACTGGAGCTGGTCCTGGAACGGGGGACAGAGTGAGCGGCCAGCGGCTGGTGGAAGAAGAGGTGCAAGAGCGGCTCTCCAGTCAACGGGCTCAGCCCGTAACTCATACGCAAAACAGACCAGGCCGCAGTAGACAACACCAAGGCAATGCTGCACCTGCCAACGATGCTGCGGCTGACCGACGTCAATCGCTCACATTGGCAGGCCGCTAAAGGCAACGGATCATGTGGACGACGGAGATGAACAAGTACGTGATCCGGTGCTACTACGTTTGCACGAGGTTGGAAACGGATATGCCTAGCAGACCTAGTATGCTGGAGATGTTCAACGAGCGGTTCCCACGATTCGCTAACCAGCTTGACCGGAACAAATTGTATACCAGACAGCGAGTAATCATGTCCCATAACTTGCTTACACCTGCCGAGGTACAGTGCATCATCTGGAAGTGCAAAGGTAGCTGTGGAGGGAAGAGAATGGATCAAGCGATATGTCGAGAACAAGTTTTGTTGGGCTGGATGCATCACTTGCGAGTGAGAGGCGTAGCGGTCGATTGTAGCGGTAAACGTGTCAACGGACGAGCAGACCGCTCCAGGACCAACAGTGGACCAACAACGACAGCAACTATTGGGCGAAATAGCTTTCCACATGAACGCAGCAGTAACACAATTCCAAGGGACGGACCCCACGTCCCGACACAGGATACCAAAACTGAAGGATTCCTACCGGTTAACAAGTGCAGTAAGCATTCTCAACGAGGATATCCTGCCACAGTACTTGGAAGCCGTTGAGAACCTTGAGGACCTGCAGTTCATAGTATACTCTGCAGCTGTGGCTGTTGTAAGAACGCTGGGATTACGGACGTACCCACAAGGAAACGACGAAAGGTGCGCACGACCCAATGCACAAAAACCCGCATAGATGATGCGGTTGGAGAGCCGAATCACCATACTGCGGACCAAAATTGGTCGGTTAACGCAGTACAAGAGAGGGAACCGATCAGCGAGGCTAGTTCGTCATTTTGCTGAAATTGTCAAGTCCGCAGAGCTCCGTGACCTCATTGAAGATAATATTAATGAGGTCCTCGACACCCATGTACAGCGATCGAGTGTTCTTTCAAAACGGATGCGTCGGTATGGAGAAAGTTCGAAGCGGAAGGAGGAAAACCGAATTTTCAACATTAACCAAAGGGAGTTTTACAACCGCATCTGAAACAACAAAATATACTACAACGAAAGACTTCGAGGAGATCAGCGCAATGACACAGTTTTGGGCCAATCTATGGGAGAATCCCGTTCAACATACTAGTGATGCGATGTGGTTGCAAGAGGAAGACGATGAGAGTAATGGAATTGGAAGCATGGTCGCCACCGTATTTACCACCCAGGATATTCGCGAGGCTACCCGGCATACCAGAAATTGGGCTTTTGGGACCGGATTTTGTGCACAACTACTGGTATAAGAAGTTCTCCTCAATCCATAGACGAATGGCAGAGTGCTTCAATATGGTACTAGAGGACCCCCAGCGGCTGCCTCAATTCATTACTAGTGGGGTAACCTATCTTCTTCCCAAGGATCAGAACACGGCTAATCCAGCCAAGTACAGACCAATAACCTTTCAAGCCTGTACAAAGTGCTCTCGTCAGTAATCAACCGAAAGGTACAAAACCATTGCGATGCGAAAAATATCATGACTGAAGAACAGAAGGGCTGCCGGAAAAACACGCAAGGCTGCAAAGATCAGGTCATCATCGATGCAGTTATTGTAGGTCAGGCTAGCCAAAAAAGGGGAAACCTGAGCATGGAATACATCGACTACAAGAAGGCGTACGACTCAGTTCCTCACTTTTACCTTATCAAGGCACTGCAGTTGTACAAGGTAGATGGTGCAATCATCAGGCTATTACAGCATGCAATGTGCATGTGGAGTACATGTCTTCACATTACTGACGGAGCAACGGTGCTATGATCCAGAACTCTCAGCATAAGAAGGGGAATTTTCCGAGGCGATACCTTTAGCCCGCTGTGGTTTTGCCTTGCGATGAATCCCCTAAGCAGAACACTCAATCAATGCAACTATGGCTACCATCTGAAAAGTGGAGGAAGAGCTACCAATGTTACCCATACCTTCTACATGGACGACTTAAAGCTGTTTGCGGTAACAGTTGGAAAGCTGCACAGACTCTTGCAGCTTGTAACGGTGTTCAGTAACGATATTCGGATGGAGTTTGCAATCGATAAATGTCGAACAGTCAATCTTCTTCGGGGTAAAGTGTCGGATACCGGTAGTTTTCGCATCAACGAACAGGAGGAAATTCGGAATATGGTTGATGGCGAGTCTTACAAGTACCTTGGATTCCTGCAATTGAACATGATTCGCCATACAACGATCAAGAAGGAGTTGCAGGAAAAGTTCCTTTATCGAGTCAACCGTGTTCTGAGGTCATACCTGTCGGCCGGCAACCAGATAAAGGCGATTAAGGCAGTCTTTTGTGATCATATCATATCATACAAGCATTTTTCATCAAACGAAGAGATTATAGCCGTCGCAGAGGAGTATTTTGCAGGCCTTCCCGAAAATCACTTCCGTGATGGGACGACAACAACGTTGGAAGATCATTGGATCAAGTGTATTGATCTTATGGAAGACTATACTGGGCAATAAAAGTGATTTCTTAAAAAAAATGTATTTTCATTTCAGCTTTCACTACTAATTGCCTAATTTACACACTTAAAAAATATTCACGGACTCAGTTAAACATTTAGCTGAATTCACTCGGCATTTTCATATTTAATTGATAACTCGGCAAAAAATCGAACGAGGCCGAGTCTCAGCCTCACTTGAAACTGAAAAATCGGGTAACTTCAGTATTAACTCGATTCTCGGCAACACTAAGAGCCGAGCACAAACGTTAACCAAACTTAAACCGACCTCAGCTGCACAGAAAAAAATAATTAATTTTAACAAGCACGTAAAATTTCCCCTCGTTTAATTCCAAGCCATGGGAAGCGTAAACAACGAAATCGTTTGCAATCTTTCATGCGCCATACAACAATGTTTGCATTCTTTCATACAACAGGCTAGATTCAGGCGTTATCTGGCTAAAATTTACATGAAATATCCCATTTATTTCTGCCAAATCTAACGTTCCCTCTGTGTGCATCAGATAATGCAGAAAATTCAATTTTTTTTTTTTAACTCTTTCAACTCTTTTTTTTTTTTTTGAATTATTCAATGTTTCTTTTTATCTGTGTGCCTATCATGCCGAAATATAGGTTTAGCAGTGTTGTAAGCCGAGGCTCGGCTTTTTATCTGTCAACCGCCATGTGCCATATTGTTTTCATTGGCAAGTGGAGTAAGTCGTATGTTGTTTGTTGAACGGTGAAGAAACTGTGAATAAACGGTTAAAATGGAGCAACTTCTCGATGAAATGCAGCAGGAGGATGTAAGACTGCACGATATTTACAACGATAAGTAACAATTTATTTACTTATCTGTTCCATTTCAGCTTAAAAAGTCGAGCATAATGTGTTTCTTCTGTTGAGAAGTAGTTGGGGGCTATGTGGAATAGCTGCAGCGGCATTTTAATAACCACATCCGGAATTTTATCTTCGGCAGAGTAAGCCTCGCACCTCAAGTAGCAATTCAAATGCAAATTGGTTTTATTCATGTTTTATGGTAGTTTTATCAAAGCATTATGGAGTTCATCGGGTTTTATCAGGGCATTTTCCAAGTTAAGGTGGTGTTAATTCATTAACAGTTCTTAAGAGTGATTAAAGAACACTTGAAGAAACCTCCATAAGACTACATCATTTATAAGTGTAATTCACCTTATCAGTAGTTTTATAAAATTCTTGATCCCCCCCCCTCAAGACATCGTTTCGCAACTTGCATAAAACCTGATAAAAGATTTGTAAAAGTTTTATGACATTCTTCTTTAAGATGAATGTATCTTGGAAATGCTGCTTTAAAACTCTCTTAGAACCATTTGATTTTAAATAAGAGCACATATTCTTGAGAAAGAACATTATGTGAAAATAAATAAACTGTCACAATGGACGCCCACAGGTGGAAGAAATTAAAAACTAGCGGATCGTTCAAGCGGAAATTCAATAAAAACCTATCCAATATATTGAACACTCCTTCATCTCAGCCACCAACGACAATTTTTTTTTGACCATTCCATTAGATTTGCAGCCTACTGAGACTAACTTATCAAAAGGGTCTATGCGTTATGCGTAAAACGAATAAAATTAAATGGTGCAATGTGTCGCCAGTTGAAAACCAAAATGCATAACTCATGATATTTGATTTTATGCCAGTTGTGCAAGTTAAACCTAACGTCTCAGGTAGTGCGTTATATGGCGCACCACCGTGGAAATACAGCGAAGTACTTTTAACGTAAGGTTTAATGGGCACTACGATTATAAAATGTTATGTTAATGTTGAATTCTCCCGAGTCGTGCATTTCAGTACCCAATAGGCTACACAATATTTATACTCGTTTCAAGTAACAATTGGTATATCATCTGAGCGAAAATCGATATTTCCCATGATCCGCACGTTTAATCCAAAGTCGGAAGTAGTGCGCTAGAATCGCTCAGTGATCCACTACACAGTGCACTTCTTCCAACGCTAGGTTCAGCGTACAGATCAAGAGAAAAATCATCTTTCGTTCAACTGATGTTTCAGCCATCGACGCAATATTATTATCTGTTCTTCTTCCCAAATCCATTGTTAGCATATTCAAGTTAGAAATTTTTTAAATGTTTTAATCGCCTTACGCTGGTTTAAAAACAATAAATTATAAGCTGTAATGATGAACAACAATTATGCATAGGCACTTTTAAACGTTGACATTTTCTTTGTTTATGATGTGTCTTCTCCACACTGATTTTATGGCTATCTTACGAAAGACTTGTTTACCTTGAGCAATTCAAACAAGTTTTATTCAAGCGTTACTCCTCTTTTTCAAGAATAGAACAAGTAAAGATGAACTTATCGCGCTCCTAAAAAAATCTTGTTTGTCTTGTGCAAGAAATAAAAGTTTTATATGCGTTTTATGGTAGTTTTAGATCAAACCATTGATAAAATGGCGAGCGTGCCTATTCTGGATTCCCTCCGAATGGTAGCCATTTTCATTTATATGCAAAAAAACTCTCGTTTTTCCAATGTTACGAACAATTTTTGCTGTTTAAAATACATTTTGAAACTTGAAATGGATTGTAGACACAATGTATTGAAGATCTAACAATTTATCAGTCTTGTCACCTAATTGTTGAATTTTCAAGTATTTTTTATTTTTCAAATAAATCAATGGTCTAGCAATGATTCCGTGGCGCATTAAAATTTTCGAACTTTCATGTTATAAAACACCAATAAACTGAACGTCATATGAACAATTTATCAATTGCAGGCAAAAAACTCCTGCATTTATGGTCAATTTTACAATTAATTTACATACGTATCCACTTTGGAAAAGAAACATCATATGTATATCGATGTTTTCTTTTCTCCCCAGAACGAATCCAAAAATGGAATCTTCGAAACATATTTGTGACGGACTGGAAGTGTTCTTAAAGAGGAAAACCATAAAACTACCAAAACTTGTGGTAGTTTTATCATAGTTTTAAGCATGTCCTGCATGTCATTACAAGTATGTACCGATTAAACTATCAAGTTTTACGCGAATCTTGGGAAATAGTCTTGAGAACCTCCTGTAGTATGGGCCTTTTTGAACTTATGAGGGTTTTATGGCTGTATTATCGATGTTATGTAGAATATCTAGTTTTATGCGTGGTTTTATCAAATGAGTCTTGAGAACTTTTTCAAGTGTACCTTAACATTGATTTTGTTACTTGGGACCACCTTCCCTCGACAAAACTCTCCTCTGCCCCAGTCACCGTGAAATGCATTTGGTATTGTCTATACATACATTACATATATTTATTGGAAATACATACATTCTACACCAATGTTCATGGCTGCTTCTCTCCATCCTCGGTAGTGCCCCACGTTCTCCAAGTATTGGTTTACCTGTTCCGCCCATCTAGGTCGCTGTGCTTCACGCCTTCTTGTACCAGCCGGATTTGACGCAAACACCATTTTTGCAGGGTATTGCCTACAGGCATGAAATATTCAATATTTCGATGAAAATCTAATTCCAAATTTCGAATATTAACACACAATTCAACCGAGATTTCGGTTAACCTCATTTCTGTTTGTATCAAATTTTATATATCAGTTTGCTCACGCCGAGATTCCCAGCTAACTATATGAGTTTTCAGTTAGCCCCAAACCGAGATTATCAGTTAACATAAAAAAGCCGAGATCGAAACCGAGAGGTCGGCTGTGCGGATTTCGGTTTCGGCATATAATTTTATGTGTGTAGTAGTTTCATCAGAGTGTGGAAAAATAAAGAATGCAAAACATAAAACGGAAGCTTACTGTAGTAGGTTAAAAATTTACTCTACTCAACTTATCATAAAGTATCAAGGTGCTTGTCACAATAAACAAATTGATTTATTGGTGTCAACATTTAAGCTATGAATTTACAATTTTGAACGCTCATCTAAAATACTTGATGAAAGTGTAAAAACCCATTATATATCCAAAACAAAAATAGGATGAAAGATATTTATGTAGGATATTCTTCATCGTATGTCTATTTTTAAATAAATATATTCCCTTAGATCACCCGCCAGTCCATCCATTCTCACACGCGTGTAAACCACAAAAAAAATACTTCCTCCTCAAGTGCAGCGTCACTGAGAATTCATTGTTCCCGAACTGACCTCAGCAATGCTAATCTCTGAAAGAGAGTGAAATTTAAACCTCGTGCATCTCCATTCCCTTCAGACCGGACCACGACTCGCCACTGATTACTTCTTCTATGTAGCTCGCTTCCGAAGTGCTTGTTTTCTGTTTACTGAAACCGTATATCATTCGACGGTAATTTATCGTTGCACAACTGGTGCTGTTGGGAATTGTGATCGTTTCGTCCGCCGCTCGCTCCGCTGATGAATGTTTACAGTTGCCCGCGGTTGACAGATGCTAGCCGTGCAAAATAGCTTGGATAGGTGAAAAAACGACCAAAATGGGAATTGGAACTAAAAATAGCTCCGCCTCAGGATTTCCAAGCTCGCCGTTCTCGTCAACACAGAACTGACCTGTGCGCCGTATTTTTGCCTCAATCAATCTCTGGGAACGAAACAAATTACAGCTGCAAAACATTTCAGCGGTGCGATAGTTAAAACGAACTCCCCAATGTGAGAATTCGAGTCGTAAACATTTTCAAACCGAGCATAATAAACATCAAACTGATGAGATATATTACTTTGTATAAATATGACGAAAAAATTGTTTTGATAATCCCATTTTACGCTTTGCGTCCGTAAAATGAACCCCATACGCAATTGTTCGGAAATCAGTTTTATAACTCCTCTACCCATTTGTCATCTCCAACCGAGCAAAAATGTCCTTCAGACAATAATGAGCAAATTTTATTGTCACTGAAGGTAGGGACCAATACAGCGCTTCTGAAATAATTCCTTTTAATGAAAACGACTGCTCCCGAGGGACCGCAGGCAGCTTGCGTGAGTATGAGAAGTCGTCAATGGGCGCCTTCGGCTGAGATGTGCATGAGTAGGTACTTTGTGTATCCTTGAAGCGAAAAAATATCCTTTGAAGCGACCCGGAGCCAAACAATGCAAACCTATATAGCCGAACAGTACACAATGGACAAGCAGCAAATAATGCGGGCCAGGAATCTCTTCTGATACCATGTCAGAGTAATGGTGGAATTGCTTACGGGTTGTGCGCACCGCTGAGGGTAATAAAAATTTTACAATATCATTTAATATTATTCTGTTTTATTATATTATTTTTTTTTCTTTTCGTATTGCGTTACAGCATTGGATCGAAACAGTAAAATTACTTTTATTGGTTGACAAAGAGCATTAGAAGCGTTTGATTGCGATGAACGTCAGTGATTTCTTTTCAGGGACGGATGATTGACGATATAGGTCTGTGGTGGTGTAAGGAGTTTACAAAGTGGTAGATTTTTTAAACAGAGATCATTTATTCGAGGGATAATAGCTTTTTGGAGGCTGATGGAATCACTGATTTTTTTGATCCGTCGATGGTTCGAGGCTAAATTGCAAGGAAAACACCACAGGGCCAGAAATTTTCTCATTGTTTCTGGAACCATATTCATTAAGAAAATTCAATTATTGTTGAAGAACTTGGGTCTTGTAGGTATTTCTTCAACATTACAATTCAAAAGGATGTTAACAGAAATCGAAAATGATTACAGAACTACTTGTTAAAATTAATAAATTGTTAGGATTAAAACATAACTATCCCTTAACCGTTTATTCCCCGATTTAAGATTTTTTGGAACAAGGCTTCATAACTTAAAACCCATGTGAAGATTGTACACCAAAGTATTTTTTTAAACGGTTTTTTGTACACGGTTTGTTTTCGGCGATAACTTCAGAATGGAACAACTTATCGACCTAATTCAAATCACATTTTTCGTTTTGGACAAAATGTAATCACATGGTAAAGACTATATTCGATGAAATTTGGACACACGCAATTGTTCGTAACTTTTTAGCGTGTGGGTAAAAATTTTTGTAATTTTAACTGAATGTATTTCATTGTGTTGTGTCAATTGTGTAATGATTTCCGTGAAAATCGGTCGAGTGATTTAAGTGATGGCTTCGAATGAAGAAACAGTGCGCCAACACATTTTGGGCACTCACTTCGAAAACCCAAACGCTTCTCATCGATGGATCGGAAAACAGCTCGGAATCGCACATTCAACCGTATCTCATGTGATCAAAACGTTCAAGGACCGTAAGACAACCAAGCGGAAAAATGGTAGTGGCAAAAAACGTGGCACATCAAATCCGGAGAAGGCCAGGATGGTATTGAACCAATTTAAGCATTATCCCAACATTTCGATCAGGGATGTTGCGAAAAGGGCGAAAGTTTCAGTTTGTTTTGAGCAGAAAACAACGTAACGTTCTGGATTACATGTGTACAAGGTCCAGAAGGCACCGAACCGGAGCGATACACAGAACTCGGTGGCCAAAACTCGTGCAAAAAAAACTGTACAGGGAGTGGCTCACAAAACCGTTCTGCATTGTGATGGACGATAAGACCTACATTAAAGCCGACACCAAACACATTCCAGGACAGGAACACTACGTCGCCACCTCTAAGTTGTGTACGGAAGAAGAAACTGTCGAAATTCGCCAAAAAATTCCTTGTCCGGCAAGCGATCTGCGGATGTGGCAAAATGAGTCAGCCCTTCATCACCTCTGGGACCGTCAACGGACAAATCTACAAGGACGAATGCCTCCAAAAACGACTTCTGTCCTTCTTGAAATCTCACGATGGCCCGACACTGTTTTGGCCGGATTTGGCATCTTGCCACTATGCCCGGCCCGTCTTAGACTGGTACAAAGATAATAATGTAGTTTTTGTACCAAAAGACGCCAACCCTCCAAACACTCCGGAACTTCACCCAATTGAAACATTTTGGGCAATCATGAAGGCAAAGCTCGTTAAAACTCCAAAACTGGTAGAAAACGAACTTGAACAAAAGAAAGTGTGGTTAAAAGTAAGTAAGCAAGTCGGTCCTACCATTGCCCAAAATTTGATGCAAGGGGTCAAGGCAAAGGTGCGGGCATTTGGGTTAGGAGAAGAGGTTGAATAAACCAATGATGTCAAAACTTAACCATTCAGTAGTACTTTAATTCCAGAAAGTTTGAAAAGAATCGGGCTCAAGGAAAATTGTTGGTGACCTAT